>CANSZD010000007.1:8840000-9162998 GCA_947648045.1 Beta corolliflora | reverse complement strand
AACCTCACCGAATCCCTAGCCTCTAACTTGGTTACGACTCTCCCGCACTGGCTTACTTGGTTCTCCCAAGTTCTTGATGCTCGATCGAGTTTCCCTCTTGGAACCGCACCATGTTACCCCTGCATGTTAGTCACGTTTTTAGTTAAAGCATTTAACATTTCTTCGATGGACATGCTAGAAGCTCGAGTCCGGGCCTTGGGGCCTAGGACAAGGGTGTGGTTGTGGGCCTTGTTATAATCTTTGTTGTTGATGTTGATTGCGAAGCCCGAAGTTAGAATGATCTCTCCACCCGCTTGCTCGGAAGCATAGGAGTAGGGATCATGTCTCTCGTAATGCTTGTTGGCCTTGAAAACCTGCGCCTTTGACCTCTTCCCTAAATTCTTCTTGCATTTGAGGACAAACATCGGTATGATGATCTAAAGAACAAATTCTACAAGCTTTTACCTCGTTGAACTCTATTGTTCTTTACCATGAACTCCCGCATCATTGATGTAAGAGCTTGTACTTGATCCTCGGCCTTTGAAGAGCTAGAACCGGACTTTCAACATTTGCTCTACGATGATTCGATCTTCTACTGAATCTGTCTCGAGCCTTCAGCTAGTTCTTCAATGAGTTCTCTAGCCAAAGCTTGGAGTTTTGTTTATGAAAGAACCTCCACTAACAAGCATTCACCATTCGCACATCTTCGTCGGAAGAACCATTGTAAAAGTACAAAATGAGGTCTTCATCGAATAGCCATGATATGGACAACTAGCACAAAGTCTCTTAACCTCTCCCAATATTCGTAGAAAGACTCATCGTGTTTCACGCTCAATATTGCTGATTTCCTTCTTTAATGTTGAGGACTTAGAAGTCGGAAAGAACTTCTCAAGATATCGCCTCTTCATTTCAACCCAAGTGGAAATACAACCAGGAGGAAGATAATATAAACCAATCTTTAGCTCCATCCTTCAAAGCAAAAGGAAAAGCTCTCAACTTGATTTGTTCATCCGTTGCTCCACTTGGTTTCATGCTAGTACAAACCACGTGAAACTCCGAAAGAAATTTGTTTGGATCTTCTCCATTGAGCCCATGGAACGAAGGAAGCAAATGTATCAACCCCGACTTCAATTCAAAAGTAGTGCCTTCATCAAGAGCCTAAATGACATGCACAATGGTTGTTGATCAAGGTTAGGAGCCGTGAGCTCCCTCAAGGTACGTGTTTCAATTCTCGGAGGCATCTCTTCCTCCACTTCACCGTTAAAAGATGATTCTTGAAAATTTTTTCGCAAAATGTTTCTCCACCGAAAAGAGTCAATTCTAATTCGGGATCGTAATGCAAAGATTCTTTGTTAGTAGTACGAGTGTTAACCATAAACAAAGAGCACAAGCAATACAATCCAAAAACACACCGCTATATACAAACAAGTAACAACGTTTCCCAAGAACCGGCGCCAAATTAGGGGCGAACGCGGATGTGTCGTTGTGTAACGCGCCCGCCAAAGATAAAATTTCTCCTACTCTCTTTACACTAAAGCAAAGATAATGGAAGTAAGGGTCGTATCCACAGGGAAACAGGGACGAGTTTAATATTTAGCGTGAATTAATACCTAGATGACTCTAAGGGTCGAGCAACCTAATAAAAAGGGGGTTTTCAAGTTGATTATAAACAAACTAAAACTAACTAGCAAATAAATAGAATGAGAAATCAATATGGAAAGATCTTGAATCCGATTAACATCCAATTCAATTCATTATCGATCATTGAACCTCCACTCTAATTATTTCCATGATTATCTATTGCCGAGAACTAATCTCGCATTCTCCTTATTCTTAGTTGAATAGCACGATCGCCGTGACTATAAAACCCTAACTAAAGGATAACCTAGTCCGATCTGCGCGTCTAAGTTTAATCCAATAGCATGACAACCACGGAGAACCAATAGACACACTAATGTCATACACGCGATAAACATTCAACGGTTGATTCAATTTCCTAAGAAATAACCAAGAAAATCCGCATCCGAGTTACTCCCTAGTTTGCTACCAAATGATAAAAAGAATAAAACAATCCGATTCTATTCTTAAATCTAGCATTAGATTAATTACACAATCAAACTAGTAACGTTCCTAGCATAATTATGCACAATCATAAATCACAAGCATAGAAATTGAACCATAATCAAGGAAAAGAGAAAGAGAGGAAAGATCTCACAATAACGCTTGAAGCTTCATATTAATCTCGCTCAAGAACAAGTTCAAGCTACAATCGGCATAGCATAAGCCAATTCCATAATTGAAATCCCTAAAAACTAAACTAGAAAATAAAAACTAGAAAGAGAAGATAAGAAGAGAAGAATGGAGTGTTGGATATTCTCTCCTCAAGTGTGTGTGTCCCCAAAAGTTAGGTTTTAGGAGGCTTTTAAACCCCGCACAAAATCGTGGCCCCAAGCCGACTTAAGCGTCGCGAGTCGCGTAACCGATCGCGAAGTCGCGAAGATCGCACTGCCAAAACCGCACAAAATGGCCCGGACAATGGTCGCGAGTCGCGACATTCCTCGCGAGTCGCGAGGGCATGCTGCTCGCGAGGTGCGAGTAAGCTCGCGAGTCGCGAGCGCCGTGGCCGGGCAAAGATTTCCGGGCCAGGCGCGCGCTGGCTGCGCGAGCGCTGGCTAGCCGACGCTTCTTGCGATGGCCATGGTCGTTGCCGCTGGCGAGGCTGCTGGGCCGCAGCCGTTGAGGGGCGAGGCTTCGCGATGCTTGGTTAGTGATGACGCCCGGGCTCGCTTAGGCTTGCGGTGGAGCGTAGCTTGCGGTGATGCTTGGGTTGCGGGGATGCTTGGCTTGCGATGATGCTTGGCTTGCTCGGCTCACATGCATTTCACCTTGGAAGCTCGGAATCCATGACATTAACACAACTTATATCGCAAAACTCCGAACTTCCGCTAAGGATGATTTATATGCAAACCTTAACAATTACGAACAAATCCCTTAGCAATGTGCACCTAAAATACCACAAGAACATCGTATAACTTGAGCGTATCATTATGTCATAGGCTCATCACCTTAGCTAATAACCAATCATTTAAATATTGTGCTCAAGTTGGCACACACTATTTAAATGCTTGTAGATATACTGATTTTGCGCAATCAATAAACCAATACAACACTTATTACAGCTAGAACATGATTAAAGAAATAAAGAAACAACATCTCTAGTTTTCCAAAGGCCAATGTTCTTCATCCCTTAACTTAAGAACGGTAATAGATTCAAAAGGATACTCCGGGCCACAAGGAAAAGATGTCCGATAATTAAGAGAGACTAAAAGACCCAAGATCAGATATAGAGAGGTCCATGCAACTTAATGTGTGATACAAAACTCTCTAAAGAAAGCCAAGAGCAAATGACACCGATTCCTATCTCGAAATATTTTTGCCACATGATCGATGGTGACTGGCTACTGATATTTGGAGTCAAAAGAAAATGTCAAAGTGTGTATAGCCCATTAGCCCATGCTGATACAAAAAAATCTAATTTCTTGTCAGCTTACTGATAATTCCCAAAGGATTGGGGATGGCAACGGGTAGGATCCGGATCCGTTTTTTAGGTAAGGATCCAGATCCTACCCGGATCCGCTGGGTAATGAAATCGAAGATCCAGATCCAGATCCGACGGATCCTACGGATCCGGGTCTAAAACGGATCCCAAACGGATCCTAACTTATTTTTCTTCAAACGACCCTTATTTTCATTATAACATTAAAACATAGTTTAACAAAAGTTCAATAACAAGTTAACAACGCCATTTGTCCATACAAGCATTCACTAAAATTACGTTTTACAAATCCAACATCAATAATATTAAGAGTTCAACAAACTTCAATAATGCTACAATTCTTAACAAACTACAATGTTACATCTTCCCTTCTTCACTTGGTCCATCTACCAAGACTCCAAGAGGGCTATTCTTCATCACTACTAACATCATCAACATCCTAAAACAAAGAAAAAAAAACAACACAATCACCAACCAAATAGGAATATTAGTAAAAAAATTATATACAAATATAAAACAAACAACAAAATGATGACACACTACACACCATGTCAATGATATCTTGAGCTTCATTATCGTAATCACAATCTTCATTAATTGTGTATGATGAATTCTTCCCATCAAGTGTGCCTTTGCATTTATAAACCAAATAAAAAGTATATTAGAGAATAATGTAAGTTATATAATAAAAGTAAGAGAAAAAAGATACATATATAACTCTAAGTAAAATATTACCTTTCACATCATCAATCAACCAACTTTGCAAGCACATCAAAGCCTCCACGGTTTGAGAATGAAGCCTAGAACGGTGAGCACTAATCACTCTTCCACCCATGCTAAAAGCACTTTCCGAAGCAACCGAAGACACGGGAATAACAAGAATGTCCTTGGCAATTTTTTTCAAAGTTGGGTAATTTGTGTCTCTCCTCCACCAATTAAGAACATTAAAATCCTTATCCTCCGGCATAGTAGCACTCTCCAAGTAGTTATCAACCTCATCCCTTAATGGTGTTGTTCTTACTTTTTGTCTCTTTGATCTAGCAAAATCATCTTCATCACCACACTCATTAAACCCTCTCTTTAATGGTGATGATTGTCCATTCACTACACCATTCTTACTTTCAAACTCACGAACAAGTTTATCAAGGGTCCTTCTCACTCTTGCCATTTCACTATTGGCTTCATCTCCATATAATTTCTCAAAATAATGAGCCACACAATCCATTTTGTTTCTAGGATCTAAAAAGCCGCAATGGCCAAAATCCCATTAATTTCATACCAATATTTGTCAAACTTATCAATCATACTCATAGCCATTGTCTTAATGACCTCATTACTATCATCTTGCACCCAAAGATTCAAAGCAAGCTTAATCTCATAAATTGTTCGAAAAAACAAATTCGCAGTAAGATGATTTCTATTGGAGAAAACTTTGGTGGCCTTGTAGAATATTTCCAACTTTTGACAAACAATAGTAGCCATCTTCCAATCATAGTCACTAGGAACAGAAAACTTAAGCCTTTTATTTAGACGTTTCAATTTATTAAAAACGTCTTTGAAAGGCAAACTAGATTCAAGTATCAAGTAAGTAGAATTCCACCTAGTTTTCACATCAAGACCAATTCTTTTTGTTTTAGTCACATTCAAAACACGACATGCTTCCTCAAATTTCTCAATTCTTTTAGGGGTAGACATCCAAAACGCAATACACTCTCTTACTTTGGCAATAGCATGATCTATTACTTGTAAACCATCTTTGACAATCAAGTTTAGAATATGAGCACTACACCTCATATGCAAAAATTCTCCATTTAACACCTTAGTTTTAAAAGGCGCAAGGCGCACCGAGGCGCAAAGCGCAAAGCGAGGGGAGGCGCGAGGCGCAAGGCGAAGGCGCACGCATCTCGTAGGCGAGGCGCACCTTTATTATTATTTTTTTTTTGTTTTCAGAGAACCCCACTAAAACTTAGATATTTTATTTGAAATAAAACAAAAAATGGAAAATAAAGGCTCATGTAGTGAGAATTTGACAACTGACATACTGTTAAGGTACAAGTATACTGTTCTCTTTCAAAAAAAAAAAAAAAAAGTCACAAGTTACTGATGAAGGCCTAAGGGTAAGTAAAGACAAAAAGAAAGAGTGAGATATAAAAATGGCAAAAATAGAACTTAACATTTTTACTCTAGGGCTTATTTTATACTCCGGTACTGCCCAAAGATATCGAAGACCAAAAGAGCTTCCGAAAAAAAAAAAGAAAAAAGAAAGAATACAAAGCACCAACGCAGATCGGAGAGAGAAGAGAACCGCCCCAAGTTTGGCCGGCGGGCGGCGGCGACCAACGCCGGCAGTAAGTGCCGGAGAATGCTCGCCGGCGTTGTCTGTCATGATCGACGAAGCAGCGGCGGAGCAATTCCTTTCCACTCGTAAACTAGGGTTTCTGCAGAATTTGGGGATTTAGATTTAGGGTCCAAATTGAAGCAATTGAATGCAATTATATTAGGGCTTTTGCTCGAATTAGGCTCTTCAAGGTTGGGTTTGCTTTATTTTGAGAAATTTTCTCTTTTTTTTTTAGATTCCAACTCAGATCTACCATCTCTCACGCCTCATCGCGAAAAGCGCTCAAAGCGGTGCGCCTTGCGCCTCCCCTGAAGGCGACAAACTTTCCATAAGAATCTGGATGCGTTCTGGGTGGCGCCTCCACTCGCTTAGCGCCTGGGCGCGCCTTGGGTGCGCTTTTTAAAACTAAGTTTAACACCAAACAACTACTCTCCAATTTGTCCAACAACACATTTATCATTGCATCATTTGTGCTACAATTATCAACAACTACAGAAGAAATTTTGTTTTCCAAAGAATATTGAGACAAACTTTCCATAAGAATCTTAGCAATGACCCCATTTGTATGCGGACTTGGAACATAACAAAACCTATATAACCATGATAAAACCAAGATTCAGAACATAATAAAACCAAAACTCCAACATATTAACCATTATAAATGCAAATAGGCAAATAACCACAAGTTGGAACAAAAGCAAATAACCAAAAATATGTTAGAATTATAAATGAAATAATCAAAATTACCTTATTGTTCGATTACGCAAAATCCATTTATCATCAATGAAATGGGATATCACGGCCATATACCCCTTCTTTTGATTTGAGGCAGTCCACATATCAGTTGTTATCGCCACTCTACCCTCGTTAGCAACTAACAAAGCCTTAAGAGAACCTCTATCATTGTTGAACATTTTCACAACATCGCCTCTCAATGTGTTCCTCGTAATCATCTTGAAATCATCATTCAAACTCTTGACAAAATTCCTAAAACCAATGTGATCCACAATTGACAAAGGATACTCATGTACTACTACCATCTTAACCAACTCTCGCCTTGAAACATCTTGATCAAATGGCACTTTCTTTGCTTTTTCCTTAAGTGCCAAAGAAGTGGTCCCATCATCTTCCGTCTTAAACTTCAATTGTGATTGACCACCCGCAAGCCTCAAGTGCCTTCCCGAACAATGGTTTTGGCATGCTTGTTGAGGTGTGAAGTTCCATTGGCTCCCAAATATGAGAGTAAACTATTACAATCCTTACACTTGGCCTTTTTAACACCATTGACTACAACCACATTAAAAGTTTCCCAAGCTGTAGAAGTCAATTTCTTACATTTCTTACTACCACCAGATTGTTCTTCCTTACTAGTATCAACCCCAATCTCAACAAACCCTTCCAAATCATCCTCTTTATCAGAATCACCCAACACAACAAATGGTTCTTCATTAGGGTGACTAGAACCAGCATCACTATCTTTAAATGACATTTTATCATCCATAATTATGATTTACAAACAACCCTAATCCGAAAAACGCAAAAAAAAAAATCGAGATACAAACTACAATATGAAATCGAGCAAACAAGCAAGAAAAACAAGCCAACTAATCTGAAAACGCAACAAAAAAATCAGCATCATAACTACAATATGAAATCGAGCAAACAAGCAAGAAAAACAAGCCAACAACAAGCCAACTAATCTGAAAAACATAACAAAAAAAAATTCACTACAATGCTACAAGCACCAAGTCAGCAAGAAGCCAACAACAACCCAGCAAACAAGCAAAAAAATCAAGCAAACAAGTAAATAAATTTCGAGCAAACAAGTAAATAATCGAGCAAAGAAGCACAAACTCGAGTAAATTCGAGCAACAGGTTTGGTTAAGATGAAAACGAAAACATCACAACCCAAGAAAATAAAAAACCCGAAAAAATCACAACCCAAAAAAATGAAGAATGAAAACAAAACAGAGAGAAAAACGAAAGAATGAAGAGAGGAATAGAAGACTAACCTGATTTCCGGCGAGCAAACAAGTAGAAAACCGAGTGAAGAAGCAAAAAATCCAGCAAATTCCAACAAAAGATTCGACTGATAATGAAAAACCCGAAAAAATCACAACCCAAATAAATGAAAAACGAAAACAAAACAGAGAAACGAAAGAATGAGAGAAGAATAGAAGACTAACCCGAAATTTCCGACGGATTTCCGACGCCGGCGGCTCCTCTTGGTCGATGAAAAACCCGAAACAAAGTTCCGACAGATTTTTCAGTCACTGAAGACTGAAGAGAAACGTAAGAATAGAAACGGCTGGGGGTGAAAAAATGAAACAAAGGGTTTTAGGGTTTTCATTTTCACCCCTTTATATTATATTTTAATTTATTTTAAAAAAAAAACGGGTAAACGGATCCGCATCCGGGTAATAACTTAGGACCCGATCCAGATCCGTTTTTTAAACAGAGGATCCGGATCCTGCCCGGATCCGTCGGGTCCAAAAAAAGAGGATCCATATCCGTTAAAAACGGATCCGGGTCCACGGATCTGGGTCGGGTCCATTACCCATTGCCATCCCTAGTTGCAAGAACTACAGGAGCTCATGCAAACAGATCATAAAGTAGGTTAACTCTTGCACGACAGATACATCGTAAGATTTCCATATCTAGTTTCTATGGTACCTATCCGGCAACTGCTTCTCAGTTCATCGGTGATTTAACTTCTTAAAATATGCAATGTAGTCCGAAGGTCCTTAGAAAAACTCTCACATACATAAATGACATTCAAAGCTTGATGTAGAATACTACAACAGTGAAAGATCTGGCATAAGCTCAACTTCCAAGCTTCTTATTCATCCCATGTCAGGTGGGCTATGGGATTTTATAAGATCATTTACTAGGCCATCTCGGAATGAGATAATTAGTACCGAGTAGAGATTATTTTCTCTATAGTTCTACCTCATCATTCAAGAATCAATAAAGGTGCTCTGACGCTATTCTACTAATCTCACAAACATCCACCAGATCTTCATAATGCTCTTTCCACACCCGTGTTTTCTTATAGTTTTTATTCCGTCCGACCTTCTACCCATGTTGGCACAAGAAAGCAGCTTCTTCAAATCAGCTCAAAATCCATACTTTTTTTTGGAAGAAATAATATTAACCAAAGAGCTAATACAATGAACAATTGAGTGTCATATAGAAGATTTGAGTAAAAAATAACAGTGATATCTTAACACATCAGTGGCTCCATGGACTCTAATCTTACGGGGCATGAGAGTTCTAACAACTAATTAATCTCAGCCACAGAGTATAGATCGCGTGCTTGATAGCATTGTAGGTTGCTTGTAATTCTCCAGGCCTCAACCATTCATACCCAATCATCCAATAACTTAGAATAAGATAATCCAATAAGGAACGTATTCAATATGAAATGTAAAGCAATGACATATCACAAGAAGTAGATATTTAGATAAAAAGCTAACCTGGTTCTTGGGGAGGGCTTCGATGGGTCTATGTACAACTGAATACCCGACAAATACGGGACATAATACTACACAACAAAGTAAGTACTGTTTAACAAAAGTGGCACTCCAGCTCCATAAGCACTCCATTCCTTAAACGACTCCCATAGATCACCAAGCACAAAGTACATTCGAAACTCATCGTCCTGAGTTCTCCATCCTTTCATGCTTGTCTCAAAACCAAAACACAAACCTTCATTTCTCATACTCAACTAATTAACTAGACTCTTTAATCTTCCACTTCAATCAAAATAACAAATAAGAAGCAAATCTAAACCCTATCAAATCAAACTAATAACCCTTAATCATCAATTCCACATTAAAATCAATAAAATTCATCACATTTCACCCCACATTATACAGCAAAAATCATATCCAATTCTCAATAAATTCAACTCAAATAATTCAAAATCATCAAAACCACTGACCCTAACCCTCAATCTCCAAATTCCATACCTTAGATAAATATTGAGCTGCTACTGACGGAGTAGTCGCATCCAAAAGTCGATCCAAATTCGTCAAATTCGACGAATTCGGTGTCGTCGTCGTCGTAGTTGCAGTAGAAGCACAATCATCAGATTCCACTCGATTCTCCGACGAAGTCGTCGAACTCTTCTCTCTCTCCTGCTCCACAACCAAAATTGCACACACCAGAAAACACAGTGAGCTCAACTCCAAAAGAAAGAAAGAAAGAAAGAGAGAGAGAGAAATGGAGGACGAAGAAGAGTACAAAGACCTAGTAGCTAAACGCCGAGATGAGTTCAGTGATTTCATTGTCGACGAGGCCGGGGACGGATACATCGATGATGGAGAGGAGGATGATTGGACTAAGGCAGGAGTTTCATATTCATCTGATGAAGAATTGGATGGTGAAGGAGGAGATAGATTGAAGAGGAAGAAGAAAGAGAAGGTGGAGAAGGAGAAAAATTCGTTGAAAATGAAGAAGTACGAACTCTGTGAATCTCCGGCGCGGATGTACTGTGAGTCAGACCAGGCAAGCTTATGCGAAGAGAGGGAAGCTCCGACGAGCGAACGGCGGCGGAGGGTGAAGAGAGATGCGAGATGGGGGTTTGATGAGGTGAGAGGGAAAATCGGGAACTGGGGAGGGAGAGAGAAAAGTTAGGGTTTTGTTTTGGGATGTGTATGCGTGTATGCGGGAGAATTTAGCCCAAGTGAATAACTAGGCCTATTAGGGGCTGCGGTTTTGTGTATGCGGGAGAATTTAGCCCAAGTGAATAACTAGGCTTATTAGGGGCTGCGGTTAGCCTAAAAACCGCAACCCATAATTTATAAAGGGCTGCGGTTTTTGGGTTAGCCGCAACCCTTCACTATCAAGGGCTGCGTTTTGCAATAAACCGCAGCTCTTGCGTTTTTTTTCACTAGTGTTGGTTTGGAGTTTTATTGCCCACCCTAATGCTAGGCGATTTATTGGGAATTTCCTTGAATTAGTATTCTTTTTCTTAACCAATGAAGAAAAAGTAGAATTATCATGTCTAGTGCCTATAAGGTGTTCGATGAAAGGACTCAAAGAGTAAATTATTGATGGGAAGTAGTATCCTATGAAACTTAATTTTATTATACTATAACTTGCGACATAATTTAGATATGTGGTGTTGTTTTAGTTTATTATTAGTCAATGTCAAGGTTGAGCTAGAGCTTGAGGCATTTGAGCAAGATCAACTTGTGTTGGATATATGTATATTTTGATGGCGTGAAAGCACATACCGTGAGAGCCTTGTCTCATGGCAAGGAACAAGGACGATTGTAAATCGGACCCTTTAGTGTCGGATTACTGAAGCAACTTTGACACGCTCTGGGAAGTCATATCTTTTGTTTATACTCCCTTCATCCCTCAATAAACTGAATTCTAATTTTGGCACTAACCATAAGGAATCAAACCAATTTTTTCCTATTTAAGAAAAATATAGTCATGTGGGGTCTTGTTTGATTCGTCTCATTGAGTACATTACGAAAATCAAATTTTTATAATTTTTACTAATATGTAATTAGAGATATTAATGATACAAAATGTGCATTGAAAAACGTAAAAAGGAGAAATGGGAAGTCTATTGGGGGATCAAAGGAGTATCTATTGTGAAACTCTAACTTTACACAATATGCAATTATGTGCCCCATCAATTGATACTTGAGGAATTATTATTATTATTGTCGAATTAATGGCTCAAGGTAGGGGTAATTAATTTCGAGTTTGAGACTAACAGTTAGTTAGTTGGACTCACTTATTAGGTGTGTGTAGCGAGGAAGGAAACCACCCTGGGAGTTCATTTATGTCTAGAATTCTTTATTTGACACTTTGAATTGCGAGTTGTCTACTTCTGATTATTGTTTTGTGTACTTTGTTGTATATCCGATTGTATAGAGTTGCTTTTGTAGTACTCGTGTACATTCAAATATGTTGACCTTATTTTGGTTGAATGACCTTCGGGTTTTATTGGTAGCAACTCTAGTGCTAAGTCATGTCTCGAAGTAATCCCTATAGTTGTGTCTATTAGGGTTGTTAAATTAATTGAGTTCATTCTTTTGGACTTAGCTTATTTGGTAAACTTAAATTAAAGACTTGTGAATGCCTTGGTATTCCACATGCAGGACTCTTGAAAGTTCACATGGTTTAACAGGCCCCAAAATTTTGGGGGCCAATTTTTTTTCCAGTATAGAAGGATTATATGGAAAATATGTCAACTGAATGGGGAAGATATGTACTCTAATAACTTTGGAAGTTAATGGAGAATTAATGTCATTAATTCTCCTAATTCTTGTCAAAACAAAACATTTATTTGATTCTTACTTCCCAATTACCTGTTAATTTCTGATATCAATTAACGTCTCACCATTAATTACGCATAAATTGGACTTTTTAGTTCTTCTTCTTCCCAATTGCTTATTTCGCTCCCGCCTTTCCCAAAGTGCAAGGATTCAATCACCCAACTATTAAAAAATATTCTCTCATATCTTTCAACTAATTTTAGGATTTCTTAATTCACACAATAAAATCTTCAAATATGCTTCTTTCATCTCTACTAAATTGATCTATGTTATTTTGCCAGATTTGGGATTAGTTTATTTATATATATGAACTCACTGATTTGGAAGGGCATTGGATTGGGTAATGGGAGGTGGCTAAAAGCATTGGCCGTTGGTGGTGGGAGGTGGCTAACGACGGTAGGTGCGAGGAGGTGGTGGCGCCGTGGCGTGATATGGTAATTTAAGCTAAGGTTGCTCTTGCTTTTCAACTTTTGCTACTATATTAAGGTGAAAATGTTAAATTGTGATATTTGATAGTGAAACAATATCTTTTTGTTTTTCTATTATCCTCTACAGTATATTTTGCTTTTGCTAATGCTTCTAGTATTTATGATAAATGTGTTTTTTTCCACTTGTGGAATGTTTGTAGACAAACTCACCAAGAGTCCAATTGGAAAAAGTGCGCTTTGTAACTTTTCCATTTGGACTTCTTCGAAGTCCATATCGGCAAACAGACATTAAGCTAAGTTGTTTCTCTCCTTTTGTGATTTCAATTCGATTTATCAATATTTTTTGTCAAATTTTGTTATGTTTATTATATAGAATAAATGTGACGTTAGTCATTTTTGTGATATTTTCTATGTTGAATTTGACAATTGAAAATTTTAAATTGGAACTTTTTAGATTTAGGTTATCCACACAGGGCCTCTATAATGTTTTAGACGGTACGGTATTTCATGTGTTGAACCATTAGTGGTTACCATTCCCTATGTCAAGGGTCTAGATGAAGTTGTTTGGGACTCCATGTTTAAATGCAAAAGATAAAGTTAAGTATGACCTTATACCAAGTGAATGAGATCATTTAAAGTTGGAAGAATGTGAGTGTTTATTGAGAGGATTATGAATGTCATTCAGACCTTTTTGAGTATCACCTCTTATGTTGATTTGGCTATCATCTTTGGCAGTTAGAGCTTTGTGTTGCGTAACCTCATGAGTTGTTAATTATTCTCCCTTCTTAGTCAAAGAGGGTTATGGTAGTAGCCTGGAATGTTTATGTTGTAGGGGTTTCTAAATTTGGTTGGATTCTTATCCTTCTTGTGCACCACAGTTGGTGTGAGGACCTGCTTCTCTGTGGTCGTTGTTTATGCTAAATATGATGTTGTGCTTGTTTCTCCTTGAATGAGATTTGTCGGATAAATCTCATGATGTTATCGACGATTTACTAACCATTGGTATTATGTCTATTTTCTGATCATGTTTATGCGACTACTTGATTCTCTTTATTGTCTATCATAGTAAGGTTGATGTGTAGTTCAACATAGGAATAGAAAATGTTGGTTCTCTAAACTCGCAAAGTCCAATATTAATTGTAACCTTTGCGGTTAGAATGTCTTTTCTGGTGGGCTAAATAAAGTCTTGGGGTTATTCTTTAGAAGTGATGGTCAAGTAACAAGGGGATACCATGTCTTCTAGTTCAGGCTAGCATTAGAGAAGTTCAAGTTTGATCGAACATGATCTCTATGTGATTGAGAGGTTCATTAATGCTTTTGGTGCTGACCTATGTTGTTATCTCAAATATTGCTATGTTTGGCTGGGCTAGTGGTTTCGTCAGCACTAACATCTTGTTATTTGATTATGTATCAATTATGGAATGTCATCTTAGAGATTTCAGGATTAAAGTTACCTTTGTGGCACTCTTGGTGAGTAGACTTGAAAAGTCTGTATGTGGTCATGTGTTAACACCTTAGCTATGTTATTTATTCATTTTGTTGAGCTAGTTAAATTGGTTCTCGGCTAGTGGTTGTCGCGTCTGTCTATTATGTCTGGTTTGATATAATTGGCATTGATAGTGATCATATGTCTTGGATGCTCATATTATGTTTAGATTCACACTATATGATGCTTACATGAAACTGAAGGTTTATGTTTTCTTAAGCTAAGAAGGAAGTTTGAAATGAGGTAACTCATGTGGTTCATGGATGTGAGGCCAAAGTATTGGAAAAAGGTACCTCTATTCTCAATATTGTTTTGTGAGGATATGTTGTAACAAATTCAATTGGAATGTTGAATAATCAACATGGACTACTATACCTTGAGCACATGTTATGAGTTGTTTTAGAAGGTGAGGGGGCTAAAAATGAGTTCAAAGCAAAAAGAGGGGAGCCCACTAATCCAGGCTCATGACATCAAAATGTTTAGCCTCCTTGAAACTAAGGTTAGAGCTCCTAAGATGAGGAATCTCTAACTTAGAATGTGTTCAGGGTGGAATTTTACCATTAATGTTAGCTACTGCAGTACATGAAGGATCATTCTTGCTTGGATCCTTCATGGTAGATATCAAGTTTATGAGTGATTAATTAATCCATTGTTGGTCACTCCAGTTGCTTTTGCTAATAACTTTGCTTGTTCTATTGTTTATGGCTCAAATGACAAGAAAGAGAGGGCTAGACTATGGCAAGATATTGTTGAAATTTTAGGTGCTACTCATGGTGCCTCGATTATTATGGGAGATTTCAATGCTCTTATGTAGATTGAAGATAGGATTGGGGGAGCTCCTGTTAGAATTGGTTATATACTGGACATGAGGCAATGTATGCAAGCTTGCAACTTGACAACTCACAAAACTATAGGTAGGCACTAGACCTGGAACAACAAGAAAGAATCTGAGGCTAAAGACTTCTCTAGAATTGATAGGGTCCTCTCTAACTCTTCATGGGAAGACACCTTTCCTAATTCTGAAGCTAGATACCTAGATGAAGGAGAGTTTGATCATAGTCCTACTGTAATAACCCTCATGATTGCTTTAAAAGAGATTTAGCAGGCTATTCATTCCAACAGGATGCATATTTCTTTTAGGGAGCTCATTTCCTTAATTACTCCACAGTTAAGCGTGCTTGGTTGGGAGTAGTCCAAGGATGGGTGACCTCTTGGGAAGTTCCTCGGGGTGTGCATGAGTGAGGAAAAAATACGTCGGAAGAACTTGTGTTCGTTATTGAGAACAATTGTTGGCCTTAGATGCGCATTGGTGACGATATACTCGACTCCGTATGGGTCGAAGGTTTCCATGATGTTGAAGCTGAAAGTAGGAAGTGTAATAGCCTTAGTTCTCAGCAGCTGTTATTAAAGACTTAATGTACTTTATTAGCTTAAGTTATGCTTAAAACTTATATTACTCAACATGGGCATATAGCTGACTATTTATGTTACTAATGTTTTGAAGAGAAATCGATTTTTATTTCTTTAAAAAAAGACAATTTTGCCCTTTGAAAAAAAAAGAGAGAAATAAGATTTATGGAACTATCTAGATTTTTGAGGAGAAGCCCATAAGTCATTCATAATTCTCTTGTTTAAATCCTCCTTAGTGAACTATAATACTACTTCTCATCCTTATCTCACGTTACTTACTTTCTCTCAAATATACTAAGACGTTTCGGCCATCGCGACTGGGTTGCCGCCACTACCTAATTCCGGTGTCTTATCGGTAATAGCTTGCTAGCTAGCATTATTGCATTGTTGCTTTGTTTTCTCAAATTTCCCCACTTTATTTTCTTCTTGAGTAAATGTTGGTTCTAATATTCCTCTCTTTGGAAATCAAGAACTACCCACCAAGATTCAATCTTTCGCACCCCTAATTCCATAAATTTGTTCTTCAAGCTTGAAACAAGGGAAGAAATCCAAAGACTCAAGTGTTTTCCCTTTCCTCAATTGGGTGTTGCTCACGATGATGGTTCTGTTCTGTTTGGTCGCTGCTGGTATCGCGGGGTTGATGTCGGCGTTGTGTTGGTGGTGATTCCGCTCGTCGCCGCTGCTCATTGTGTTACTTCTTGTTTGGGCGCTGCATGTTATACTTGCTCAATGATGTTTCTTTCATCCTTTGTTTATTAAAATTTTCTAGAGGTATGAAATTTCCACATATTTTCCCTCTCAAGTTTTTCATTTGTTTTGGAAATCAGTTTATAGACTAGGTGATCTGTTGGCCTCAGAATGCTATTTTCCGTTTAAAGCAAGCAAAGCAACAAAAAAAAAAGAAATAAAAAATTCTAATCTTTGTGATTGTTTTCCTTAAAATTCGGATTAAAATGGGTTTGGTGTTGTGACTTTTGCTATGTAACAATTTAATTAGCTCTGAATTTTGTTATGGGTTGCGAAATATCGGTTTGAGATTTCAATGTCAAAGGATATTACTTAAAATTCACCATGATTAAGGAAAGGTTGAAGCTTTTGTTTGGAAATTACATGCTAGTTTCTTTTGCATCTAAAATAATCTAGTTATATCAATACATCTTCTAAGCTAAGCTTAGTAGTTCGGAGTTGGAAAAGTCTTCGTTTGTAGTATAGTGGTTCCAGTTAGTAAGCTAATAAGAGGAACTACATTAAGAAGTGTTAATTAGTTTCCTCATATAGAATTAACTAGGAGTAGTTATTGATTATTGCTTGTGTTATTGTTGTGATTGAGGTGAACTCTTAAGAGGTGATTATGGAGCTTAAGCAAATTATGATGATAAGTATTGTGAGCATTGTCGGAGATAGATTTCATAGTTGGAGCGGTATTTGCAGATTGAAAAAAAGGTACACATTGTCCCTCCACCTTATAACTAAATCGTTTTTGTGCTATTACAAGTCATATGAATTTCTTGACTTTCCAAAAAAGGAATATGAGTTTTGACTTGAATTTGTTATTGTTTTATAATTATAAAGTTCAACTTGTTTGAAAGTATGACTCTTAAGTTCTGAGTTTGTCTGATTTTCGGAGTATATGATTTGACGTCAAGTATTAGATTATACCGAGTTTAGCATTTGTTTGATAATCATGATTTTAGATATCTTTATAAGTTTCGGTTATGGACGATAGTCTGTTCGGATATTTGGAAGTAAATAAGAATTATCCAACAACACCAGTTTATGTTATACTAAGCCAATCGTGTTTGGAAGTGAAGTATATTTTGATTTTCGAATCTTAATAATTGTTGAGCAACCCACGTTTTTGACATGATATGAAAGTATGGAGGTTGGATTACAATAATTTAAGTAAGAGTTAGTCGATATATTTCTCAATGTATCTATAAGTAAAATATATTGTCCGATCTCGTATGCCTTGCGATAAGTAATTGACTTTAATTCGATAAGGTTGATAAGCTTATGAAACTCAACTATGTTTGTACTGATATTCGTATATACATATATAGTTGTAAATATATGAAATATACAAAGAGTTGATTCATACAAGGATACTAGAAATCTAAGTATATTGTGATAGTCAAGAGGCTTCCGTTTCAAGTTTCTTATATATAATCTGAAATATAAGATACAAGGTTTTAAAGATAATTATATATCAACATTGAGGAATACAGAATTGACTTTTGGGAAATAGGAGTTTGAAATTCTGATGATAATGTAAGATTCTGAATCCTATTATGAGTTTTTGTATGTTTGAGATTCTCTGGATCATGAGAAGGTTGAAATTAGAGATTTCAAAAGTGAACTATTATTTCGAGATGTTAAAAATTGTGCAAATTATGATATGAGGAAATTTTAGTGATACGCTGGAAAGTCTATGATAACTATTGGAGCTAGCAATAAAATCTTTTGGGGAATTAGATTGAGTATGAATTTGTAAAGTTATCAAGTAAGCTTTTCTGATTCTGTTTTTGGGAGAAAGTGAAGTTCAAATTTACAAGTTAAATTATATTACAGAGGTATCCTTAAAGAATCTTTGGAATTGGGTTTATATGATTGGATATTTATGTTGAAATGGTTGAAGTATAAAATGGTTGATCGAGGAGCTCTATTTAGGGAGGTAAGTTGTTATGTGAGAAGCTAAAGTTGGGCAACAACGATTGTAATTTGAAAGTAGATTAATGGAATATGATATGAGAACTTCACAGGTCATTAAAGTAAGCTGGGTAAAGTAGTGATAAATTGTGGATGACATAAATCAAGTATTGAGAAGTATATCAGATATGTGAGGATTATACTAGTTATATAAGAGCTCAAGGAATGAGTGACGGATTGAAGGAGTAGGAAAACAATATAATGAAATTGCAATAGTTGAATTGTGAGGGACTATACCCGAATTGGAAAATCTTCTACTATGAGTATTGGACGGGGATAAATAAAAGGGTTTAGAGATACCATCCTCTAATGGAAAGAGTAAGTTAAATAATGGAAAGTGGGAGAAGTATAAATATTTTGTAAAATGGGCAGTGGTGATAGGCTTTAATAATAAAATAAAGGAGTCAAGATTAATATGAACATTGAGTTCAAATGTTTAAGAAATATTGTTATGAGTTATAAATGAGTTTAAGTATTTAGAGTGATAATAAAAATTATAAACTGATAGCTGAATAATGGTATAACTATTTATGACATGAAAAGATGAAATAAGATGTTGTTGAGTTATAATAATAATTGTATATTATAAAATATGGTATAATATATTAATGGTTATGGAAGTATGAAGTATCGAGGCAATAAAGTCAGAAACCCAAATAACTATCTTATAATACTAAGGCTAAAGTAATGAGGTGTCAGTTCAACTATGGAGTGGAGTCTAATCATTTTAGATTCTTTGTCAATGGACTACTAGAAGTTGGAAGTTCAAGTATGAGAGGTCTATATAATTTAAAGAAGGAGGAATGTTAAACGCCAAATCATTTTAATGGAAGAGTTACTTGTAGTTATAATACATAAGTCCGATCTTTATGAGTTTCACCTGAATGATAAAAAATATGTCCTATGAAGTTTTATATTATGAGACTTAGATAGATGTGATATGATTATAAATCTAGAGATATGAACAATATGAAATTTGATATTACTACATTGTGACTACTTAAAGTTTATGTAAGATTTAAGTTCTATTATGGGATAATAATCTTTCGGGAAGCTGTGTTTTATTGAGTTCAATTATGATAATTTATAAACTCGTAGAGTTGAGACCACATTTCTTTTAGAGTCTACATTTGAGTAGTTTTCATCAAATAAATTTTATAAAAGGTTGTTTATACTAAGTTGTTGGAAACTAGAGTATTTATCAAGCAACTTCAATTTTGCATATAAAATGCCTCAGTGCAATTGTGTTATAAGATTTTGGTATATCTGATTCGAGAATCCTGAATTTGAGTTTCGGAAATTATTGAATTACAAATTATGTTTTCGTGAGGGGAAGAAGCTGCTAGAGCAGTGATGAATAATAATCTGTATTCTGTATATTCTGTATTCTGGAGACATGTCCTGAAAAGTCTTGCAAGCAGTACATAACGGAAGAGGGAGACGTCCCTTGTAAAAGTTTAGAGAATGCGCCAGGATGGCAACTCTATTCGTATTCTCTTCCCCAATGTAATATGATTTCTGAAAGAAAATAGCATATGTATTTAAGTATTCAAGTGGTTTCGTGGAAAGTTATTTCATACTCTATTTACGAAGTGATGATATACTCACCCAAGTTATGGAATTCATGCGCCGATTATGGAAATGATTTACCAAGAAACTCGTTAGAAATTTATGAGAGGAGTTAGCTATGTTATACATATTTGGATTAAAGATTATTATATTTGAAATACAGAAGTGAGAGATATTGTTATGCCTTGGCATGTTAGATTAGAGTTGCTTTTACAAGATCGTATTGAATTATATGGAATTCTTATGGTTCCTCTATTTGAAAGTATATGCTATTGACTTTGTAAAATACTTGTATTTTTATTTTAGGAAAAATTGACAAGAGCGGTCCCAACTATAGCCGGTCCGCCATAAAAGGTCTCAACTATGGACTATTCCATAGCAGGCCCAACTATTGCATGTGTTTGACACACGTGGTCCTTGTTGACTAGCAACCGGTTTTACCGGTTAAATTTTCTTAAAACATTCTTTTTGCCTGTTTTTGCCTCTTCTTCCTCCTAATTCTCTCACCTCCCTTCTTCCTCCCCTGTCACCCCCCTCTCCCTCCCTCTCCCTCCCCTATTCTTCAAACCTCCTCCACGATAAACAGACAACATACCACGCCCATCACCATTGTCATCTCCACTTTTTTCCTTATCCATAATTCTCTTTCTTCCCTGCACCAAATTGTCAAAACCCAAAAAAACCCATTTCAATTGTTAGATTTTACAACCTGAAAAATCAAATCTTCAGGCAGCAAAATTATGATTACTTATCTTTTAGTTCTGATTTTGATTTTGATCACTAGCTTAGTATAATTCTGATTCCGGGTCTCTAGTTTTGTGGTATATTTGCTGTAAAAATCTATTTGGATTTTAATATCTGGATTTTCTCCTGTTATTTTTGAAGTTTTAGAGGAAAAATAGAGATCACTCTTGGTAAGATAGAGTCCAAAAGAGAGAGAAAAACAAAGAAAATGAAGCATGTCCTAGATAAAAAAATTCCCCTTTTTTGCCCACCAAACGCCATGGAGAATCTGGTTTTGATGAGTTAAAGGGGCATCATTTTCTGTGGCACTCTTTAATTTGTCAACAATAATTATTGAAGTTGGAATTACGGCTTTATCAGCTACTATGAAGATTCTAGGTCTTGGGCTTGTTATGATCATTATTGTGGCTATCATTGTTATGTTGTCTGAAATGGGGCATCATGTTAGTGACTGAAATGATCCATTGATATGTTGCTTAAGTTTAGCAAAGGAGGAAAGTCTTCCTCTTATGGTGGGCTTATGGGGGATGCTTTCGGCAACTATGGGTCTAAGTTTGCTGCAACTTGTTGTTTTAGTTAACAATGTTGGTGTTCTTTATAGTGTTTGGATGAGCAATGTAGGAAGTTGGAGGTGAAAGCTGAGGAAATGTTTGAGGAGCGTAAGGTGTTGGAATTGAAGAAGGATGGCAGATCGAGTGAAGGAACTCGAATCGAAGGAGAAAGTGATCACTGAGGGTGAGAAAAGAGTTGAGAAATTGCAGAAAGAAGGAGAAGAAGAAAATGGAAGAACAGGGGAATAGGGGGTTTTTATTAACAAAACACGTGCAGCAACAAAGAATAATCACGTGAAGGGTTCTACCGGTTTCTACCGGTGAGTAACCTGGAAGGACCACGTGTGTCAAACACATGCAATAGTTGGGCCTGCTATGGAATAGTCCATAGTTGGGACCTTTTATGGCGGACCGGTCATAGTTGGGACCGCTCTTGTGAAATTTTCCTTTATTTTATACAAGTAACATTGTGAACTATGTACAAGTGATTGTTATATTATTCTTTGATTATGACTTTGTTTTATATCTTGATTACAAATGTCTCGTAAGATATACTTAAATCGTAAAATGCGTTTGAAGTCACCTCAAAGATTTTCTCGGTTGGACAAAGGTGTACTCGGCCTCTCGATTTTGTTCTTTGAACCTCGTCCCCGGTGGGGGTAGAGTTCATTCTTAGTTATTTTGCGGGTATAGTGTGCTCCGGAGAGAAAAGATTGGGATCGTAAGTTTGTGATCAGGGAGGTGTCTCGTTTAACTCAAGATATGGATTATATTGTTTCTTAGTAATAATATTTATTATGTATTATGGTATTCATTTGGAGATTGTATTAGTTCAGCTCATGAAGTTGTATGAACTATTTTGGTTGTTGTATTGTGGACCATAAAAGGCCCAGGATTGCGTTTGAGTTATGTTCCGCTGCAGGTGTCTCATTGAGGTTAATTAACGTTAATTGAATTTTGTGAATGCTAACTGTGATTTGCTAGCAGCTCGGAAGTGCGGGCTGTTACAGGAAGTTTCATGCTATGCTCTTAAATCCTCAAAGACAATTGCACATAGATCCTGGCAAATCAGAGGCTGACAGAGAAGATAGCTGCTTAAACTTACAAAACAGCTCATGAGAAGTATATCTCTTACCTTTAGCAAACCGCCAAGATTGGATCAGGTGTGTGGGGATGAAAATAATAGGCTTTCCATCAAAGCATCAAGCAGAGAAGAAGACATAACTCTATTCACTCCATTCAAGATTAACCAGGTAATTGGGTGAGTTCTAGAGATGAGATTCAACTGGCATTTCTGCAATTCTATGGTACTCTTTTGAGCCAACCATGGACAATAGGCTAGCTGTTGACCCCTCTATCATTGACAAGGGAGCTAGGCTCACAGCCTTCCACCAAGAGATGCTCAACTATAACTTTACCATGGAGGATATTAAGAAAGTGATTCATGCCATTCCAAGCAATAAAGCACTAACCATGGATGGTTACAATAGCCACATTTCCAAAGCTGTCTGGACTGTCATTCAAACTGACATTTATGAAGCTATTATGGATTTCTTCAACACTAGGAAGATTCTCAAAGAAATCAATGTTACTTCTATCAATATTGTGCCTAAAGTCCCTCTGCCTGCTTCAGTAGGTGACTTTAGACCAATAGCTTGTTGTTAAACAATTTACAAACACATCTCTAAACTTCTTTGTGATAGAATCAGCAAGGTCTTACCTTGACATCATTTCCCATAATCAAGGTGCCTTTGTATCAGGTAGATTTATTTTACACAATGTGCTCATTTACGAGTACTTGATTCTACAATCATGGCCATGCTCCCCCCGTTGCCTGATAAAATTGGATCTTAGGAAGGCTTATGATACAGTTGAATGGGACTTTATAAAGGAAGTCATGACTGAATTAGGCTTCCCGCCTCCTTCACTCAAATGATCATGACATGCTTATCCACTATAAGATATTCTATCTTGCTTAATGGTAGTCCTACCGAACTCCTTTAACTAAAGAGAGGTTTGAGACAGGGAGATCCTCTATCCCCCTTCTCTTCACTCTATGCATGGAGTATTTCTCCAGTTGTACAACAGAGTAGGTGACCACCCTCACTTCAAATATCATACTAGATGCAGATACATGAAGCTAAACCACCTTTGCTTTGCTGATGACCTGCTAATGTTTTGAAAAGGGGAAGGTCTAGCTGTTCAAGATATGATTAATGCCTTCCAAGTGTTTTCTAACACTACTGGACTCAAGGTTAATGTTGCAAAGTCCTCTATAAACTGTTGTGGTATGGAAAACGCCACAAAAAAGCAATATGAGCTATCTCTGCCTTTAGTTTTGGAGACTTGCCATTCAGATAACTTGGTGTTTCCATAAGTACGAGGAAGCTTCAAGCTGGAGAGTGTGATCAACTGGTAAATAAAATGGTTGCTGGGATCAAGGTTTGGAGCATCAGACACCTCTCTTCTGCTGGGAGAATTCAGCTAGTTAATTCTGTTCCCATGAGCATAAGTTTGAATTGGAACAAGATTTTTCTCATGCCAAAAAAGATTATTAATAAAATTAATGCTATTTGTCGAGATGGTTTGGAAACTACAATGACAGCAGACCTGGTCCAATATCCTGGGTAGGCCTTTGCTACACAAAGAATCTAGATGGACTTGGCTTGAGGAATCTAGCTTTATAAAATCAGGATGAAATGGGCAAACTTGTCAGGGCTATTGCTCAAAAGCAAGATAACTTTTGGGTCAAGTGGGTGCATGCACTCTATCTACATCAAAACCAAGAATTGGTTGGATTATAAGCATCCAACCAATGCAAGTTGGGCCATAAATACATTTGTCGAGCTAAAGAAGCTTGTTCCTCTTCTCTAAATTCTACCACCTTTATAACTAGTGTTGCCTTCTCCATTAGTGCTACTTATAAGCGCTTATGTACTCTTGGGGACAAGGTGATATGGCATTAGTATGTTTGGATTAGGTTCTCTGTTCCCAAACATAGGATAATCTTATGGCTAGCCCTTCTTGACAAACTAAAGAACATGGTAAGGCTACACAGACATGGGATTTGTCAGACTCCCTTATGTGTTGTGTGCAGGCAAGATGATGAAACCAACTTCCACCTATTTTTTGAGTGTCCTTTCATTCAAGCTTGCTATACTGCCATTTTTCGGTGGCTTAGGTTTCAGACCAAACAAAATAGACTCTATCAAAGCCTCACCTGGATCTCTATTCTTATATGTCAACTCCTGACCCTTTGGTGTCCACCGTTCCACCCTTAATTACCTAAATACCCCCAACTACCAACAAATATTACATAACCAACCAGTCAATTAATTTAAATAACAAAAGTAAAATAAGAAAAAAATGGGGAAATGGATCCTAAAAACTACCAAGCAGTTACTTCACTGTATTACTAAAGTAACAAAAAAAAACACTACATACAATTTCTTCTCCATCTATATATAAACTTCAATAATGATTACGCATATACTGCAAGAGTAGCTTCAAGAAGAAAGTGGCTTATGCTGCAGTTGCTGGACTTGTTTATAATACCTAGCATGTTAGGTATTCAACAGTTTGGAATCAGCTTGTGCCTACTATAGATCATACTGTACAACACATTAAATATAGTATAAAAAATAGATTTAATGAAATTCTTAGTCATAAGGTAAACAACAGGGATGTTGCTTGGCTTAACAGCTTGTAATAGATTGTTGTTAGTCTGCTTGGCTCTTTTGAGCCCGATGTTTGTTGCCTTATGTCCCTAGGAGGGTCATTCCTAGAAGGTTTGTCCTAGGTTCCCTAAGGTTTAGGTTGTAATTGTTTCCTTGATGCAATATAACTCTTTCTTACTTGGCAAAAATATATATAGTAGTTGAAGAGTCCATTCTTGATGACAAACAAAATTGGAATATCCCCAAACTTCTTCAGTATGTTCATCAACATGTTTGTGACCTTATTTCGAAGATTTTTATCCCTTCTAACTCTCTACCAAACAATTTGTTTTGGGGATTATCTCCAGATAGTAAATATAAAGTTAAATCATGTGCTTGCTCAAGGTATTAAACCGAGCGATGTTTGTAAAGTAGAATATAACCTGGATCGGAAGTATAATATTCCTCCCAAGATTTATAACTTCTTATGAAGCGCTTTCAATGATAGTCTCTTTACTAAGGATCGATTAAACCAATATAAATTTTCACCCCTCAATAATGTATCTGTTGTGATCATTACAAGGAAATTTCTTTTCACCTTTTCTTCCATTGTCCTTTTATTAAGGATAATCTCTAGTATTTAAATATTTAAGGACCCGTTTCAGACCTATTTTAGACCTTGGATCCAAATGCACCCAACACGTTTAAGTAAGGGTCGAATATTTTTAGAGCTAGGTGGTATGGGTCCACTTCAAAAAATTCGAGTTTTGGTATGGATCTCTTGACCCGCCCCAAACCCCATCCATTACCATCCCTATAGTTGGCCTCAAATACCCTAAGAAGCTAGTTAGATTCCTTTCGCTCTAATCTTAATATTTGCCACAAAATTTTAAGCCCTTGCAAAGTTACTCAATTAGCCATAGTTCGGTGGTTTATCTGTTTTACTCGCAGTAAAACTATTTTTAATGACATTTCCTACACTACTTTTTCAAAGAATGGTATGATTCTTCTAAATTGGATTGAGTTCTTAACTTGCCTAAGAATAACCTTCATCCTACCCAACCTTCTCGATCTGGTCTAGCTCTTTGCCGGTCTCTCGCATTTTTTAAATTAATTTTGTGCTCCAAACTCCAAAATGATAAGGCCGCTTTCGGGCATGTGTTTCGAAACCATTTAGGTGATGTCCTGCTAGCATGAGCAAACTCCATTGACCCTACCTGTAGTATCTTACACGCAAATAAGTACATGCACCCAAGTCACGTAGTAAGATTCGCGCATCCTCTTCTAAACTACGTTGTTTTATCATTTTCAGAGTCTATAATTTTAAAAACTTATTGTTATTTGTTTCCTTAAATTTTGCAACTAAAGATCCCCTTTTCAAATTTAAATTTAAAAGGTACATGTTCTTTTACCTTAAGTGTATATGTTCATTTACTATATGTTCTTTTCATTATAACCTATGCTTCTTTTATAAATATGGATTTACACGTTTCTTTAATTTTAAGTCGTGTGTTCTTTTTTAAAGTAGAAAAGTTGCTCGTGTTCTTTTATATAAATGGTATGTTCTTTTTGGGTGCACAATGAGCATTGTGCACCCTAGTGCATAATCCACGCTTTGTATCTTACAAGCTGAAGTTTAGTGGCTCAAAGGACGCCTCAAAGCAACCTGATTTCTAAACATTGATAATATTACCATTGAAGGATAGAATCTTACAATAATTAATTCTATTAAGAATATTTGGAAGCCTTCCTGGAACATTAACTCGCTCATTTGTGATGCACGTAAAGACGGGGTTAGATTTCGAAAGTTCAATTTTTCCCATTGCTTTAAGGAAGAAAATTAGGCGGCTAATTTCATGGCCATAAGGGCAACGAGACCTCCTGTTTTCTTTACCCCCCACCCCTGTTCTCCCTTTCCCTCATCATCCGCAGGGATGTTTTACACTAATCTTCCAATTAGGTCTAGTCCGAAATTTTCTCTCCTTATTGAAAGAAATGGTTTTTCTATGTTATACATTTGTTTTTTTCAGTTTCTATATTATACCCCAACCTCTTCAAAATTCTACACAATACCCTCAAACTTACTTTTTTTAATGCACAATGCCCCTACTACTAGCTATACATCATTAATTTTCATTTACTATTTGTAATCCAATGGAACAAATATAATTTGTAAATACTCCCTCCAAGTGTTAATCTATGTATAAGTTAGATTAGTTCCACCAAATTACAAAAATTAAACGAAATTAATGAGGTATAAGTAGTGGTAGGAGTATTTTGTATTTCTTTTTTTTTTTTTTTTTGGGGCTTATTCCATTTGCAGCATTATGAAGGGCCGCGCACCCGGAACCTCTCGCAGGTTAATCCGGTCTGGGTTTGCAGGCAGACACTTTGAGAGTGGGGGGGGGATAGTAAGGGAAATCCCTCTCCCAAAGTGCCCCTAGTGGGGATCGAACCCCCTACCTCAAGGTTGGAAGATTCCTTCCTTACCACTAGGTCAAGCTTAGTGTAAGTTTAATAGTATTATGTAGAATTTCAAAAAGGTGGGAATAGAACATAGAAACTCAAAAAAAAAAAAAAAGAATATATATAATGTACAAAAACCCAAAAAAAATATTTTGAGTAGTCCAATCTTTAATATTTGACCCCTTGAGCCGACACTTCTTGTTACCCTAAAAAATTAGTATGAATAGCTTATTTGTTTTAAGTAGTACCGGCGTAGCATGATCTTCTAGTAGATGTGACACATTTATATCATCAATTTTGTAGTGGGACAATGAGTTGGTGTAGATGAAGAATACTTGAACAGTACTCGTTATTGAGAGCCTATGCTTACTTTGCGAAAATAGGAAGAGAAAAAGGAAGTAATTAAATTTTAAGTATTACGATATCCTTATGCCACGTAGAAAAAAAGAATAGCTTGAGACAGAAGGCAACGGACATAAAAACACCGAAGGTTGAAAAAAAGACCTTGTTAGGAAACTGTGAAAGTGTTCAAAAGCTCAGCTCATTGGCAGGGTTACGTATTCTTTAACAAGGGAAAAAGGCATGGAAAATGACATTTCACCAAAATTTTATAAAATGTGACAAATTAAAAAATAATACGGGTGATGATTATTTTGCAAGGAAAAAGAAGAAAAATGTACTGGTATATCTTACTAGAACAACCCACAATGAGAACAGTCATATAATACTTCACCCTTGTCTAAGCAAACTCTTCTCTCTCACCTTTATGAAGTGCTTCACCTAATTTATAATTTGTGCCACACCCATTTCTCTCCTAAATGGGGTGGTTACAATCCTTCTTCTCTCCACTGAAGAAGCTATGGTTTCGCCTCCACTCGGCTCCTAAAAAAGGTAAGTCATATATTGTTAATACCTCTATTATATTGGTAACGTCTTGGCTCGGCTCGGTTCGGTTCGGCTCGGCTCGGCTCATTCTTAATTCATGAATTTCTAGCAATGTTCTAAACAATTTGTTGTTTTAATATGAAACAGGAAGAGGCATTTACATTTTGTACGAGGATGTGAAATCTTGCCAATATGATGATGTGCATGTTTTATGGTCAATCCTTGTGGAGTCATCACATAAACCTGCAGCAATATTACCATCTACACAACCCAAGCTCTTATGCACACCTCCCAAACAAGTAAATGAGAGAGGATAATGATTACAATGATTTCGGTGATCTGTACATACATATTACTATATATTAATGTGATTTTGGTACATATTATAATTATGTAAGTGTTTCTTTTCTATTTGCTGTGTGAACGAACAACTTAGAATAATAAGTTCCCATATTTTTTGATGAATTCACACTCCTCTTACAATGCACCATGTTTTATGTTTTGGATAGCGCATAATATATCTATGACGAAGATTTAGTAGTAGAAATGCGCGTGAACATACAAGTATCGTTCCAAATCAGAATTGTAGTTAGATATTTTATTGGTGCATCTGAAGTTTCGAACCATATTGTTGGTGCAAAATCAGTTGGTTGACTTTGCAAACAATTCAATACACACCCAGTAGTTTGGTACTGAATGTCTTGGGAGACTTAGCCCCTGGGGTTTACCGGTTTTAATTAGATAAAACCTTGCTAACGTACTTTGTTGCAATTTAATTAAGGATTAAACTACAACGCCTAATAAATTCAGGCGAGATGCAATAAATAGAGCAAGCAATAATTAATCTATTAATTAAAGCACAACATTCCCATACATACCACAAACTTTAAGAAAGATTTTACAACACATAGGGGGATAAGCCAGACTGGACAACTAAAGGGAAGACACGAAAGTTGTTACCTCCATGGTTCCTTGCTTCAATCGGAGAATTACAGAACTCGTCGCCAGAACATGTTCTACGTCTAAGGAACTAAACTATAACCCCAGAAGGGGGTTGGCTAGGCTAAGGCTAGGCTACGCTAAGAAAAGAGTAAGTGCAAGTTGTTGTGTGTTTGTCTTGTTGTTTTTCTACTTGATGATCGTTCCTCTATTTATAGAGAAACGTGGTGTGTAACTTCCGTGCTTGCATGGAGGGAAAATATTTGAATCATCTTTGATTCAAATCTCAACCGTCTTCTGGTGCTGAATAACCGTAGCCTTGCACGTTCTTGCTTATGTGGATTCGTCTAATGATTGCTCTTCAACCACCTGTACGTTTATCATTCTTGACTTTCATCTCCTGATGGTCTTCCTCAATTGACTTTGACTTATCTTGGCTTTGTGTAATGGGCTTCATACTCGTGTTGGGCCTTCATATTAAGATGAAATTAAACATTTTGAGGTCTAATACAATGTACCATAAAAAATGCTACTAGATATCTAAAAATGGTGGTAACAAATTGCCCCCCTGATTTGTGGAGTGATGTACTCAGCACCCACAAATTATGAGCAAAGAAGGACTTTCAATGGTTGTAGCCAATATCATCAAGTAGTATTCTGAATGTGACTTCCTCCATTGTTCTAAGGTGATCGATGAACTTTCTTTTAGGATGACTGAATTTGGTTGAGAAGAATAACCTTTCGTGTATTCCTTCACCCTTCTTTCTAGCCATTGTGTAATCCATTAGAAATTTTCTTCAAGATGCGAACTTGTAGGATTATTTGGAGATAACCAACAAGGACTTACATCATAAGTCATGAGATCGTACCAAATTTGACATGCGCATTTGTATTGTATCAAATCTCATGATGATGACCCATCCATCAATCTATAGATTTTTACTTTCTTTGTTGTTCCCTTGACAAAGAGCCTCTTTAGATATCTCCAAGGCATGTTAGGTTTCAACATCTCTTCCGTAATGACTTTGCCCCATGATTTGCAAACCAGAAGAGATGTAACTTGATCATTCCTCTCAAGTTTAGGAAATATCAATGCTTTTACGAGATCTAAATTGGACCCTATTTGGAAGGCCTTAGATTCTCGTTTAATTTCTGGATCTTGTTGTATGACAGGATTATCTCCAAAGTATTTTTGGATAGCAGAAACCCATTTGGTGGATTCATTCTTACTAAATTCATCCTTGTCTTTAGATATGACATTCAATGCCTTATGATGGACTGGGCATTTTGATGGATATGGCATATTTTCCGGAGCAGATTGGTGAAACATGGGAAGATATGTGTAATCCATTTTTTATTTTTCGAATCTTTTTAGAGATCACACATGTATATAGAAGTTTAAATGTTTCATCCGTCCAATAATTATTTCCTAACTGCCTCATTTTATGCAAAGTGATAGACAGTTTTTTAGGGAAAATAATAAGTTATCTGGACAAATAACCGTTTTATTTCAATTTGATGAAACAAAACTTAGATTAAAGCAATTGGATCATAATAATAATAAACAAATGTATTATTAATGAAGTTATTATTTGGGGTAACTTAATTACATCCGTCTTATGACTTATCTTTATGAAGATAGAGTCAATAATTAATTGAAAATGCTTGGATCTAGAGACAATGTTTGGAAGTGGTTCCTACACACTACCCTTACCATAGCATTATATTCGTAGACTTTCAACTTGCGCCCTGCACTACTCCTAATAGTTGCAAAGTAGTAGTTCTCTCCAGGGGAGTTGTTGAACCTTGCCTTGAAGATAGTTATGTGGTAGCTATTGTCCCAGGCGTATCTCCTGTCGATCATTGCAATGTACATCCAAGGAAGGAAATATACTTGGGCTAATAGCTGCCACAATTTGCAGACGCACTTGAAAAATACTATCCTCCCCTGACTTTCGTCTTGGCCCTCTTCTATCCTCACCACTTTGAGGGAGGTATGAGTGCAGGAAAGAGTTAGACTCTTGGCGTAGACCCAATTCATCCTTTGAGACCTTGGGAAATTTAATATAGTGAAAACCTCCTTGCCCCACTTCTTACAAATTGTTGTCTTGTGATTTCCCGTCCAATTTGGGCCATATATGGGTGGACAGGAGATCGATATTTGTACCGACCTTTGTAGCGCTTGATTCCACCAACCCAGGATCTTCTGGCCCCATTACAGGTTCATCACCAAAGATGCGTGACATTTGCTCTGCCCATCTGGCCCTCTCATTTGTGATGAAGGCTCCTTTGTCTTCCTCTATGATGTCGAGGGCGAAGCGATGATTGAAACAATCATCATCAAACTCTGCTGCTAAGTTTGCATATGCTTCGTAGTCCATTTTAATTTTTTGAAATGAAAATGTGATGATGGGGTGCTATGGCCAAGTCCCTTTAAATAACCAGTTGATTTGTTCAACGGTTACTTTCGTAATAACTTCTAGGATCAGTGAGTAATTGAGTACTTTGATCCCTCTTTTCGAGAAGTTTATGGACTTTTTGTTGATTATTATTTATTTAAGGCTATCAATTTGTTGATAAGTCTTAAAATTAATACATCACCTTTTAGGCATTTGGACTTAAAATTACTTCCTTTGGGTTCATTATTCATTTTATGAATAACAATCAAGCCGACAATTGATATATGATATGGAAGCAAGAAAGAATGACATAAAGTGAAGCAATATCTCTTAATAATAAAACATCTTTAAGAAAACATTTATTAATTGAATTAAAGATAAGTACATAGTTCACTAGGGAAAATTTAAACCACAAACTATTGCGGAGATGGGCGAAACTAATGGTGATTTGTGGCTCCTCGATCATGTTCATCAACATCAGGGTCGTCATCATCATCAGAGACATGTACATTTGTACTGTATGAGTTTTTTGAAACTCATATTCTCGTCCACTTGGACTACCCTATACTTTCTAGTGAACACGCCCAAACTGCTCTCACAGACTATGTGTAATACCCCGAATTTTCAAAGATTATTTTATTATTTATTAAGGTTTAATATTATTTCCACTTAAAATTTATTTTATGATAATGCGATTTTATTTGATAACTATGTTTATTAAGATAATGATTTCATTTAGTCTTGATTTATTTAACAAGTTTTATTTAAATGATTATTCCTAAATAATTTAATTATGGTAAATTAAACTCTTTATTTTTGGTTATGGGTATCCTTGTACAAGTTGTCAATCCATTTTAGTAATCGAAAGCCCAAATACCAAGTCCATAGCCATATGTCTTTTAGCCAAAAAGAAAAAGGAAAATAAAACAAAAAAAAAAAAAGAGGTGAAAACAGTTTCACCATCTTCCCTCCCCTCCATTCTTCTTCGTCTGATTCACAGCACACAAGAACCAAGATTTTCAACACAAAATTTCAGCTTTGTCAGTAAATAATTGAATTTCAGTCCACATTTCAGATATTAGGGGCAAGTTTTTCAAAAGCTAAACCATAGCCCTCACACCTTACACCTCCAACATTAATGGAGCTTGACCAAAGCTCAAAATTTCTGACCAAACTCCTCTATAAATACTGAACTTTACTCACCAAATTACTCAAGCAAACAAATTCAAAAGGTTTGCTTCAATTCCTTCCTATTCTCCATTAATTTCTGATTTTCGTTTTGGAAAATAAAAATTGAAAATAAAATTTCAAACCACCATTAACAATTCTCCTGTTCCTTTGAACCACCACACTGAACCGCCGAGCACCACCCTCGAACCACCTGCACAACCGCCAGCCATCACCCTCCTCCGCGCGACCTCCTCTTCGCACAACCCCTTCGCGTCACCCTCTGCAGCGCCCTGCTGCCACCCGCGCGAACCACTGCCTAACCCCGACCCTTTTGCGCGGCACCTGCTGCCTCTCCGGCCGCCGCACACCTTGCTTCGCCCAAAATCGCCGCACACCAGCACCATCTCTTCCCTGTTTCGCTCCCCTGTCTTCCTCCCCTTCTTCGTTTCTTTCGTTTCCCCACTTCGTGTAACTGATTCTTTGAATCAGTGAAGCCTTTCTTTTTTTTTCCCTTTTTTTTGTGTTTTAAAGTAGTTTTATTATTTTACTTTTATTTTAAAACCAAAACCCATAATTTCCTAAGCTAGCCTACTTAATTGTATTTTTAGTTAACTTAATCTTTGATAAACTTGATAAATGTTTCTTAATTTTCTAAAATGAAACAAGGAGTATAATAGAGTTAGTTTTTCAGGTTTAAAATAATTGTTTAAGTTATTAAAAAAACCAAGTTGAAGTAATCTTTGAGTACTTAAAATGATTTCATAAATAATTTAAAAACCATAAACTTTAATCATTAAGAATTCCTTTAAGTTATTTAAATTATTTAAATTGTTTATTTTATATAAAAAGGGGTTATTTAGGTAACTAACTTAGATATCGTTAATGTCTATTGTAGACTCCGATTGCGTAGACGAGGAATATCAAGAGTGTTAATCCGTTCGTGAACTTAACTTTTGGGCACGCGTCACGAGGTAATCTCCGATGTCCATCTAAACATAGACCCCGTTAGTGTAAAACGAATTGATTATGTGATTATTATGTGCTTATAAAATATATATAAGTATGGACCAAAGTTGTTAAAATCGAGATTCTAGTTTGAATCGGAAACGACCTTTAGAATCGAATCGTAAAATCGAATCGTAGAATCGTAAGATTCTACAAATACGTATAATCAAGATATTGCACTCAATCTTCATTGAATGTACTAAAATTATAAGTTAAAAAACCTAAAAATTGGAAAAAATAGTTGTTTACCCACTATATTAGCAATAACTAACAATATATATCTATTATTTTCTTTGTTAGCATGATTTAAATTTGCGAGGTTTTCGCTAATCAAAAGAAATGTATAGAATCGTGTAGAATCGTGAATCGAATCGTCTACCATATATTTGAATCGTAAAATCGTAAGATTTTAAGATTTGAATCGCGATTTTAATAACTTTGGTATGGACTATAATTATGGATTATCGACTTAATGCGGATTATGAATACGAATGACAAAATGGACGACGACTATCGATTTCGATTATGAATCATGACTATGGACGATATACGATATAATATGTACAAATAACGTTTATTAAAACATTAAGTCCTTTATTATTATTATTATTATTATTATTATTATTATTATTATTATTATTATTATTATGATGATGATGATGATGATGATGATTATTGTTATCATTTTTACCGTTATTATTATTATTATTGAAATTTTATGAAAGTTGAAATTAGTAAGAACTTGTGATAATGAAAGGATTATGAATCTGAAGTGATAAATGAACTCAAGTGACGGTTGTGTTTATGAAATGAGTTATTGAAACCGCTGTGAATGGATTGAGATTATGATGGATGAAATATGTTCACACTGGATTGAACAACGATGACGTAATTGTGTACGTGATTTATGTGATGACTTGAATTAAAAGATGTTAATCACGTAAAGTGAAATATCGGAGGGAAATGATGAACAGGTTGCCCTGTATGAGAGGTTCAGCGGCCCCTACAGGTTCTCTGGTTACTATGCTGATTATTTTGTTACTGTCTTCCTTCTATCTTGTTGTGATCCAAGTAGAAGGGGTGTGCACACTAGGAACTCTGTTATTATGGCCATTATGTTATCCGTAGGTGGTTACAGGGGATTGACCCCGGCCTACAATGTTGAAGTAAGTGGTTACAGGGGATTGACCCCGGCTTACTGGTGTTCTCTTTCCTATCCTTAAATAATTGGATTAATTGAAATTAATTATGTGATTATTCATTGTATATATATACATGTGTGTATGTGTGCTATGCTTTATAACCCTATTAACCTACTATTTTACAAAGTATTTTCAACTTAAGTATTTTACGGGATGGAGTTGGAATTACTCTCTTGTTTCTTTTCAATGCATTTGTGCAGGTGGGTGATCGACGGGGGAACAAAAGGGAGATCACTTAGAGTTGTCATCCACTTAGCTTATGATTTAGCTTCCACTGGAACTCTGAAATACTTTAGTAATTAGTAATATTTAATGAACATTTTTACTTGGTTGTAAGGATAAATTTATTTGAATTTAGTATGCTTTATGCTTTAACCTAGCCTTGCATTTATTTCCAAGGAGATAAGTGCGGCGGTAGCACGCCCGTTGAGTCGAACCCTCGCGGATTTTCCCCATCTCGAGTTTTATTAAATGAAAAAGGGTTCGGGTTGGCGGGGGTGTTACAAAGTGGTATCAGAGCGGAGTTTAGATTAACTAGGGAAAGATTAAAATTATTAAAATATAATAATTAGGGAAAATGAATCAAATAGGGTTAAACTTAAAATTGGTTTAGGAGGTCAAAATAAAAAATTATTTAGGAAAAATGAATTAGGATTTAGTATGGGTACGAATGGGTTATGTGTACATGTATGAAAGTACTCGTTAAAGGTACTTATTAATTGTTTATTGTATTAGATGGCCACGACACGATTGACCGCCAGAAAATGCACCAGAACCCCTCGTCAAGGACCTTTCCTTCTAAGGATGAGGGTAGGAGAGTCTGTTTCAGCTTATATTTACAGGTTACGTTTAACAATAAAGTGTTACCACCTCAATGAAGGCCACGGGCATTCAGATTACCTCACGCCACCTAAACAGGCCGATGTTTTGAGTCACACTCTTCCCAATGATGGTCCTTATGCCGGAATCAAGAACGAATACCCTGATGTTCTGAAAAATGGAAGGCCAAACTATGAACGATACACATTGAAAGGGAAGTGGTATCTCACGTTGAGTTACCTGGAGAAAAGAATGCTCGATGCTAGGGCCAAGTGGCTTAATGACTATTTACCCACTGATGACGAGGAACCCAACTATAGTGGCGATGAAGAAGTAGGAAGCAACCCCGCCTCACCCGTTGTAAATCTCAATGGAGATGGAGACGGAGATGAAGGTGAAGACGAGGACCCATCCGAGTACCCTGACTAGAAACCCAAATATCTAGCCCTGACCCTTAGATTTCTAATTAAGGTCGTAAAAGACCAATTAACTTGTTAACTTAGTCAAGGATGGTGCGACTAATGCTTATTTGACTATTTGAAGAACTCTTATGCTACTATGAGCGAATTGTTATGGTACTTTTGGAGTAATGAATGATGAACTTTTGACATGTGAATTGAGTGTGAAATGAATGATGAACTTTTGATATGTGAATTGAGTATGAAATGAATGAATGGTGTGAACCATGATTATGTGAATTAGCTTTTATATAAGAATCAATGTGAATCGTAGAAATACAATGTGAATAACGCAGGTAGCTTATGCAATACGTTTATACGCGATCTAGAGCAAGGCAACAAGAAAACCAAATGGCCGAAACTCCAGAACAAGTTGCAGCACGACTTAGGACTCTCGAGCAACTAGCTCAGAGCTTTGGCTTAGTCCTTCAAAACCAGATCAACAACAACCACCATGGAGACGATCCGCAAGCTGCCATGGCGAAAAAGATTTCCGCTTTGAAACCACCAACCTTTGTTGGGAGAGAAGACCCACTACTTCTCGAAAACTGGATAAGAGACTTCGAAAAGATTTTCACGGCCACGGGTACGCCTGAGGCCCAGAAAGTAGACCAAGCAACCTTTTATCTGCATGAAGATGCCGATACTTGGTGGGAAAGTGTAGGACCTACTATTAAAGCTCAAGAGAACTTTAACTGGGAAGCATTTAAGGTAGCAATTAAGGCTCGATTCTTCCCCGAGCACATTCGTAGGCAGAAGTACAATGAGTTTAGTAGATTCAACCAGAGCTATAACATGAGTGTGCAAGAGTACGCTCAAAAATTCAATGAGTATGCCCGATTCTGCCCGACTGTAGTGCCAGATGAAGGAACTAAGGCTCAGAAGTTTGAAGACGGACTTAAGTTTGATCTTCAGACTCGAATGGGAGGTAGCACCTCTACTACTTTCGCGGAAGCGTATGCTAAAGCTTCGAACCTGGAGAGAATCTTACAGCGTGAGAGAGAGGTGCTAGGCAGACACAAAAGGAAGGAACCTACCGGCAACAACAACAGCCAAGGGTACGACAAAAGGCCCAACAACAACAATGGTGGAAACAACAACAACAATGGTGGACGCTACCACAACCGCAACAATCAGAATTCTGGACAACAGGTCCAGCAAGGAAATAGGAACCAAAAGAACTTTGTTTGCAAGAAGTGTGCCAAGAGCCATCCAGGGTTCACTTGTCAGGGTGAAAGGATCAAATGTTTCGAGTGTGGAGAAGTAGGTCACAAATCGTTCAACTGTCCAAAGAAACAAGCTCAAAATGGACCAAATGGGAACAATGGTAACTATGGAGGTGGAAACAGAATTCAAAACTTCAATAACAACCGCCCTACTGGAGAAAATGCTGCACAGAACGGGAACCAGAACAACCGCTCTTTTGGAGGTGGAAATGGAAACTTTGGAAAGAATGGCAATGGAGGCCACACTAAGAATCAATGTCAAATTGAAGCTGACACCGATGCCAATGTTGTGACGGGTATATTTCTAGTAAACTCAAACCCTGCTTATGTACTCTTTGATTCCGAAGCGTCTCATTCTTTTATTTCTAACACTTTTGTTAATAAGTATCCCCTCAAGTCTAACCAGTCTTGTCGAGCCAATATAGCCATGCTCACCGGTGAAACTGTTTCTTGTAAATCTCTTTTCGAAAGTATCCCTGTAGTCATAGCTGGTACTGAATTACCGATCGATCTTATCCTGTTTGACCTAAAAGACTTTGATGTTATCTTGGGAATGGATTGGTTAGCTAAGTATAAAGCCAAAATCGAGTGTCATAACCAGAAAATATCTCTTAGAGGACCAAAGGGAAATAGGATATCTTATAAGGGCATAACCTTCCAGCCTGATGTCAAGATAATCTCAGCCCTGAACCTTCAAACCTATCTTAGAAAAGGCTACCCAGTCTACCTGTGCCAAGTAAGGGACGTAAGCGTGGAAAACGAGGAGTTGACTCAAATTCTGGTAGTAAAGGAGTTTCCGGATGTTGGCGAGCGCGGATGTGTCGTTGTGCACCGCACTCGGCCAAAGATAAAATTTCTCCTACTCTCTTTTACACTAAGCTAGTATAATGGAAGTAGGGGTCCTATCCACAGGGAAACAGGGACGAGTTTAATACTTAGCGGGATCCAAAACCTAGATTAAGCTAAGGGCCGAGAAACCTAATAACAAAGGGGGGTTTCAAGTAGATTTACTAACAAACTAAAACTAACTAGCATATAAATAAAATGAGAAATCAATATAGGAAGATCTTGAATCCGATTAACATCCACTTCAATTCATTATCGATCCTTGAACCTCCACTCTAATTATTTCCATAATTATCTATTGTCGAGAACTAATCTCGCATTCTCCTTATTCTTAGTTGAATAGCACGATCAGCGTGAATATAAAACCCTAACTAAAGGATAACCTAGTCCGATCTGCGTCTAAGTTCAATCCAATAGCAGCAATAAACACGAGAGAACCAATAGACCCCGCTAATGTCATACACGCGATAAACATTCAACGGTTGATTCAATTTCCCTAAGAAATAACCAAGACGATCCGCATCTAAGTTACTCCCTAGTTTGCTACAAATTGATAAAAGAATAAAACAATCCGATTCTATTCTTAAATCTAGCATTAGATTAATTACACAATCAAACTAGTAACGTTCCTAGTATAATTATGCAATAATCATAAATCACAAGCATAGAAATTGAACCATAATCAAGGAAAATAGATAGAGAGGAAAGATCTCACAATAACGGTTGAAGCTTCATGTTAATTTCTTCAAGAACAGTTCAAGCTACAATCCGATAGCATAAACCAAATCCCATAATTGAAATCTCTAAGAAAACTAAGAAAGATAACAAAAGTGAGGAAGGAGAATTAAGAGAGGAGTGTTGGAGACTCCCTCTTCCATTTTCAGCTCTGCTCCTTCTTTCCTTCCCCCTCAAATATTAGGTTTTAGGAAGCTTTTAAACTCCGCACAAAACGTGGCCCCAAGCCGACTTAAGAGTCGCGAGTCGCGACACCTTGGTCGCGAGTCGCGAAGAGCTCCTTGCCTTCCCGCACACACATGGTCCGGGCAAGGCGGTCGCGAGCCACGACAATGCTCGCGAGTCGCGAGGGCGGGGGCTCGCGAGTCGCGACCTCCTTCGCGAGTCGCGAGTTGCTGGCGGCAGCGTGCGGTAATGCTTGCGCGGTAGTGTTTATTTCTTTGTCTTGGCTGTGCGAGCTTGCGATGCTTGGTGCTGGCTTGGCGATGCTGCTGGCTTCGAGCTTGGCTTGGCGAGCTTGTGGTGATGTTTAGCTTGCGGTGATGCTTGGCTCAAATGCATTTCACCTTGAAATCTCGGAAAACATGACATTAATACAAATTATCTCGCAAAACTCCGAACTTCCGCTAAGGGTTAAATAAAACACGAATGTTAACAATTACAATCAAACCCTTAGCAAAGTGCACCCAAAATAACGTATATACAACGTATAACTTGGGCGTATCAAATACCCCCACACTTGAACTTTACTCGACCTCGAGTAAACTCAAAATGAGGATCACCCAATAAATCTTCACCCAAATTATCAATACCAACCTACACTCTCCACCATCTACATCATCATCATCACATCTTAACAACATCCGCTCAAAATCTAAACGTAAGGGACAATAACTCCCCCACACTTAGCTTCGAGCTCACCAAAAAATACAAAGACGCGACAACAATAATAACCAAGAACACCAACAAGTTTAACCAACAACACCAACAAGTATCAAAATGTCAGCTCACGACACACTAAACTATCAGCTCTCCCAAACCTCAAAAGATGACCTACTACTACAACAACTAACTTAAAATAGCAAGCCATGGAACAAAGACAAAAAGGGATAAATTCCATGCTTACTCCCAAAAACAAACAATCAACCAAAAGAATGTGAAAGCCAAAACTGATCTTCACAAAATCAAGGATGAATTCACCAACCATACCCGAAAACGCTTTCCACCTTATGACACCATCTCCGGCAAATGAGTTTTCAAAGTATATAATTCTCTCTTAATCTCTCATTTTGCCTAGGAGCCCTTTCGGGTTTTCATCCTAGCTTCTCACATTTTTTTTTCATCTCTCTTCTTTTTCCGGCTCACAAAACTCACCCGCTCAACTAGCCCTTTTTTGCATAGGCCGCCCTTCCGGGTTTTCGACCTATCCGAGCCCCTAATTTTGCCCGAGTCGCCCGCCCTTGCGGGTTTTCAACTCAGCGGGATTCATTTCATCACCTTTTTTTTTTTTAATATATATATTTTTTTTCATTTTTTCAAATTGAAAGTAATAAATACAACATAGATACATGAGAATGAGAATACCCTCCCCCCTACTTAAACTACACATTGTCCTCAATGTGACGACAATTAGAAGAAAAAGTAAACTGAAAATGGGGGGAGAAAATCGAAAATCGGGTAAATCGAAGATCGAATGCTCAAAAATCATGACCAAACAATCCGTCAAACTCAAATTTCTTAACAACACCAACTCAAATCTCATAAATCAACTCACAACCCTCTCCCTCGAATCACTCAAACAAATGTCAAGTTCAAAAGTTTAAATTTTGAAGATTTTCACCTAGCTCAAGAGATCGAAAAGATACATTAACAATCTCAATCCTCTACTGTTACCAACTCCTAGCTATTGAACTCCTCCCAACGGGGTTTCTTTTGTGGAATTTGGCTCCAAGCGGATTAAGATGTGTTGTGGTTCGTTTCAGTGGGTGGGCGGTGGGTGAAAGAAAATTTGTTGTGGTGGTGGAAATTTGATTAGAAAATAAAGGAAAAGAAAGAAAATAAGAGGGGTCTCGGGTTGCCTCCCGAGAAGCGCTGTTGTTTAAAGTCGTTAGCTCGACTTAGTACCTTAAGCTTAATCATTGGGTTGTGCTCCATGTGTGACAATGGTAGATCCATGTCAATCTCCACTTCAAGAACCTGCAAAATTGATTGAGAAGAACTCTTGCAATGCATCGTTAATACCTAGCTTACTACAACATGGTTGAGCATATAACATCAGATTATATCCAAAACCTAGCATTAAGTCAACAACAAATATCAACTAGTAGTACTCCTAGCTAATCCAAGTCATGACCATTAATATAAATATTTAAAGCTAGACAATAACCAAGATATAGAGTAAATCTTACAATAAACCGTCAAAAGCTTCAATCAACCATTCCCAAGAGAGTTTAAGCAACAAGTTCCATGCTTCTTGTCCAAAATACAAAAGTGAAATACATAGAGCTCAATGGAAGATGAAAACTAGAAACTAAAACAAAAAGGGAATTCTTTATATGAGTGGCCAAACAAAAACAAAGAGCACAAGCAATACCATCCAAAAATCACGCTAAATACAAACAAGTAACATCGTTTCCCCGGCAACGGCGCCAAAATTTGGCGAGCGCGGATCTGTCGTTGTGCACCGCACCCGGCCAAAGATAAAATTTCTCCTACTCTCTTTTACACTAAGCTAGTATAATGGAAGTAGGGGGTCGTATCCACGAGGGAAACAAAGGACGAGTTTAATACTTAGCGGGATCCAAAACCTAGATTAAGCTAAGGGCCGAGAAACCTAATAACAAAGGGGGGTTTCAAGTAGATTTACTAACAAACTAAAACTAACTAGCATATAAATAAAATGAGAAATCAATATAGGAAGATCTTGAATCCGATTAACATCCACTTCAATTCATTATCGATCCTTGAACCTCCACTCTAATTATTTCCATAATTATCTATTGTCGAGAACTAATCTCGCATTCTCCTTATTCTTAGTTGAATAGCACGATCAGCGTGACTATAAAACCCTAACTAAAGGATAACCTAGTCCGATCTGCGTCTAAGTTCAATGTAATAGCAGCAATAAACACAGAGAACCAATAGACATGCTAATGTCATACACGCGATAAACATTCAACAGTTGATTCAATTTCCCTAAGAAATAACCAAGACGATCTGCATCTAAGTTACTCCCTAGTTTGCTACAAATTGATAAAAGAATAAAACAATCCGATTCTATTCTTAAATCTAGCATTAGATTAATTACACAATCAAACTAGTAACGTTCCTAGCATAATTATGCAATAATCATAAATCACAAGCATAGAAATTGAACCATAATCAAGGAAAATAGATAGAGAGGAAAGATCTCACAATAACGGTTGAAGCTTCATGTTAATTTCTTCAAGAATAGTTCAAGCTACAATCCGATAGCATAAACCAAATCCCATAATTGAAATCTCTAAGAAAACTAAGAAAACTAAGAAAGATAACAAAAGTGAGGAAGGAGAATTAAGAGAGGAGTGTTGGAGACTCCCTCTTCCATTTTCAGCTCTGCTCCTTCTTTCCTTCCCCCTCAAATATTAGGTTTTAGGAAGCTTTTAAACTCCGCACAAAACGTGGCCCCAAGCCGACTTAAGAGTCGCGAGTCGCGACACTGGTCGCGAGTCGCGAAGAGCTCACTGCCTTCCCGCACACACATGGCTGGGCAAAGCTGGTCGCGAGCCACGACAATGCTCGCGAGTCGCGAGGGCAGGGCTCGCGAGTCGCGACCTCCTTCGCGAGTCGCGAGTTCGCTGGCGGGCGTGCAATGCTTGCGGTAGTGCTTATTTCTTTGTCTTTGGTCGTGCGAGCTTGCGATGCTTGGTGCCGGGCTTGGCAGCGTCTTTGCGGCTTCGAGCTTGGCTTGGCGAGCTTGTGGTGATGCTTAGCTTGCGGTGATGCTTGGCTCAAATGCATTTCACCTTGAAATCTCGGAAAACATGACATTAATACAAATTATCTCGCAAAACTCCGAACTTCCGCTAAGGGTTAAATAAAACACGAATGTTAACAATTACAATCAAACCCTTAGCAAAGTGCACCCAAAATAACGTATATACAACGTATAACTTGGGCGTATCAAATACCCCCACACTTGAACTTTACTCGACCTCGAGTAAACTCAAAATGAGGATCACCCAATAAATCTTCACCCAAATTATCAATACCAACCTACACTCTCCACCATCTACATCATCATCATCACATCTTAACAACATCCGCTCAAAATCTAAACGTAAGGGACAATAACTCCCCCACACTTAGCTTCGAGCTCACTACGAAAAAATACAAAGACGCGACAACAATAATAACCAGCAACACCAACAAGTTTAACCAACAACACCAACAAGTATCAAAATGTCAGCTCACGACACACTAAACTATCAGCTCTCCCAAACCTCAAAAGATGACCTACTACTACAACAACTAACTTAAAATAGCAAGCCATGGAACAAAGACAAAAAGGGATAAATTCCATGCTTACTCCCAAAAACAAACAATCAACCAAAAGAATGTAAAAGCCAAAACCGATCTTCTACAAAATCAAGGATGAATTCACCAACCATACCCGAAAACGCTTTCCACCTTATGACACCATCTCCGGCAAATGAGTTTTCAAAGTATATAATTCTCTCTTAATCTCTCATTTTGCCTAGGAGCCCTTTCGGGTTTTCATCCTAGCTTCTCACATTTTTTTTTCATCTCTCTTCTTTTTCCGGCTCACAAAACTCACCCGCTCAACTAGCCCTTTTTTGCATAGGCCGCCCTTCCGGGTTTTCGACCTATCCGAGCCACTAATTTTGCCCGAGTCGCCCGCCCTTGCGGGTTTTCAACTCAGCGGGATTCATTTCATCACCTTTTTTTTTTTTTAATATATATATTTTTTTTCATTTTTTCAAATTGAAAGTAATAAATACAACATAGATACATGAGAATGAGAATACCCTCCCCCTACTTAAACTACACATTGTCCTCAATGTGACGACAATTAGAAGAAAAGTAAACTGAAAATGGGGGGAGAAAATCGAAAATCGGGTAAATCGAAGATCGAATGCTCAAAAATCATGACCAAACAATCCGTCAAACTCAAATTTCTTAACAACACCAACTCAAATCTCATAAATCAACTCACAACCCTCTCCCTCGAATCACTCAAACAAATGTCAAGTTCAAAAGTTTTTAATTTTGAAGATTTTCACCTAGCTCAAGAGATCGAAAAGATACATTAACAATCTCAATCCTCTAGTGTTACCAACTCCTAGCTATTGAACTCCTCCCAACGGGGTTTCTTTTGTGGAATTTGGCTCCAAGCGGATTAAGATGTGTTGTGGTTCGTTTTAGTGGGTGGGCGGTGGGTGAAAGAAAGTTTGTTGTGGTGGTGGAAATTTGATTAGAAAATAAAGGAAAAGAAAGAAAATAAGAGGGGTCTCGGGTTGCCTCCCGAGAAGCGCTGTTGTTTAAAGTCGTTAGCTCGACTTAGTACCTTAAGCTTAATCATTGGGTTGTGCTCCATGTGTGACAATGGTAGTTCCATGTCAATCTCCACTTCAAGAACCTGCAAAATTGATTGAGAAGAACTCTTGCAATGCATCGTTAATACCTAGCTTACTACAACATGGTTGAGCATATAACATCAGATTATATCCAAAACCTAGCATTAAGTCAACAACAAATATCAACTAGTAGTACTCCTAGCTAATCCAAGTCATGAACATTAATATAAATATTTAAAGCTAGACAATAACCAAGATATAGAGTAAATCTTACAATAAACCGTCAAAAGCTTCAATCAACCATTCCCAAGAGAGTTTAAGCAACAAGTTCCATGCTTCTTGTCCAAAATACAAAAGTGAAATACATAGAGCTCAATGGAAGATGAAAACTAGAAACTAAAACAAAAAGGGAATTCTTTATATGAGTGGCCAAACAAAAACAAAGAGCACAAGCAATACCATCCAAAAATCACGCTAAATACAAACAAGTAACACCGTTTCCCCAGAACGGCGCCAAAATTTGGCGGCGCGGATCTGTCGTTGTGCACCGCACCCGCCAAAGATAAAATTTCTCCTACTCTCTTTTACACTAAGCTAGTATAATGGAAGTAGGGGTCGTATCCACGAGGAAACAGGGGACGAGTTTAATACTTAGCGGGATCCAAAACCTAGATTAAGCTAAGGGCCGAGAAACCTAATAACAAAGGGGGGTTTCAAGTAGATTTACTAACAAACTAAAACTAACTAGCATATAAATAAAATGAGAAATCAATATAGGAAGATCTTGAATCCGATTAACATCCACTTCAATTCATTATCGATCCTTGAACCTCCACTCTAATTATTTCCATAATTATCTATTGTCGAGAACTAATCTCGCATTCTCCTTATTCTTAGTTGAATAGCACGATCAGCGTGACTATAAAACCCTAACTAAAGGATAACCTAGTCCGATCTGCGTCTAAGTTCAATGTAATAGCAGCAATAAACACAGAGAACCAATAGACATGCTAATGTCATACACGCGATAAACATTCAACAGTTGATTCAATTTCCCTAAGAAATAACCAAGACGATCTGCATCTAAGTTACTCCCTAGTTTGCTACAAATTGATAAAAGAATAAAACAATCCGATTCTATTCTTAAATCTAGCATTAGATTAATTACACAATCAAACTAGTAACGTTCCTAGCATAATTATGCAATAATCATAAATCACAAGCATAGAAATTGAACCATAATCAAGGAAAATAGATAGAGAGGAAAGATCTCACAATAACGGTTGAAGCTTCATGTTAATTTCTTCAAGAACAGTTCAAGCTACAATCCGATAGCATAAACCAAATCCCATAATTGAAATCTCTAAGAAAACTAAGAAAACTAAGAAAGATAACAAAAGTGAGGAAGGAGAATTAAGAGAGGAGTGTTTGGAGACTCCCTCTTCCATTTTCGGCCTCGCTCCTTCTTTCCTTCCCCCTCAAATATTAGGTTTTAGGAAGCTTTTAAACTCCGCACAAAACGTGGCCCCAAGCCGACTAAAGCGTCGCGAGTCGCGACACTGGTCGCGAGTCGCGAAGAGCTCACTGCCTTCCCGCACACACATGGCTGGGCAAAGCTGGTCGCGAGCCACGACAATGCTCGCGAGTCGCGAGGGCAGGGCTCGCGAGTCGCGACCTCCTTCGCGAGTCGCGAGTTGCTGCTGGCAGGCGTGCAATGCTTGCGGTAGTGCTTCACCGCTTGTCTGGTTGTGCGAGCTTGCGATGCTTGGTCTTGGGCCGGGCGATCTTCTTTGTGATGGGCGATGCTGGCCGGCTTCGAGCTTGGCTTGGCGAGCTTGTGGTGATGCTTAGCTTGCGGTGATGCTTGGCTCAAATGCATTTCACCTTGAAAGCTCGAAAAACATGACATTAATACAAATTATCTCGCCAAACTCCGAACTTCCGCTAAGGGTTAAATAAAACACGAATGTTAACAATTACAATCAAACCCTTAGCAAAGTGCACCTAAAATAACGTATATACAACGTATAACTTGGGCGTATCAAATACCCCCACACTTGAACTTTACTCGACCTCGAGTAAACTCAAAATGAGGATCACCCAATAAATCTTCACCCAAATTATCAATACCAACCTACACTCTCCACCATCTACATCATCATCATCACATCTTAACAACATCCGCTCAAAATCTAAACGTAAGGGACAATAACTCCCCCACACTTAGCTTCGAGCTCACCTGAAAAATACAAAGACGCGACAACAATAATAACTAGCAACACCAACAAGTTTAACCAACAACACCAACAAGTATCAAAATGTCAGCTCACGACACACTAAACTATCAGCTCTCCCAAACCTCAAAAGATGACCTACTACTACAACAACTAACTTAAAATAGTAAGCCATGGAATAAAGACAAAAAGGGATAAATTCCATGCTTACTCCCAAAAACAAACAATCAACCAAAAGAATGTGAAAGCCAAAACTAATCTTCACAAAATCAAGGATGAATTCACCAACCATACCCGAAAACGCTTTCCACCTTATGACACCATCTCCGGCAAATGAGTTTTCAAAGTATATAATTCTATCTTAATCTCTCATTTTGCCTAGGAGCCCTTTCGGGTTTTCATCCTAGCTTCTCACATTTTTTTTTCATCTCTCTTCTTTTTCTGGCTCACAAAACTCACCCGCTCAACTAGCCCTTTTTTGCATAGGTCGCCCTTCCGGGTTTTCGACCTATCCTAACCCCCAATTTTGCCCGAATCGCCCGCCCTTGCGGGTTTTCAACTCAGCGGGATTCATTTCATCACCTTTTTTTTTTTTTAATATATATTTTTTTTTCATTTTTTCAAATTGAAAGTAATAAATACAACATAGATACATGAGAATGAGAATACCCTCCCCCCTACTTAAACTACACATTGTCCTCAATGTGACAACAATTAGAAGAAAAGGTAAACTGAAAATGGGGGGAGAAAATCAAAAATCGGGTAAATCGAAGATCGAATGCTCAAAAATCATGACCAAACAATCCGTCAAACTCAAATTTCTTAACAACACCAACTCAAATCTCATAATTCAACTCACAACCCTCTCCCTCGAATCACTCAAACAAATGTCAAGTTCAAAAGTTTTAAATTTTGAATATTTTCACCTAGCTCAAGAGATCGAAAAGATACATTAACAATCTCAATCCTCTAGTGTTACCAACTCCTAGCTATTGAACTCCTCCCAACGGGTTTTCTTTTGTGGAATTTGGCTCCAAGCGGATTAAGATGTGTTGTGGTTCGTTTTAGTGGGTGGGCGGTGGGTGAAAGAAATTTTGTTGTGGTGGTGGAAATTTGATGAGAAAATAAAGAAAAAGAAAGAAAATAAGAGGGGTCTCGGGTTGCCTCCAGAGAAGCGCTGTTGTTTAAAGTCGTTAGCTCGACTTAGTACCTTAAGCTTAATCATTGGGTTGTGCTCCATGTGTGACAATGGTAGTTCCATGTCAATCTCCACTTCAAGTACCTGCAAAATTGATTGAGAAGAACTCTTGCAATGCATCGTTAATACCTAGCTTACTACAACATGGTTGAGCATATAACATCAGATTATATCCAAAACCTAGCATTAAGTCAACAACAAACATCAACTAGTAGTACTCCTAGCTAATCCAAGTCATGACCATTAATATAAATATTTAAAGCTAGACAATAAACAAGATATAGAGTAAATCTTAAAATAAACCGTCAAAAGCTTCAATCAACCATTCCCAAGAGAGTTTAAGCAACAAGTTCCATGCTTCTTGTCCAAAATACAAAAGTGAAATACATAGAGCTCAATGGAAGATGAAAACTAGAAACTAAAACAAAAAGGGAATTCTTTATATGAGTGGCCAAACAAAAACAAAGAGCACAAGCAATACCATCCAAAAATCACGCTAAATACAAACAAGTAACACCGTTTCCCGCAACCGGCGCCAAAATTTGGCGAGCGCGGATGTGTCGTTGTGCACCGCACCCGGCCAAAGATAAAATTTCTCCTACTCTCTTTTACACTAAGCTAGTATAATGGAAGTAGGGGTCGTATCCACAGGGAAACAGGGACGAGTTTAATACTTAGCGGGATCAAAAACCTAGATTAAGCTAAGGGCCGAGAAACCTAATAACAAAGGGGGGTTTCAAGTAGATTTACTAACAAACTAAAACTAACTAGCATATAAATAAAATGAGAAATCAATATAGGAAGATCTTGAATCCGATTAACATCCACTTCAATTCATTATCGATCCTTGAACCTTCACTCTAATTATTTCCATAATTATCTATTGTCGAGAACTAATCTCGCATTCTCCTTATTCTTAGTTGAATAGCACGATCAGTGTGACTATAAAACCCTAACTAAAGGATAACCTAGTCCGATCTGCGTCTAAGTTCAATCCAATAGCAGCAATAAACACAGAGAACCAATAGACTCGCTAATGTCATACACGCGATAAACATTCAACAAGTTGATTCAATTTCCTTAAGAAATAACCAAGACGATCTGCATCTAAGTTACTCCCTAGTTTGCTACAAATTGATAAAAGAATAAAACAATCCGATTCTATTCTTAAATCTAGCATTAGATTAATTACACAATCAAACTAGTAACGTTCCTAGCATAATTATGCAATAATCATAAATTACAAGCATAGAAATTGAACCATAATCAAGGAAAATAGATAGAGAGGAAAGATCTCACAATAACGGTTGAAGCTTCATGTTAATTTCTTCAAGAACAGTTCAAGCTACAATCCGATAGCATAAACCAAATCCCATAATTGAAATCTCTAAGAAAACTAAGAAAACTAAGAAAGATAAAAAAAGTGAGGAAGGAGAATTAAGAGAGGAGTATTGGAGACTCCCTCTTCCATTTTCAGCTCTGCTCCTTCTTTCCTTCCCCCTCAAATATTAGGTTTTAGGAAGCTTTTAAACTCCGCACAAAACGTGGCCCCAAGCCGACTTAAGCGTCGCGAGTCGCGAAGAGCTCACTGCCTTCCCGCACACACATGGCTGGGCAAAGCTGGTCGCGAGCCACGACAATGCTCGCGAGTCGCGAGGGCAGGGCTCGCGAGTCGCGACCTCCTTCGCGAGTCGCGAGCTGCTGCTGGCAGGCGTGCAATGCTTGCGGTAGTGCTTCGCTGCTGTGCTGGCTGTGCGAGCTTGCGATGCTTGGTGCTGGCTTGGCGATGCTGCTGTGATGGGCGATGCTGCTGGCTTCGAGCTTGGCTTGGCGAGCTTGTGGTGATGCTTAGCTTGCGGTGATGCTTGGCTCAAATGCATTTCACCTTGAAAGCTCGGAAAACATGACATTAATACAAATTATCTCGCAAAACTCCGAACTTCCGCTAAGGGTTAAATAAAACACGAATGTTAACAATTACAATCAAACCCTTAGCAAAGTGCACCCAAAATAACGTATATACAACGTATAACTTGGGCGTATCAGATGTATTTCCCGAAGAGCTTCCAGGAATGCCACCAGAGAGAGAAGTGAGCTTTAAGATCGATTTAGTCCCTGGAACTGGACCTATCTCTAAGGCTCTGTATCGAATGGCACCTGCAGAAATGCAAGAGTTGAAGGTGCAAATAGAAGAGTTGTTGGATAAAGGGTACATTCGACCTAGTGTTTCGCCTTGGGGTGCCCTGTTGTTTGTCGGAGAAGAAAGACGGATCTTTGAGGTTGTGTATCGATTATAGGGAGTTGAATAATGCCACGGTAAAGAATAAATATCCACTCCTGAGGATCGAGGATTTGTTCGATCAACTTCAGGGTGCAACGGTGTTTTCCAGGATCGATTTGAGGTCGGGTTTTCACCAATTACAAATTGCTGACGAGGACATCCCTAAGACAGCCTTTCGTACGAGATATGGCCATTATGAGTTCACTGTCATGCCTTTTGGACTCACTAATGCGCCAAGCAGCTTTCATGGACCTCATGAATAGGACTTTCCACCATACCGGATAAGTTCGTGATTGTGTTTATCGACGATATATTGGTGTACTCGAAGGATAGAGAAGAGCATGAGGAACAGTTGAGGAAAGTTCTGGAGATTCTTCGAGAAAAGCAATTGTACGCGAAGTTCTCGAAGTGTGAATTTTGGTTGGAAAAAGTCTCATTTTTGGGTCATGTGATATCAAAAGAAGGCGTTTCCGTAGATCCATCGAAGATTCAAGCAAAGGACCGATTGGCCTCAACCTAAGAACGTCACCGAAGTAAGGAGTTTCTTGGGTTTAGCTGGATATTACAGGAGATTTGTGAAAGATTTTTCGAGAACGGCCCAACCTCTCACTAACCTGATGAAGAAAACAACAAAATTTCATTGGGATGATAAGTGTGAGGAAGCATTTCAAGAGCTGAAGAAGAGACTTACAACAGCCCCAGTATTGACATTGCCCTCTGGAGTAGAAGGATTCGAAGTCTACAGTGATGCCTCAAAAAAAGGTTTTAGGTGCGTCTTGATGCAACATGGTAAAGTAGTGGCCTATGCGTCGAGACAACTCAAACCGCATGAGCAAAATCACCCTACTCATGACTTGGAGTTAGGAGCAATCGTGTTTGCGCTGAAAATCTGGAGACATTATTTGTATGGAGTGCAATGTAAGGTCTATACAGATCACAAGAGTTTGAAGTATCTGTATACGCAAGAGTTGAATATGAGACAGAGACGTTGGCTCGAGTTTATAAACGACTATGATTTGAAGATAGTGTATCAAGAAGGAAAAGCGAACAAAGTAGCTGACACGTTGAGTAGGAAGAATGCCCATTCGCTAAATGTGCTGATCCTAGCCGATGAACTGTGTGAGGAGATTAAGAGATTGAGTTTGGAAATAGTTGAGGCCGGTTATGTGAAAGCTCGATTGAATGCTCTTCTTGTTGGACCGGACATATTTGAGGAGATTCGGGTGAAACAAGCTACGAGATAAGTGGTTAAGCAAGTTAAGAGAGATGAAAGAAAGTGGTCAAGCACCGGAGTTCGAGATCGACGGCAATGGCGTTGCAAAGTATAAACGGAGATTGTGTGTGCCACAGGATGAGGAACTCAAGACGAGAATTCTAAGGGAAGCTCATAACTCGCCATATTCCATACATCCAGGAGGAGATAAGCTTTATAAGGATTTAAAAAAGCATTTTTGGTGGCCTAGGATGAAGCAAGAAGTAGCCAACTTTGTGGCAAAATGTTTAACATGCAAGAAGGTGAAAATACAGCATATGAAGCCTGGAGGAAAATTGCAACCTTTGGAAGTGCCAGGATGGAAATGGGAATCTATCTCTATGGATTTCATCATGGGGTTACCGAATACGAGGTCGGGAAAGAATGCAATATGGGTAATAGTGGACCGATTTGACTAAGACGAGCAAGATTCGTGGCAATGAAGGATACTTGGTCGTTGAAACAATTGGCCGATGCTTACTTTAATGAGGTGGTTAGGCTACATGGTGTTCGAAGGACATCGTTTTGGATAGGGACTCGAGATTCTTATCTAAGTTCCGAAACTTGACTTCGGACGGTCGTGGGTACACTATTGAAATTCAACACGAGCCTTCCACCCGACAGAACGGATGGTCAAACGGAGAGAACCATTTAAACCTTGGAGGATATGTTGAGAGCATGTGTGATGGATTTCGGAGGATATTGGGATGATCATTTGATGTACATTGAGTTCTCGTACAACAACAATTATCACTCGAGCATAGGAATGACACCTTACGAGGCGTTGTATGGACGGAAATGTAGGAGTCCTATATGTTGGAGAGATGTGAACGAGTCGTTGAATTTGGGACCAGAAATGATTGAAGAGACTACCAACAAGGTGAAGTTGATTCAAGAGCGTATGAAAGCAGCTCAGGATCGACAAAAATCGTATGCCGATCAAAGGAGACGGGATTTAGAGTTTGCAGTTGGAGAGAAAGTGTTGCTGAAAGTTTCACCAACCAAGGGAGTAATGAGGTTCGGTAGGAAAGGAAAGTTGAGTCCTCGTTATATCGGACCTTATGAGATACTCGAAAGAATTGGGGGAAGTGGCCTATAGATTAGCCTTGCCCACAGAGTTAGCCAATGTTCATAAGGTCTTTCATGTGTCTCAACTTCGTAAATATGTCCCCGATCCCTCCCATGTCATCCAACCTGAAACCATTGAACTAGATGAGACCCTCACCTTTGAAGAACGTCCTGTTAGAATCCTTGATTCCAAAATGAGAAATACCCGGAATAAGGCAGTAAAGTTAGTCAAAGTTTTGTGGTCTAATCATCAAACCGAGGAAGCAACTTGGGAAACAGAAGATGACATGAAAAAGCGTTATCCTGAACTCTTTTCTGAGGTACGATTATCGAGTTTCGGGGACGAAACTCCTTAAGGGGGACCGAATGTAATACTAACAAAGCGCAAAACTACTATTTCGTTAATATTAAATATCTAACTTTAAAGTTCGAGGACGAACTTTGTTTTTAAGGAGGAGTAGATGTAATACCCCGAATTTTCAAAGATTATTTTATTATTTATTAAGGTTTAATATTATTTCCACTTAAAATTTATTTTATGATAATGCGATTTTATTTGATAACTATGTTTATTAAGATAATGATTTCATTTAGTCTTGATTTATTTAACAAGTTTTATTTAAATGATTATTCCTAAATAATTTAATTATGGTAAATTAAACTCTTTATTTTTTTGGTTATGGGTATCCTTGTACAAGTTGTCAATCCATTTTAGTAATCCAAAGCCCAAATACCAAGTCCATAGCCATATGTCTTTTAGCCAAAAAGAAAAAGGAAAATAAAACAAAAACAAAAAAAAAGAGAGGTGAAAACAGTTTCACCATCTTCCCTCCCCTCCATTCTTCTTCGTCTGATTCACAACACACAAGAACCAAGATTTTCAACACAAAATTTCAGCTTTGTCAGTAAATAATTGAATTTCAGTCCACATTTCAGATATTAGGGGCAAGTTTTTCAAAAGCTAAACCATAGCCCTCACACCTTACACCTCCACCATTAATGGAGCTTGACCAAAGCTCAAAATTTCTGACCAAACTCCTCTATAAATACTGAACTTTACTCCCCAAATTACTCAAGCAAACAAATTCAAAAGGTTTGCTTCAAGTCCTTTCTATTCTCCCTTAATTTGTGATTTTCGTTTTGGAAAAAAAAAATTAAAAATAAAATTTCAAACCACCATTAACAATTCTCCTGTTCCTTTGAACCACCACACTGAACCGCCGAGCACCACCCTCGAACCACCTGCACAACCGCCAGCCATCACCCTCCTCCGCGCGACCTCCTCTTCGCACAACCCCTTCGCGTCACCCTCTGCAGCGCCCTGCTGCCACCCGCGCGAACTACCGCCTAACCCCGACCCCTTTGTGCGGCACCTGCTGCCTCTCCGACCGCCGCACACCTTGCTTCGCCCAAAATCGCCGCACACCAGCACCACCTCTTCCCTGTTTCGCTCCCCTGTCTTCCTCCCCTTCTTCGTTTCTTTCGTTTCCCCACTTCGTGTAGCTGATTCTTTGAATCAGTGAAGCCTTTCTTTTTTTTTTCCCCTTTTTTTGTGTTTTAAAGTAGTTTTATTATTTTACTTTTATTTTAAAACCAAAACCCATAATTTCCTAAGATAGCCTACTTAATTGTATTTTTAGTTAACTTAATCTTTGATAAACTTGATAAATGTTTCTTAATTTTCTAAAATGAAACAAGGAGTATAATAGAGCTAGTTTTTCAGGTTTAAAATAATTGTTTAAGTTATTAAAAAAATCAAGTTGAAGTAATCTTTGAGTACTTAAAATGATTTCATAAATAATTTAAAAACCATAAACTTTAATCATTAAGAATTCCTTTAAGTTATTTAAATTATTTAAATTGTTTATTTTATATAAAAAGGGGTTATTTAGGTAACTAACTTAGATATCGTTAATGTCTATTGTAGACTCCGATTGCGTAGACGAGGAATATCAAGAGTGTTAATCCGTTCGTGAACTTAACTTTTGGGCACACGTCACGAGGTAATCTCCGATGTCCATCTAAACATAGACCCCGTTAGTGTAAAACGAATTGATTATGTGATTATTATGTGCTTATAAAATATATATAAGTATGGACTATAATTATGGATTATCGACTTAATGCGGATTATGAATACGAATGACAAAATGGACGACGACTATCGATTTCGATTATGAATCATGACTATGGACGATATACGATATGACAAATATGTTTATTATAACGTTATTAAAACCGCTTAATGTCATTTAGTAATGTTATGGTTATTATTATTATTATTATTATTATTATTATTATTATTATTATTATTATTATTATTATTATTATTATTATTATTATTATGATGATGCTTATTGTTATCATTTTTATCGTTATTATTATTATTGAAATTTTATGAAAGTTGAAATTAGTAAGAACTTGTGATAATGAAAGGATTATGAATCTGAAGTGATAAATGAACTCAAGTGACGGTTGTGTTTATGAAATGAGTTATTGAAACCGCTGTGAATGGATTGAGATTATGATGGATGAAATATGTTCACACTGGATTGAACAACGATGACGTAATTGTGTACGTGATTTATGTGATGACTTGAATTAAAAGATGTTAATCACGTAAAGTGAAATATCGGAGGGAAATGATGAACAAGTTGCCCTGTATGAGAGGTTCAGCGGCCCCTAGAGGTTCTCTGGTTACTATGCTGATTATTCTGTTACTGTCTTCCTTCTATCTTGTTGTGATCCAAGTAGAAGGGGTGTGCACACTAGGGACTCTGTTATTATGGCCATTATGTTATCCGTAGGTGGTTACAGGGGATTGACCCCGGCCTACAATATTGAAGTAAGTGGTTACAGGGGATTGACCCCGGCTTACTGGCGTTCTCTTTCCTTTCCTTAAATAATTGGATTAATTGAAATTAATTATGTGATTATTCATGGTATATATATACATGTGTGTATGTGTGCTATGCTTTATAACCCTATTAACCTACTATTTTACAAAGTATTTTCAACTTAAGTATTTTACGGGATGGAGTTGGAATTACTCTGTTTATCTGATTTTTGGGAGCTTGTCTCTCTTGTTTCTTTTCAATGCATTTGTGCAGGTGGGTGATCGACGGGGGAACAAAAGGGAGATCACTTAGAGTTGTCATCCACTTAGCTTATGATTTAGCTTCCGCTGGAACTCTGAAATACTTTAGTAATTAGTAATATTTAATGAACATTTTTACTTGGTTGTAAGGATTAATTTATTTGAATTTAGTATGCTTTATGCTTTAACCTAGCCTTACATTTATTTCCAAGGAGATAAGTGCGGCGGTAGCACGCCCGTTGAGTCGAACCTTCGTGGATTTTCCCCCATCTCGAGTTTTATTAAATGAAAAAGGGTTCGGGTTGGCGGGGGTGTTACACTATGGACCTGTGATACTTCAGTGCGAGTTCAGGAGGGAAATATTATTTTGCAATGCATTCTCCCCATGCCTTGCAAACACTTAGGGGTTTTAACAAATCTCCCTTTTCCATTTTCGGCCATAGATTCAGCACTAGGAAATCCATATCACTCCCTATTATAGTTGCACTAGAATCTGTCTCCTTGAGATCCCCAGATTGGACCTTTGGGTCCTTTCCAAAGAGTCTTGTGATTTTGACTTGCCATTTTCTCATCTCCTCTTCTCTAAACTCCTCCCAATCTTCTTCCATGATGTCCTTATTGAACCGGTGCCTCCAACATTCACCAGGAAATGGTAAAGGAGCGATTTGTTGGTTATCCATGCCCACATATTTTTTGGGTTTGTTGATGGTAGAGTAAAGATATTATGAGTGAAAAATTCTCAAGGTTAAGGTAGCATATTTATAATATGATCACCATAACCGTTATCCCTATTTGTTAGGGGTTTATGACGCGATTGATAATATCTTCTTAGATAATATATCATGTTATTTTTATAACTGATTTTAATCACTTCAAGTCATGGCCCTAGTGGATAGGAATGGGTTTGCCCATTAACTCCTTAATGTGTCATGTCACTGCTAGGAGTTGGCCATTAGTGGCTTGTGAGATTAGATAGTAATTATTACTTTTTGAAGTAACTTCCTTCCATTTCATTAATACATTTTCAAGAGTTAGCATCCCAAGAGACACTTTTTAATCTTTACCGTATATTTTGCATTATTTGATTTGACAGTTATTTTTGAATAACATAATATAATTTGCACAATTTCAGTTTGGACAAAATAAATAAATAATGCAGTCAAGGATAAAAATGGTAAAAACCCGAAAATATAGAAACTAAACTTCATTAATTTAAAAGGGGAAATTTACAACCTAGATTAAATTTTTTATCTTAGGATAAAAATTTACAATTTTTTGTTTAGAATTTTAGAATTCTAAACTCTAGGCCTAATTCTAATCCCTTGGAGACCGTGGCTTGTCGCCATCAGAGTCTTCGATGGAGGCGTTATCATCGTCTCCATCATCATCATCTCCAGGAGGGTAGAAGAAGCGTTCCTCCCTGGCAAAGGGTTCCTCGAGGAGATCTTCCTCGTCAACCCTTCTCCACTTGGCGGCGGGCTCGTCGTCATCTTCATCCTCATCCTCATCATCATCATCAGATTTATCTGATGATGGAGGGGTACCCTCCTCTTCTTCTTCCTCTTCTTCCTCCTCTTCTTTCTCTTCTTCTCTCTCCTCTAGTATCTCTGGAGAAGGGAGGAAGGGCTGGTCAACCTCTTGTGGGTTGACCTCTTGAATCCCGGTGATGCAGGATTCGGCAGAAGGTTGAGGGGCGTCCATTTTTGGAAATGGAAGTTTTTTGGAGAAGGAGGTTAAGGAGATAGGTTTTTTGGAGGCTGTGTTTCAAGAGATGAGTAGTGTGAAGATTTTATTACACTTACCCCTTTTTATAAAGAGATTTACCGTCTCTTGAAAAACGGAAAGTTACACCCTTTGGAAATGGGCTCTTGAGTAACTGACCCCTAGAAATGGGCTTTTAAGTCACGCGCCCTTTGGAATTGGGCTTTTAGATGACTTCAGGACCTTATGTTTTTATTTGTTAAAACTAGGCTTTAACATGACCCAATTAAACATGACCCGAAATAAAACATATCACGCATTCTGCACGTGTTTTCTTCTTTTATTGTTTCATTTTGGTTGTCTTCTCCATTAATACCCTTTTCAAGGATTTTAGGAAAATTGGAGATCTTTCAGACAAATTTAATTCATTTCTTAAGAATTCACAACCATCACCAAATTTCAATCCACCATGTCTAATGAAAGAATTCGTGAGGGTGAAATTTGTGAAGCACTTGCTAAAAAACGTGATGCCATGCAATCTGAGGCAGCTCGTCAATTATGCAACGCCATTAGAGTGAACCTTGGGACTTATAAGTCTCAAGTGTTCTGGTATGTGAACAAAAGCTCTTACTCTAATACTCCTTTGGAGGAGAGGATTGCCACTATTGGTCCTTGTTTTCCTTTCAAGATTCAAAAACCAAAGCGCCAAATTGTCTTAGAGCAACTATGCTACCCATTCTTGGACCATATTATCTTAGAAGATAATAAGCCCAGAACGCTTCCATTTGCTTCAAAATCCCTTCAACATTTGCATTGGCCTTTGACCAGCAAACCTTTTAAAGGTTGGATTTCAGGAGTGGATGCAAGAGCATGGTTTCTGCGAATGAAACCTTTACATGACAAATGGTCCAAGAACAAAATATTGCCCTTCTTGAGACTAGCTTCTTATGAAACCATCCCCTTTGATGGGGCTATGTCTACTGCCTTGTTGGCATGTTGGGACCCTGCCATCAATTGCTTCTTGTTCCGATGGGGACCAATGACTGTGACGTTAGCTGATATTGCCTTCATTATCGGGACTTCTCCAACAGGTAAATATGGAATTGAACTTCCTATCTTTCACCATGTTAAAGAACACAATCAGCTATACAGTCAATGCTTAACAATCTTTCGCCAGGTTGCTAGTCCTTCTGCTAGTGCTAGCAAGTGTGGCTTTCAGAAATTTGTTGATTACTTCATCAATAAGGATACTAGTGAGGAAGTTACTTCTCAAGAGGAAGCACTTTTTCTTACTTTTGCTTTCTCCAAATTAATGATGTCTAGAGTTGGAGGAGTAGTAACATTATGGCTATCTTTAGCTGTTAACATCTCCTCTACTTCTGAAGATGTAGCTTTGGCTCCTGTTCTATTGGGACAACTTTATAGATGTCTTTTCAGGAGTAGAGAATCCTTTAAAGGTTTTCGAATTCATACCTCTGAGTCTCCCATATTCTCTACTGACAAGGGATTTGGACCCCTATGGCTCTTGACTTGTTGGGGCCATATGTATCTACCTTGCCTGATGGTTATCAATCCCTTTTCTGCTTTTAAAGCATCTAAGGGTTTCGAGGAGGAAGATCTTTCTTTTGATCCCCTTTTGTTCCTCTCTAATCTTGATAATTGTAGTTGTTATGGTGAAGTCAGCTTCAATCTTGTATCTCCAGACGAGGTTTGGCATCCAAGTTTGATTCTTTTGTATTTCTTGGCTTCTAAGTCTAATCCTAGTGTCTGGAACATTTTTCCGGGTAAGATGGTTGTTTCTGTTGAAAATGAAACTTGGCGCCATAATACCGTGCCTGCTTGGCTACAATCCCTGAACATCCACTCTAGTTCCTTAGGGAGTGGAAACTTTTGGAGCCGTGCCCTTAGGTCTAGGGATTTAATAGCTGCTGAGCCTGAATACTTTGGCTTTGAGGCTTATAATCCACAGCTGGTAGCTAGACAATTTGGATTGGTCCAAACGCTAGCTATTCCTTACTTCCTGACCCGCAATGATCCTTGGACTTCAAGGGGTCGTTTTGAAGAAGGTAGAGCCCTTCAGAGTAGAACTCTCAGCCTTACTTCCATGTCCATCTCTCCTTGGAAATCGATCACTAAAGCTGTTCGAGGCTTCCATCTGTGGTGGGATCATGTATTCCCAAATAACTCAATGTGTTTTGATGCTTTACCGAACGTTAAGGATCAGCTTTTCTTAGGCTGTAAGTAATTTCTATCCTTAGTTATTTTATAACTTTTTATGGGAATGAATATTACTAAATCTTCTTTGTGCTTTACTTTTGACTTTTTAGCAAAAGCTGGCAAGAAGAGGCTAAGTGTGTCAGATGGCATGACAACAGATTCTGGATTTGACCAGTTCTATTGGAACACCATAGACAAAAGGGTTCCACTTTATACCTCTTCAGAGGATGATGATGATGCTGCTTATGATCAAGGGGCTTCCTATGGAGAGGTTCAGACTGTGGAGGACATCCAAACCATGGGGCCACTTTGGAGCGAGATTGACCCTTTCAAAAGTGCTGCAAGGAAAATAGATTATAATTGTCTCTCTGCTTCCATGGACACTCAACCCAAGGGGTCAGTAGAGCAATCTGAGCCTTTTAAGAAGGCTACAAAGAAGAGAGATTATGGCTGTATTTCTGCCTCCAAACCTTTAAGGCATTCCAGCAGGAAACGTCCTAAGTTAAAGGATTCTTCAGAGATATCACAGTATATCATCTCCTCTGATGAAGATGATGACAAGACCATATCTCAAATTCTCAAAAGGAAACTCCCAGGAGTCAAAGCAAGTATGAATTTCACTTTTACTCTTTTTATGAGAAGTTTCACTTTTTGGAATACCGATTAATTTATTCCAAGTTCCTCCGGGTGCCGATGACATTGAACCTAAGATTATCGGTGATCCTTCTTCTAAGAAGCTATCACCTCTTGGCTCTGCCAGCCTTTCTTCAGGAGATGCTCCCAAGATAGCTGATCCAGGGTTAAGTTCAAAGGGTGGTCCTGTTGATGAATCTGTCATCAATCCTCCCACTTCAAGTGGTGCTGCCCCCCAGTTGGAGAATGTGGCTACCCCTTCTTTGGAAGGATGTGTTGCCCCCCAGTTGAAAGAGACTGAGCATTTTCATGTGGAATCTCCTAATGAGGACCTGTTTCATTAATTTGATGAAGATCCCTTGGAATCAAGTCCTTTAGATATTGAAGTTCCAAGCTCTCATGCTGCTACCACTATTGTTATATCAATTCCTTGTATTGCTGGAAGTGAAGTTCTAAAAGATGTTATTCCTTTAGAGGTTACACCTTTACGGAGCAGTACTGAACTTGTGATTACCTCTGTTTGCAAAGGTTCTTCTTCAACTTTAGCATCTACTTCAGGGACTAGTCTGCCTTTCTTTCCTCATGAATTCATTTTAGACTTCCTCTATATGAGTCTGTGTCCTCAAAATACCAGACTTCACTCTCTTGCTAACTTGTCTTCTCTTCTTTGTGATGCAGAGGGAAGCACTCAAGAAGCAAGTGTGATGAAAGAGTCTGATGGAGGGAAAGAGGTTAATCTGTAGACAGCTATCATTGTAAGGGATCAACCTACCTCTGCCAACAGTGATCATTCCAGTGATGGATCATCTGAGCACATAAAACAAGAAGATAAAATCTGGGATCTCTACTTAACCTTAACAAACAACCCTTATGATCAGGCTTCTGCACAGGTTCTTAAGCAGATTTTCGAATCCCTGATTTCTCAAGGCTTTGTGTACTGGATACCTTGTCTTGATTATGTTAAGGAAACTCTTCTTCTCCAATAATGTAATGCTGAATCAAGAGTCCAGCCTCCAAAATTCTCAGCTCAGAAACTTCAGGAAGAGGAGACTTCTTTGGAAGCTCAAGCTAAATCCTTCAGAAACTTCAGTAAACAGATCCAAGATTCTTTGAGTTCTTTTGATCAGAAGCTGAAGCTTCTTTCTGAGGAGAGGCAATTTTTACAAAATCGCCTGACTGAGATTAATAAAGAGGTGATCAATATCATCAACGAGAAGTCTTCACTCCAAAGCTCTATTGATATTGATGAGAAGAAGCTGCACCAAGGGCGAATAAATCTTGCTCATTTGAGGCAAGAGATGTTCAAAGATATGGCTATACAGCAAAGCTTAATCCTTCAGAAGGAAAAGCTTTGTAATGCTTGGTCAGCCATTAAACATCTTTGTTTAGTTGTTAGACAATGTTGGAACGTCTAAATCATGACATTATTATTAATGTTGTAATTTTAATGATCCCTTGCTGTTTGAAACATTTCTGCATGTTTTTTTTGAAACACGGGATCATGTTGTTCCCATATAGATGGATGATATTTCTTTAGAAATTTGCCATTCAGGGCTCTTTCTTTTATATTGCCATCTATATCCTTTAATATGTATGCATTTCCAGACATTTTCTTATGAATGGTAAAGGGACCTTGCCACTTAGGTGACCATTTCCCTAATTTTGGATCTTTGTAGGCTGCTTCTGCAGAAACATTTTCCAAACCTTATCATTCTCCTGGAATTTTTTAGGCACTACCTTTTTATTGTTGGCCCTAGCAACCTTTTCTTTTTGGATTCTCATTTTGGCTAAAGCTTCTTCCTTAGCTTCTAGAGCATCCATAATTTCAATATTCATCGCCTGTGAATAATCATCTCCTGATAATCCCATTTGTTGGGCTACCCTTGATGATCTCACACTCACTTCAGCTGGGATCACTGGAGTATGTCCATAAACTAAGTTAAAAGGAGTAACTCATGTTGCTTCCCATTTAGAGGTCCTGTAGGCCCATAGGGCATATAGCAACAACTCGTCCCATTTTCTTGGGTTATTGTTAATGAGTTTTGAGATCCCTTTTACTATGATCTTATTGGTAGCTTCAGCTTGACCATTTGCTTGAGCATAGTAAGGCGTTGAATGCAGTTTAGTAATCCCAAACTAGTTGAGATAATCCAGTAAGTCAAGATTTCTAAAGACTGTGGCTTGATCAAAGGTTATAATTTCTGGGATTCCAAATCTTGTAAAGATTTTTTCTTCCAAGAAATTTATGACAACCTGGGTATTGATCTTGTTGAAAGTCTGAGCCTCCACCCATTTGGTGAAGTATTCAGTCACCACTAGGATGTATGAATGCTTCTTAGAGGATGCAAGATTGATTTCTCCTATAACATCCACTGCCCATTCTCTAAAGGGCCAAGGTTTAAGAATGTACTTAAGTTCTGAAGCTGATGCCCTGCTGATAGGTCCAAACTTTTGACATCTTTTACAACCTTTAGCATAATCTATACAATCATTTCTCATAGTGGGCTAATAGAAACCATGTTCGTGGAACATCCATCTCATTTTTAGGCCATTTTGATGAGCACCACATAGCCCTTGGTGAATTTCTGCCATGAGAGTTAGAGCTTCTCCATCATCCACACATCTTAACAGTAATCCTTCTGGATCCTTTCTGTGTAGTTCACCAAACTGCATATAGAACTTCGTGGCTGCCATTTTGACTCTATTTGGCACCTTTGTCCCAATTGGGTTCTGGAGATATTGAATAATTTCCTCTCTCCAGTCCTTCTCCTCTCTTAATATTGAAATTATATAAACTTCCAATACGTTCTCTGATCCTTCTTGATCAGATTCACTGAGAGGTTCTAGGATCTTCTCTTGGAGAATGATATCTTCTCTTGGAGAATGATATCTTCATTTTGTGAAGGTATCTCTTCTCTAGTAGAGACTATTTGGGACAGCTGATCTGCTATTTGTTCTCTTCTCTAGGAATGTGTACAAAAGTAATTTCCTTAAATTGTTTAGACAATTTTTGTGCTTTCTTACCACACTCATGTGATACTAGTGATATACTCATGAATTCCTCATTTATTTGATAAATGACCAGTTGAGAATCCCCGTATATCTTTGCTTTCTTAGCTCCCAATTCTAGTAGCATCTCCAATCCAATTAATAAAGCTTCATATTCAGCTCTATTGTTGGTGCATAGACCCTTCAGGCTTACTTCTAGTTTAGTTGGGATCCCACCAGGAGATAAAATATATATTCCATCTCCTGATGTTTCTCTAGTGTTGGACCCATCAAAGAATAAGACCCATGGAAGGATGTCTTCATCAATGATTCCTGAGTCACAACAAGGATGAGTTGCTAAGAAATCAGCTAATGCTTGACCCTTGACTCGCCTTTTGGGGCACATATATGAGGTCAAACCGTAGTAAATGTAAACTCCATTTGCTTAACCTTCCTTTTATGAAAGGTTGAGATATCATATATTTTATGACATCCGTTGCAGATACAACTTCTACTGTGAAGGCCATGAAATAATGTATGAGTTTAACTGATGCGTCATATAAACACAAACACTATTTTTCTGCCATGGTATACCTTTTCTCTGTATCATGTAGGATTCTACTTAGGTAGAATATGGCCTGCTCATGCCTTTTCTCATTTTCTTGAGTAAGGAGACTCCCGATGGAATCTTCACAAGCAGACAAATACAGTCTTAGTGGTTTTCCATTCTGCTTAGGGGGAATCAGCACAGGCGGATTTGCCAAATCTTGCTTGATCTGGTCAAAGGCCTTTTGATGTTCTTTTTCCCATTTGAATTCTGATTCATGTTTCAATCTTAATAATGGTGAAAACTTTTTAGTTTTTCCAGCTAGATTAGCCATGAATCTTCTAACATAATTGACCTGTCCAAGGAATCTTTGCAATTCCTTCTTATTAGAAGGTGGTTTGGCTGCCAACACTGCTTTTGCCTTGTTTTGGTCAATTTCCATTCCATTTTTGTGAATGAGAAATCCTAAAAAGTTACTAGCTTTAACTCCGAATGCACATATGAGTGGATTCATTTTTAGGTGATATTCTCTCATTCTAGTAAATGACTTAATCAAATGCTCTTTATATTTTAAAAAGTCATTTGACTTTACTAATATGTCATCTACATAGATTTCCATGATCTTACCAAGCATATCCTTAAAGATTGCGTCCATTGCTCGTTGATATGTGGCTCCAGCATTTTTTAATCCAAATGGCATGGCACGTATTCAAACAACCCTAATGATTTTGGACATCTAAACGTTGTTTTGTTACAGTCTTCATGTGCAATCCTTAACTGGTGGTATCCTGCATACCCATCCATAAAAGATATGTATTCATATCTTGATGCTGCATCTATTAGGAGATGAGCCACTGGCATGGGGTATTGATCTTTAGGCGTAGCTTTATTCAGATCCCTAAAGTCAATGCAGATTCATATCTTGCCATTTTTCATAACTACTGGAACTATATTGGAGATCCAGTCAGCATATTGGCAAGGCCTTATGAACTCTGCCTTGAGGAGTTTGTTTATTTCCTCTTGTATAGGCTCTGTCAGTTCAGGCGCTAGTCTTCTAGGACTATGGGCCATAGGCTTAAATCCGTCCTTGATAAGTAGTTTATGCTCTACTATTTTCCTATCAATGCAAGGTATTTCATGATGTTCCCATGCAAAACAGTCTTTAAATTCTTTTAGAATTTTTATGATTTCCTGTTTTTCTTGGTTAGTGAGGAGCTTACTTATGTAAGTAACACGTAGATTTTTATTATCCCCTAAATTTATTTCCTCTAATGGATCATGAACCTCTTGTTTAATATCCTCACTTTTAGCTCATACTTTATCATCCTCCTCATCGAAGGATCCAGTTTCATATAAAGTTGAGCAACATGCATTAGAGTTTATAAGAAAATCCTCTTGGTATTTTCTAAAAACTAAATCTTTCATTACTCGATCAACGATAGGGGTAAACCCATTACAGCATTCTTCTTGGTTTATAAACATAATAAACTTTTATAAGAAAAATACATCATAACTCTACAAACTAATGAGAGCTAAGGGTTGATCATAGCCTGGCGCCTGTTGAATATATTCATATTTTGATTGAATGTCTTCAACTTCTGGGACGTCATTGACTTCTTCAATGAGAATTGCACCTGAGTCTTCTACCTATTGGTGAGTTTGCGACTCAAGTTGTAGAGCAACCTCAATTTTGATGGTAGGAACTGACTTTAGAGAGTCCCTAATGAAAACAGAATCAAGAGATGTAATTAGACAAACTTCCTCATCTGCTTGAACCATCTCATAAGTGTCACCATTCCACAAGATCAAAACTTGATGGAGTGATGATGGAATAGCATAATTATGATGTAACCAATCTCTTCCTAGTATGACATTATAATGAGTACCACTTTCGACTATGAAGAATCCAGTATAAGTAGTTTTAGTTCCTACTCTTATCTTTAAAATAGCCTTTCCTTCCACTTTTTCTGATAAACCAGAAAAACCAGTTATGTTGATTTGTATGTTATGCAAATCCTTTCTAGTCTTTCCTAGTTTTCTGAACACAAATAGTGGCATAATATTAACAGTAGCTCCAGTGTCTACCAATACTTTGCCTAAACGAACTCCCTCAAAATCAACATTTAGAATAAGGCTTTAGTATGCTTATTATCAACATCAACTGGCCTAAAAATTTTATCTATGATTAATTTCTCTAGGTTAGCTTTTAGAGATGTCCTGTTAGGCACTTTCTTACGAGGTGCATTTAAATAAGATGACAAGCTTTGAGAAAAAGTAATTTTAAATTTACCTGCCCTCTCTTCATTGTCAACTTCATCTGCCCATGATGTGGTATTGGTCTGGAATTCTGATTGCCCTTCTTACTTTTTGAACTCTATTGGTAGCATGACCACATTACACTGCGTGTTTTGGCTATCTCCCATCTCTGTTTGAGGCTCGCTCATCAGTGGGTCTCCATCCAGAATTAAATCACTGTCTGAAACCAATAAATCCAAATCCTCGATCCAAATTCGAATCATAATCCTCATTAAAGCCATTTCCTCGGTTTCTCTTTCATAAGAGAGTCACCTCCTTGAGGCTGTTGGCTATCATGCTTTGTAGATGATATACCACATTGCTCCTCTTCCAGAGGTAACAACTTAGTAATACCAGCTTGTAGCGCCTCCTCATCAATTCTGATGTTTGCTATAAGGGATTCCTGCACATTTTGAGTGCTGATCTGAGCCCTTGCTGCAAGCAGCTTTTGCACTTAACTCCTTCATCTTTATTGTCCTACTTTTAGGAAAGTTTTGGACATCTTGTAGTGGCCAAGGCCTAACTACTGACTTGATCTTAGACTTCCCTTGACCCCCATGGGAATTCACCCTTCTTTTGAGAATTTTGGGCACAGGAGTTTGACTTGGCTCCCTTTCTTTCCCTTTTAAGGAAGGGCCCGAATCGGGACCGTCTTGTTTCCTTGGTCCTTGACTTCTGGACCTTTTCTGGAATGGACTCGGTAGCAGGGCACATAGGCAGGATCATTTGGGATGATCTGGGTTCTAACCATCTCAAAGGTCAACCTATCTGCACACAGTGAGCACATTCCATTTCTCAGAGCCTTCAACCCTTCTATCGCCCTAGTCTGCAATGGGAATTTTTCAGCAGCCTCTTTATAGGTTTTGGCTCTTTCCTCATGCATCACCAGGTTTGGTGTTGGGATGGATTTATCAGGCGCCTTAGCTTTGGCTAAGTTAGCCTTGTATGCTTCTAGCTCCATGGCATGGTGTTCCATTTATGAGACAACTAGTCTTTTGAGACTTAATTGCCTAGTTAGGAACCCTCTGAAAACTTGGCATTGGTCTGTTGTATGTGACCCATTCATATGCCATCTGCACATATTTTCCAATCCCTCTTCATTGGCTATCTTTGGTATAACCAAGATTCCTTCATCAAGCAATCTGTTGAAGAGTTGGTTTCCTATGTCGGTAGCTTGAGATGCCTGTAAGGTAACAGTAAAAACATTATTAATCTCTACCATACCACATAATAGTTCAAATGGTTCGTCCATTCTAACTACATTAACATCTTCATCATCATGAAACATGATATTTTTCTTATCAATTTCATCCTGGATTTTGTTTCTAAAGACAATACATTCATAATTGTCATGGGTTACTGCATCATGCCATTTACAGTATTTTTTACCCTTAACCTCCTTAGCAGTTCTTATTTTATGTCTCCCTATCAATTTTATCTTTTTGTTAGATAATAACCAGTCAAAGATAGAGTTAGATTTCTGGGCATCAAAAGTATATGTCCTCTTCTATCCAGATTTCATATCCTTTGGCGCCAGAAACTCTTTCTTTTCTAGGGGAGAACACTTATAAGGTGCTCCTTGAATGATTTCTGCCACGTCCACTTCTAGTGCAGTCTCAAAGTGGAAGGGCTCTTCATTCTGAGCAAAGAAACTCTGGTGTCTTGCTGCACTTTCAGCTTGTAGGTTCCTTTCATACCTCACAGCCAATTCTGCTAATTCAACAAAATCGCCAAAGGCATGACCATCAACCTCCTTTTCGAACCGAATTAACATTCCCTCTTGAGCCATTTGTACAAATTCTCTTTCAGGAATGCTAACATGACACCTGATCTTGGCCATTTTGAATCTAGATAGGTAGTCCTCTACATACTCTCTTAACTTCTGTTGGATTCTGGCCAGATCACTTAGAGTCACTCCTGGTTCAGTTCGTGCAAAATGATTTGTAAATTGCACTTGCATGTCTTGCCATGAGTGAATGGAGTTTAGTGGTAAATTAATGTACCACCAAAAGGCAGTCTCAATAAGAGACATGGAAAACATTCTAAGTTTTAAAAAATCATTGTCAGCTGCTTCCCTACACTGACAATTGAACCTAACTAAATGTTCCTCGGCAAAAACTTTGTCATTGCCTGAGAACAAGGTGAAGTCAGGTATCTTAAACGTTCTAGGAAATAGATTGGCTCTATCAATCCATTCAGGGTAAGGTTTTTGACCTATTTGCCTCTGATTTTTCCTAGAATTATCCCCTACTAGTCTTTGGATTAATGCCTCAACTTGTGCTGCCAATGGATCATGATGCGTTCCTGGATAGCCAATATTCCTATTCCCCATGTTTCCTGCTTGATCATATGCATGATTAGGGTTATGATTGAAAGGTTGATTTTGATAACCTCCCATAGGGATCTCATGGTGTTGCATAAAAGCAGGATTGGCTGCTCCTTGCGCCATTTGCGGTGCATCCTCTACTGATAAGCACCAGTTGCTTGGGCAAATGGAGCTTGGGGCTGACCATACCCTGGAATATTCCCATAATGAGGCGTACCAGCCATAGTTGGTTGGCTATGAGGCATGTAAACATAGGGTAAAGAAGGAATCCCAACCATATTTGGTTGGTTAAAAGGCGCATATGCATGCGGTGTACTATTGTTGTTTGTAACAAAAGTATCTTACCTCTGTCCTCCTCGTGATGGTCCAGATTGGTGTGTGTTGTCACCAACTTGTCCACCACCCATGGAAGACGAAGGTTGATGATGTCCTGACGCCTGGTGCCTGCCTGGCTCCACGTCCGCTGCCATTCCATCACTTCTCCTAAGGTTTCCATGATTACCTTCTCCATGGCTCATGGGGATTGCCCTTGTGTGATGCTCATGGGAGGAAGTTTGTGGATCGCTTGAGATAAGTGTGTCTCTAGTCTTAGGATGGGAGAAATGTACCCTCGGAGGATAACCTAGTGGAGGAACATATGGCTCTGCACCAGAATTTCCCCTTGCTCTATTCAATGGGGCCTCTTCTAAGGCCTTAAATAGTTTCTCATTTAACTGATAGTGTTTTTCGACTAGTGGTTCTAGACGAGTAACTACTTCAGTAGCAAGAGATGTTGACATTGCCGTGAAAGTTACACTCATAGTATCATTGATATCTACAAGTATCCTATCAATCTGCCTAGAGTTAATCTCTCTATTTTCTTCACTTATCCTTTGGAGGATATCTATGAAGACTCTGGCAGACTCATGGGCTAGAGTCCTGTAGTTGGAATCAAATTGTTGCCTCTGACTCTCTCTGGCTTCTAACAGTAAATTCTTTACTATTTCTGTGAACTTTCCATACATTTGTTGTATAAGTCCACGACCAGTACTACCTGGAGATGAGCGTTCCCAATGTGGGGTCTCTCCATTTGACTCCTCATGACTATGGTGAATTGGTTCACCATTGTTACCATGCACCCTAGTTTCTGGAGGGGTTGAAGAACTCGTTTCCATGTTTTGGAAACTTGTTTCCTCCTGAGCAACTTCTTTATTCTTTTTAGAACGTGTGTCCGGCATTTTCGCAAAAACAACCGTTTTTTATAGTTAGTTTTTCCAAAGTACGAAGAAGAAAGTTCACAATTTGATTATGAATCTTCTCCTTCCACTGTGGTCGCCAAAAAACTTGTTGGTGCAAAATCAGTTGGTTGACTTTGCAAACAAGTCAATGCACACCCAGTAGTTTGATACTGAATGTCATGGGAGACTTAGCCCCTGGGGGTTACCGATTTTAATTATATAAAACCTTGCTAACGTACTTTGTTGCAATTTAATTAAGGATTAAACTACAACGCCTAATAAATTCAGGCGAGATGCAATAAATAGAGCAAGCAATAATTAATCTATTAATTAAAGCACAACATTCCCATACATACCACAAACTTTAAGAAAGATTTTACAACACATAGGGGGATAAGCTAGGCTGGACAACTAAAGGGAAGACACGAAGGTTGTTACCTCCATGGTTCCTTGCTTCAATCGGAGAATTACAGAACTCGTCGCCAGAACATGTTCTACGTCTAAGGAACTAAACTATAACCCCAGAAGGGGGTTAGCTAGGCTAAGGCTAGGCTACGCTAAGAAAAGAGTAAGTGCAAGTTGTTGTGTGTTTGTCTTGTTTTTTTTCTACTTGATGATCGTTCCTCTATTTATAGAGAAACGTGGTGTGTAACTTCCGTGCTTGCTTGGAGGGAAAATATTTGAATCATCTTTAATTCAAATCTCAACCGTCTTCTGGCGCTGAATAACCGTAGCCTGCACGTTCTTCCTTATGTGGATTCGTATAATGATTGCTCTTTAATCACCTGTACGTTTATCATTCTTGACTTTCATCTCCTGATGGTCTTGATGGTCTTCCTCTATTGACTTTGACTTATCTTGGCTTTGTGTAATGGGCTTCATACTCATGTTGGGCCTTCATATTAAGATGAAATTAAACCTTTTGAGGTCTAATACAATGTACCATAATAAATGCCACTAGACATCTAAAAATGGTGGTAACACATATAATGTAAGTTGTCATAGTTATGATGTTGCTTGGACTTTTAAGTTTTGATCGCAATATCCTTACCTTGTTTTTTTATTTTTTATCTTGTTGAGGGGGGCAACATACTTAGCTTCCATTATCTTCATTAGAAATGCTGGACTCAGTATGAATATCTTTTTTGAGATAATGGTTTCATTAAACAAATGTACGCATATGTTGGGCACTAGCAATATATATATATATATATATATATATATATATATATATATATATATATAGGGGCGAGATCACATGAGAATGCTCCTTACATGATAAATAAGAATGAATCTCAACCACACGATTGGATTAGAGTTACAACTCTTGTTCATTAGAGTTATACCTCCGAAAAAATTTTGAGCCCAAAAAAAAAATTTTTTTTTTTATTTTTTTTTTCTTCTAATATTCTTTTTTTTGGAGTTACATCACTTTTTCATTAGAGTTACATCACTTGTTCATTAGATTTATAGCGCGTAAAATCCATTCTCATTTCTCATGTAAGTATGCATTCTCATATGAACTCACTTCTATATATATATATATATATCCTGAAAAGTGACTATCCACTCTCTTGTTCTTTTAATTGGATATATAACCTTAAGATTCCGTTGAGGTGTCCATTCGGATAGTTTGGTTGGGTTTCGGTAAGGTCATTGAGATTTGAGGTCAAATTTGGATCGAGCTATGATGAGTCAAGGTATCTGCTTGCTCAAGTTTGAGTCAATTCAGGTTCATTCACTTATCCTTTCGAATTCAAATTGGGCTCAGTTTGGATAATTTTGAATCATGAAAATTCAAGTATTAGAAGGATTTATGGTAGGAAAATTTAGAGTCCGGGTCAAGTTTAGGTTGGATAATTATCAAGTTAGATAAGTCATAGAATATCGGGTCAAATAGGTTATTGGTCATTATCAAGTGGGGTTCCGTTCATATACAGGTCACTAATATAACTACATATTCAGGTACGGGTTGATTATCGGTCACAATATGTTCCGGTTCATTTTTTAAGTAGCGTTAGTTATTGACTACTCTAGAATTATTAGTTTTAAAAAAATCTACGTAGAATTACTTCTACAGGTAAATCAAATTGACCAAACGAGTCTTTTGGGTCAGGTTTGATTCGTGATATATTAAGGTAACTAGGCTTAAGATCCGTGCAAGTTGCACGGGAAGTTTTTTGTTTTATAAATTAATGATTTTATGTTATTTTTCTAAAATCAGGGTCGAAATATTTAATCCATTAATCTTTATACAGTAATAATATAAAAGTTAAGAATATAAAAAATAAAGGATTATTTGCTCCTAATAATGCAACCTTTTGGCGATTCGCAGATAATAAAGCAACCTTTTAATTATTACAGAATAAAGCAACCTTTATAACCCATTAAATTTGAGTAAGTCAAAACCGGATATAACCTGAAGAATGGGTAAAATGGGACAAGTGTTGCCTAATAATTGGTTCCCATCAACAAAATTTACAAAAAAAAATAAAAACAAAATATAAAACAAAAAGGATAACCCCCCCAACCCTCACCCCCCACTGTAAACCCCCTCTCTCCTCCCCCCACCAACCGCCACACCTCCGCACCACTCCTAACACCCCCTGCCCCCCACCCTTCCCCCACCCCCGCAGCCCCTACCCCATTCACACCCCCACATCAACCCCCCCCACCCAGCCCCACTGTTGGCGCCAACGATCCCCACCCCACCCTCCACCCCCTCCTATCCCCCCTTCCCCCCCGCCTCCTCGTCCCTCCTCCTCTCCTCTCCCCTTCGTCATCGGCGTCCTCATTGTCCCCCTCTTCACCCCCTTCGTCCTCCTCCACTCACAATCTCCGAGGCGCAGATTTTCTTCACTTTCTTTTTCGTTTCTCTGTCCTTCCTATCTTGAGGTTTGTCTTCAATCGTCGTCTCCCCCGACATCACCCGCCCGGCGCAGCCCACCCCCCGACACAGCTCCCCTCCCTTCTTCTGCTTGGAAGACCCACCAACCCAACCCCTGATAATCCCCCTCCCCGCGTGCCGCAACCACCATCTAACTTTGTGGTCTAATCGTTTTCAAGGCTTGGTGATGGTTAGTCGGGGTTGGGGAAGTTTTTCGGGGTGGGGGAGGTGGGGGATGGAGTCGGGGATGGAGGGGGTGGGAGGAGGGTGGCAATGGGTCGGGAATGGCGAGGAGAGAGAAAGAGATTTAACTCGTGGGAGGGGGTAGGGTCATGGGTGCAAAGGAAGGGAAGGGAGGGGGTTGTCGTGGCCGAGAAGGGGATGGAGGGGGTGGCGAGGGTGGGGGCCGGGTGGGGGTGGGTTGGTGGCATGGGTGGGGAGGGGGTGGGTTTTGTTTAGGTTTTTTTTAAGTTTATTTAATATCATTAATTAGAATTAAGGGTTTTAATTAGAAAATGATCATTTGTTCAGGTCACTGGTCAACTTGACTTACACAAAGTTAATGGGGTATAAAGGTTGCTTTATTATCTGCGAATAGCCAAAAGGTTGCATTATTAGGAGCAAATAATCCAAAAATAAATAGATACATATAAGTTTGAAAAAGGAAACTTTAATTTGCTATTACCCATATACAGGTTTTCTAAAGTATGAGTGATCAGCTATAGAAAATTATTGATGGTTAAATTCATGATTATTTACTTATTTAAAGAAAAAATGACTCACTTCATTCTTTAACATTGTTACGTATGCTTGTTTAGGGTCTTGAAATCACACATTTGATTATCAATTATTTGTAATAAACTAAACAAATTAAATGGATTTGGGAATATCTTATACAATATTGTTAATACATATGGAGTATTAAGATAAAATTATACTAAAACTTTCTAATTTTGGACCTCGAAATAAAAGTGAATAGACATTCTAGTGAAGGAAGAAATACTTTTAACATATTACCATTAATGTCATTAATTGTAGTCAATGCTTTTGACTTTGAGAACTCCATCAGAATAATTCTATCTAAATTTCGAAACTAATAACTTGTGATTTAAATTTTATGATCTTGTATTGAGAATAATTAAAATTGGCTTATGACCCGTACGTTGTACAAATATGATTTTTGTAAAATAGACTTGACATCTGAAAATTTTGTTCAATATATTTCAATTAGCAATATGAAATACTTTCTACATATTACCATCAATGTCGTTGACTATAGTCAATGCTTTTAGACCATGAGAACAATTCTATCTAAATTTCAAAATTAATAACAGTGATTTAAATTTTATGATCATATATTGAGAAAAATTAAAAGTGGCTTATGACCCATATGTTGTACAATTATTATTTTGGTAAAATGGACTTGATATCTGAAAATTTTGTAGAATACTTTGAAATTGGCAATATGCAGTACTTTTTACATATTACTATCAATATCTTTGGTTGTAGTTAATGCTTTTAGCATTTGAGAACTGCATGAGAATGATTTTATCTAAATTTCAAAACTAATAACTTTTGATTTTAAATTTTATGATCTTATATGAGTTTAATTAAAATTGGCTTATGACCCTTACATTATACAATTATGATTTTTGTAAAATGGACTTGATATCTGAAAATTTTGTTCAATACTTTGAATTGGCAATATGAAATACTTTTAACATATAACTATCAATGTCATTTACTATAGTCAATGCTTTTAGACTTTGAGAATTCCATGAGAACAATTGTATCTAAATTTCAAAACTCATAACTTGTGATTTAAATTTTATGATCTTGTATTGAGAATAACTAAAATTGGCTTATGACCCGTAAGTTGTACATCTATGATTTTTGTAAAATGGACTTGATATCTGAAAATTTTATTCAACAATAATTTTGAATTGGCAATATGAAATACTTTCTACATATTACCATCAATATCATTGACTATAGTCAATGCTTTTAGACCATGAAAACAATTCAATCTAAATTTCAAAATTAATAACTTGTGATCTAAATTCTATGATCTTATATTGAGATTCGTTAAAAGTGGCTTATGATCCGTACTTCCAGTTTCTTTTATTTAAATGATCTGTTTGTTGGATTGTAGTCTATCCTTGATTGCCCTTATTGGTAGAGTCCTCTATAGTTAGCACTCTAAATAAGCATTATTGGCTTTTTATTACTGATCATGAAGGACAAATAAATAAAAAGTAATCAAATAAGTAATCAACTATTCGAATTAATTTTTATATGCAATTTGTGAGCATGTTAATGTTATGCCTATTGCCTAACCCATCTATATTTTACACTAAAATACATTTAATTTATCTATGACCATGCATCTTTTATTATTTGTATTTTGTAAAATATCAAATGAAGTATTATTAGGTTTTGAAAGAGGGCTATGAAAATTTGGAGTTAAGCATGTGTAGAAGACGAACTTGCAGTCCTAGGGCCCTATTGTTTTGGACTTATTTTCAATCGCTCGCTTCGCTTCAATTTCCGTTTTAATTTTAGTTCAATTCAATTCAATTCAGTTCAGTTCAGTTCAGTTTCTCTCACTCCAAAAGAACGGGGCCCTAGTTTACAGTGACCTAATAGAAATGCTTCATATCGACGGATGAAGATTCATACTCTCTCAATTTTTTTTTATCTTTCTCATTTGGAATCTTGACATTATTCATAATTAGAGAGAATCTTCTCAATTATTCTTAATATATAAGAAAAAAAATATAGTCATGTGGGGTCTTGTTTGATTAGTCTCAATGAGTACTTTATTTATATCCAATCGTTATAATTTTATTAATATATAATGAAAGATATTTATAATCTAAGAAGTGCATTAGTAAACACGCACAGGAAAGTGAGCATATTAAAAAAACAGATGGGAGTACCATATAGACCATAAACAAAGTATGTATGTACTTAAATAAAAATATATACTAATTGTGAATCATTATACATTATTATTAAATCCTTAATCCTCAAATTTAGTTTTTTTTACGTTTCTATTTCTTTAAATAACCTCATTTTTTATTTGTATACATATATTGAGGAGATGATATCTCAATTCCCTTTAAAAAATAGTCGTATCAATTATTTCCAATCTAGCAAATTGTGATTTAGTATCAATCTCCCTTATTTCCATTAATATTGCAAATGTATTATATATTTTTAGTAATTATAAGATATAGCCCAAATCAATCAGTTCAAAAATTGAACAAATTTTTTACCTTAGTATTCGCACAAAAGCATGCTAAGCATATAATGTATTTCTAATATTTCTCACCATATTATTCTAAATTTCGTACGCCCTATCATATTGATATGAGATATCAATGAATAAATAATTTTTTTATCATACAATTAATTTTGATTTTTTTTCTCAAAAAGTAAGTAAGTAATCTTTAGGAAAAATTATCATAAACTACCTTTTAAAGGCACTTTTTTTAAAAAAACTACATTTTATCACGTTTATCTTTCAAAACTACCTTATAAGTGGAAATTTTTATAAAAACCACTACCAAATTTTGAATTTACTGACCTTGGTCAATTATTCCCTCCAAGCCCACATTGACACACGCAAGGTACCTCATGGGCTGACTTGTAGGAGGAGCTTGACATCCTTCAAACTCATAAACAATAGAAAAAGCATTAGATCTAATTTTGCAGCAAAAAATATTTCATTTTCAAGCATCAAAGAGGCAAATTTGGTGCAATTATGCTAGCAAATCACGTAAACCTAATTCGATTGAACCCTAAGTTAGAATTACCTGATTGAGAGAAGAGAGCATGAGGTGGGAGGAAAACAATTAAAAGAGAGAAGGGTAATGAATTTATAGAGGGGAGAATCGTGTGAAAGAAGTGGGAAGTCTCAAAAAACTGGAGGGATTTGGAGAGAATAGTTAACCATGGTTAGGAAATTCAAAATTTGGTAGTGCTTTTTAAAGTTTTTCCACTTATAAGGTAGTTTTGTATAATAAACGTGATATAAGGTAGTTTTTTTAAAAAAAAATGCCTTTAAAAGGTAGTTATTGACAATTTTTCCTAATGTTTATTTGATCAAAGATGTTGTAGGTTTAATGTTAGAGTACAAATCTCTTTAAATTTTATCAATCACTTCAAGTTTTTTATTATGTATTTAATTACACAATAAAATTTGTGTTAATTACCATATCATATATGAGCATATGGAGTGGGAATTCCCATGGAAAGGTCTAGTTACATCGGGAAGGTAAGCAACTTCTCCCATTTTGGTGGGAATCGGAAGTTCTTGTGCTCATATCAACCAAACAAACTCTTTGGTTCTTACTTCCAAGGAAATTAAACTACCAATAAATTAGAATATCAATAAAACAACACCTAGTATGTATAACGCAAACATGGAATCACTAATCTATCTAGGTAGGTCAATCCACTAGTGGAAAAAACATCATATGTCACAGAGAAACTGATCCGGTTTATTGTGAACCGGATCAGTTAAGCTCAACTAATCCTGTTTCAAAAAGGCCCGGATAAGTTATTTGCTGGATTTTGTATACAAAACGAGACCCAGATGAAATTTCGCGCTCACTCATTAACAGATCCGGTTTCAAAAACGCCCGGATCAGTTAGTGGGTTGGGTCTTAATAAAAAGCACAAACGAACCCCTCGCTCCTTCCCTCTCTACTCTTCACTCACTCAGCCTTCGTCCTTCCCAACACCACAAACCATAAAACACTCATCTCCCTCAGCCTCACAATCTCACTCATCTCCCTCAGCCTCACAATCTCACTCATCTCCCTCGGCCCTCTCTCTTATCTCCTCTCTCAACGCACAAACCCTAACACCTCTCTCAACCGATAACTCAGCGAAAATGGGTTTGCTTCCCTCCTCGCCGATAACACCCAGCCAAAATGGGTTTGCTTCCCTCCTCGCCGACAACACCGCCGATATTAGTTCCGTCGCCTCGCCTCGTCGATAGTTGTTCCGTCACCTCACCTCACAATCTCACTCATCTTCCTTGCGCGATTCTCGAATAGGTTTACCTTTATCAGCGAAAATGGTTTTTTTTTTTTTTGAAAATGGGTTCATTTTTCTAATTAGGGTTTCGTTTCGCTTCTAGATCTAATTTCAGTGAACTTTTTCGTTTTTTAGTTCAAGATTTAGTTTCATTTCGTTTTTTAGTTTGGATCCGTTTTCATTTCTTTTTTCGTTTTTTAGGGTTATAATTTATTCTTTCATTTTTCATTGTTGTAATTTGTTTTCTGAATTTTTTTTGTTCATATCTTAATTTATAAGATTACATAATATTTGTAATTCACTAATATATTTTTTGAATTTGTTGTTTGTAATTTGATATAAATTTAGTTCAGATGTAATTTCTCTTATAATTTAGTTGCGAATTTCTAAAATTTCTTTTCGTACTAGTATATTACTCTCGAATTTGTTTTCTTTCGTTATTTTAGTTTGGATACAAGAACACAATTTGATGGGTTGGCTGTAGTATATTATTTTATTTCTTTTTTTGGGAATTGTTGAACGTGGCAACGGCCCAAAATACAAAATACACCCCAACCGCCAACGTGGCAAGGCTATTTTTTTTACCCAAAATCACCCCAACGATCCGGTGTTAACGTGAAAACCGGATCAGTTAACCAATAACTCATCCAGTTTTCACCTTAAAATCGGATCAATTAATTTCTCTTATAATTTAGTTCTGAATTTCTGGAATTTCTTTTCGTACTAGTATATTACTCTCGAATTTGTTTTCTTTCCTTTTTTTAGTTTGGATACAATAACACAATTTGATGGGTTGGCTGTAGTATATTATTTTATTTCTTTTTTTGGGAATTGTTGAACGTGGCAACTGGCCCAAAATACAAAATACACCCCAACTGCCAACGTGGCAAGGCTACTTTTTTTTTTACCCAAAATACACCCCAACTGATCCGGTTTTAACATGAAAACTGGATCAGTTAACCAATAACTCATCCGGTTTTCACCTTAAAACCAGATCAGTTAAAGGTTAACTGATCCGGTTCAAAACCGGAATAGTAAAATTTCGTGAACCTCTCCACGCCCAACCGCTCCGGTCCATTTCCGGAGCAGATAAGCCCAATTTAACCGGAGCGGTTGGGCTTTTTTCCACTATTGATCATTTTACCGTGCGGATGTTTTTTTCCTCACATGATTTTTTTAATGCATAGCATATCTTATACAATTCAATGTCTTCACAAGTTATCTTTTGCACATTATATAATTATTACTAGTTTACCATGAGGACTTATCATATAGACAGTAAAGCAAAGAATAATTATAATTAATCTTGCAATTTGAGGCCAAAGATCAGCACATTCCTTTTCGAAGGGGCCTGTGATAGCATATCCTTTCATCTCGCCTTTTGGATTCATGATCACATCAATATTATTAGAGGATATTTTGTATACATAGGAACCTTAGCTGTTAATATATATCTTTGTGCATGTATTTTCTAGGATATCTCTCTGACTTAGCTGTTAATATCGATTCCCATAAATTCTTTATAATATCTTGCTGTATAGTTTTCTAATTTGTAGGTTAGTCAACATAGTTTGTACTATATAATCACTGGTCAACAATATATATATAGCGATGCATTGCTGGTCATATTTCATCTAGTTCACATAATGAAGCATGAGACAAACTTGAAAAACGCATTTGGTTTATTTATCTACAATAAATGTTAAAGAAATTATTTGAGTCGGATGATACATAATTCGCATTACCATACATGTAGATTGTAGGCTATATAGCCCGAAGGAGATGTGAAGTGATCTCGCCATGCGTAATTAAGAGGAAAATGAAAGAAGATACTATGGCATAGTCGTCATAAGGCTTCCATTTGAATTTGCTAAACTCGCTTAAGCTCATATTCATCGATTCATATATGTCTCATAAGTAAGCTGCTAGTATAAGAGGTCGAAATCAATTTCGAAGATATTCTCTTTTAACTTAGGTAAAATTTTCGATAAAAAATATAGTAATTAATCGGCATCAAAGTCACGATACGTGGCAGGTGATGCACACAACTTTGACACTTGACAAATTTTTTTAAATGAATGACAAAATTTATTTAAATGACATGTGGTAAGATTTTTCTTGCTATATTTAAATATGATATGATGTGATATAGTTTATGGCGAACATTATGGTGATTGATTTAATTACCCAATTAACGAATCTATATATTTAAATTAAAGAAACTTAATATATTCTGGTTGCATAAATCAAGGGATTGAATCAAGATTTTCTAGTTTTCAGAAGACGACACGTGACACTCATTCCTTCACACTTACACGTGGTATAATTTATATTTGGGATATTATCTCAGATAGCCCTGACATATAGCCCTTTTTCTCAAATAAGCCCCACATTGTCACCCCTATCGCGTATAACCCTAAATTTGTAATTTGTCATTAAACATGACGGAATTACACTTTGTTTGACTTTGTATGGGTTTGGCACCATTTAAAAAGGTGGTTGATGGCTATTCAAAAGGATATTCATTAATTTTGATGCACAATTCATGGGTTTTATTGCCGGCAGTAGACAACTAATAGGGCGTCAACCCACCTTCTTCACATTTAATGCCATCAACCATCTTCTTAAATGGCGCCAAACCCATCGGAAGTCAAATCAAGTTAACGCCGTTTGTAATTCTGTCATGTTTAATGACAAATTACAAGTTTAGGGTTATATGTGATAGGGGTGACAATGTAGGGGTTATTTGGGAAAAATAGTTATATGTCAGAGTTATATGAGATAATATCCATTTATATTTTTGTGCCACTTGGCGAAACTCTATGGTTGCTTGACACATAGGCTTTTTTTTTCTAGCTTTATATAGTTGAATGATGATTTGAGAATTCAAGTTTGAAGTAAATGGTGATATTTAAGTCTATTAACAATTAATTTACTATAATGAATCTTGCAAATTCAGATTATTAATCTTTAGATTGGGTCAAGTCAGTTTTGACTGACATCGAAAACTAAATAACAAAATATGAGACACACTTTAAATTCAGATTGGATAATATTAGATCAAATCATAATATTAGCAAGTATATTTAAGAGTTATTTGCCTTATGTATGTATGTACATCAAAACAGAATTCGAAAGGATTGTAATTATTTGTCGTCAATCTGCTAAAATACGCAACGAATTTTTAAAGCGACCTTCTCAAACTTGTAGCTTCATATTGTTAGTTTGTCAGTTTCAACGGTGGATAAGCAGTTGTTTCGTTTTAATGCCCTTCAAAGATTTTGCGTAGATGTGCCTTGGAATGGATAGGACAACTTATAAGGTTTTGAAGTCCTTTGCACAAATCTGATGACAGTGACACAAGAACGAATCTTCACTGAATGTTTCTTCTCAATGATATCCATGAGGAAAATTGTATATTCCTATGATAGTTTAAAGTTTTGTTACACCTTGACTTGAGTAAAATTAAGTTTAGTCATTAAATGATTGTCCCTTTCCAAATTTAGTAAATGTAGAAAAAATCACATCCCCTTATATAATAAGCCAAGGGTTGAATTGAAACCTTTATCTCTCAACTATATAAATCTAACACTCCAAAACCTGCTTTAGACTGAACATTAAGTTGGACAAAAGAGATATGAACACAAAGTGGGTACATGTATGCCCAAGACAAACGTGATCTTAAACTGAAAGACAACGAAGCATCATAGTACAAATTAATTATTATGTTGTTATTTTGATTAATTTACAAAAAAATTGAAATAAAAAATGGCCTACTATTTACCAACTTCTTATTTTTCCAATAAATTTTTGAACTAGATAAAACTGTGAAATGTTTTGAGATCGATAAGTAGTACATCAAGGCTGGTGTTATGGGGTATGTCTCTATATGTTTAAACATGATTATGATTATCAAAAATAATTAAATTTTTACTTTCCAGTATATATTTTTTTGGTCCCTTATTACGTCTAGAATTCACTGTTGTATTCGAATGATTCCATTGATAAAAACCTTAATTGTACAAGATGTGCTTCAAATGTGTTATAATATCCATAACATTAAAATAACAATGCGAACTTTGGAAAATAAAAATTGTATTAAGGTATGTCAGGTTTATATCAATGTATAATGCATATTGAATATGAGCACACAAACTCCATAACCCTAAATGTAAAGGTGGAAAACTTAGAAACAAAATATCCAAAAGACCAAAACCAACCATCCTCCCTCCCTTCCATTTTTTTTTGGACGGGATCCCCTCCCTTGGCAAAGGGTAAGGAAAAACAAACTATTCTTTTATTATAATTTTCTGTTTTTTTCACCAAATATCTGCGAATTTTCTATTTATTCACCAAATACCTTCGATGTTTTCAAAATACACTATATATCCCCGAGTTTTATACAAATACACTTGCATGACCTTTATGACTAACAACCGTCAGCTCCAATTCGTTAGTCGTTAGCCCCTAATTAATCCCTAATTCTTTTAAACTCTAACTAATAGCTAATTAAGTTAATTTCCCCAGTAACTCCTCTTTGGCTAACCACCCTCGTTTCTCTCACCACCTAGCCCCCTCCACCACGAGTCACCTTCATATCAACCACCTCCTTCACCATAATTCCCTTTTCGTCTCCTCCATTTTCTCTCTCTTCACTGCCCTCTTAAACCTCTCTCCACCTAGCTCCTCCACTTTTTCTCTCTCCAACAAACTTCTTTTATCTGTTCACCAGGAGGTGGTGTTAATTAAGGTAAGGTGACTGGAGGTCAGACCAGGGCCGGGTAATGATTGGGCTAATGGGTCAAGAGTCAATAGGGGTTAATACTTAATTGGGGTTAAGAAGCTAATTATGGGTTAATGATGAGTAACAGAGTTAATAATTGTTAGTTATTAAGGTTATTGCCGGCAGTAGACAACTAATAGGGCTAATGATGAATTTTCAAAACATCGAGGATATGTTGAGTAAATCGAAATCTCGAAGGTATTTGGTGAAGAATCTCTATAATTACTCTCACGAGGAAGTAACATTAAATGTATTAACTTTATTATCTACATTAAATGTTAGATGTGAGAACAAACAAGGGAACCGGATATCCACTCCAAGGCACGGAAACTACGCTTTCCTATTAGTTTAATTTCGCCCCTCTAGGATCACCGGGTTAACACGAAATAACTAATGAGATACAATGGAGAAAACAATTCACTAGATGATCTTCTAAGTGAATCAACAAGAACTTTGTGTTTGATGTTTGTGAAGAACACTCAAGAGAAAGTTGCAAGTTTTCTCTCAAGCAAAGCAAGAAGATGAGAATCTACTAATCTGATTTTCTCTCTCTCTTAACTCATATACATAACAAGGGTGATGAATAATCTTCCCTCTTAATTAGAGCTGTTACAGCATTCATCCTTCTTTAATCCCCTGATTAAGAGTACTTAATCATCTTAAAACGGATAACAAATGCATTACAACGGTTATAAACCGTCCACGCAAAATTACACGCCCCAAAACAGACTCCACGTCGCGACTCGCGATACAGATCGTGAGTCGCGAAGGGCGCTGGTCGCGACCCGCGACAGGTATCGCGACCCGCGACGGCCTCCTGTCTTGCTTGACTTACTCCACGTGATTTTGCGCATTCTAATCTTAACATACTAGACCTCCTCCTCTTCTAGTATATACTCATATGAGCTAACAAAACCCATTACCCTCTAAATGTTCCAACAATCCTCCTCCCATTTATAGGGTAATGTTGAAAAGTTTTCAACTTGCTATAAATCACAAACGAAACATGCTCATGCATCATGGAAATATCTTACGATTGAATTTCCACTTAGTAAAAGTAACTTTACAACAATTTCGATCATAATGATAGACAAAGCTTTGAATCATATAACCACTACAAATTATTGAAGATACTAATACACATAAGCATAAACTTAGTTCTTAACCTCCGACACCTATGAAGCCTTGGTGTCCATATCCATTCATAAGCGTTCCAAGTCAAGCCTTAGACTTGGTGAAGCGGCCAAACCTCTAGCTTATATAGGTAAATCTTTACGCACATGCTCCTACAATTGAGCACTTATCAAAGATTTATTAAGAAACTTAATTCAACCTCTTATCATTGTAGTAACAAGCACTAACCTTGGGATGTTTTAAACAAGTGCTCCCAACCTTCTAGAGAAGTACTTTCCTCTTTGAATTTGGGATCTAATGTTGTATTAGACATCAAATTGAGTTTTCCTTCACCATAGGTTGTTCAATAGGCTTAAGACCCATCCCTTTATTCATTTTGTTCACTAGTTCCCTTGACAACGGTTTAGTAAACGTATCCGCCAAGTTCAAACTAGACCGAACAAAATTAATAGTTATACAACTATTCCTTATCAATTCACGCACATAGCTATGTCTAACTCCAATGTGCCTTGACTTGCCATTGTAGACTTCACTATAAGCTTTAGCTATGGTCGATGCACTATCACAATGAATAGCAAGAGGTGACATAGGTTTGACCCACAAGTCAACCTCACTCAACACATTCCTTAGCCATTCCGCTTCTTGGCAACAAGATGCCAATGCAATGAATTCCGATGCCATAGTGGAATCCGTTATACATGTTTGCTTCTTGGATGCCCATGAAATAGCACCTCCTCCAAGAAGAAACACCCATCCACTTGTGGATGAATAATCTTCCTTGTTGGAAATCCAACTAGCATCCGAGTAACCTTCTAGAATAGAAGGTTCTCCTTTGTAAGTTATGACATAATCCAAGGTTTTATTCAAATACCTTAACACTCTTCTCAATGCTTGCCAATGCAACATACTAGGATTACTAGTATACCTACTGAGTTTACCAATAGCAAAAGCTATATCCGGTCGAGTGCTAGTCATAGCATACATCAAGCTTCCAATTAAGCTTGCATACTCCAATTGTGAAATAGGAGTACCACTACTCGGAACCAAGTGAACACTAGGATCCATCGGAGTAGCAAAATGAGTCGAATTCGATTCATTAAACCTCTTGATCACTTTCTCAATGTAATGAGATTGTGATAAAGAAATTGACCCTTTACCTCTCATTATTCTAATACCTAGAATAACATCCGCTTCACCCAAATCCACTACAAGAATCCGTCATTTTAACGACGGCAAAATACCGACCGCCAAAATAACAGTAGGTGATTTGAGAATACCGACAGCAAAAATAGCAGACGGAAATTACCAACCGTTTATTACAATTACCGACTGCACAGCAGTAGGTATTTAATACCGACTCCTTTTAAAATATATGTCACCCTAATTTTAAACCCCATTACCCAACTCCATATAAAAAGGGGAAAAAAACTAGATCTAACCCCATTACTCCTCCGCTATTTCTTAACTCCTCTCTTCAGTTTCCCACTCCTTCTTCGTCAACTCCATTCGCCTCCTCCATCCTCTTTCATCGACCGACGTCTGTGGTAGCGGTTCCACCAAGTTTCGTTCTTCATCGACATTTGGTGGTGGCTGTTCATTTGAAGTATCATATTACTCTTCTACTTTTTAATTTTTTTCGTTTTAGATCTTCACTTATTCGTGAAGGTTCGTTGTTAATTTTTTTTTTTTGGGTTGTTTTCTCTTCTCTTCTTCTGTCATTATCAAGTTTGGCCAAATTTGAAGACTCGCGATGTGCGTATGAAATTTTATTTTGTCTTCAATTTGCAAAAGTTTGGCAAATTTCAAGATTGGTGATGAAGAAAGAACCAATTCAGTTTCCAGAATCTAGGAGTGAAGGTGTAATTTTTTTTATATTTTTATGTAACTTTTAGATCTGATGTATCATTATTTGTAATGGGTGAATGAATATTATTTTACCATATGTTCTTTTGTGAATTTTGAATGTGAGCAGTTTTCTTTACTTTGATACTGTTGATTTACGCTTGGTTTATCCTCCTTCAAAATCTTGAAATTGGTCAGATTTAAATGGAATTATAAAATTAGTGGCATCTCTCAAATTGAAGGGATGTCGCTATTTTTTTTTTTTTTAATTTTGTCTCCAGAAATTACCTACCGATATGGCAGTCGGTGATTTTCACCGACTGTTCAGCAGTCGTTATATTCTGATTACCGACCAGCCTTTTACCAACTGAAGCAAAACGACCGTTTAGCGGTCGGTAATTGTATTACCGACCGTATTTGGGAAATTACCGACCGTTTTTGGCGGTAGTTAAAAACGCGGATTCTTGTAGTGATCTTTCATGGAGAAGCTAGAAGAGAGAAAAACTTTGGTCTTTTCCACTTGTTCCAAATCAGTCCCAAAGATAAGCATATCATCAACATATAAGCAAATTATAACTCCATTACCGTTATTATCAAATTTACTATATACACACTTATCGGACTGATTTATTTTGAACCCACTAGACAAAATGACCTCATCAAATTTTTGATGCCATTGCTTAGGTGCTTGTTTAAGACCATACAAAGATCGAACTAATTTGCAAACCTTAGTCTCTTGACCTTTAACCACAAAACCTTCAGGTTGATTCATGTACACTTCCTCCTCCAATTCACCATTAAGGAAAGCAGTTTTAACATCCATTTGGTGAATTACTAGACCATGAATCGCAGCTAATGCTATCAAAAGTCTAATGGTAGCTATTCTAGCAACCGGAGGATAAGTGTCAAAATAATCGATACCATATCTTTGCCTAAAACCTTGGACCACTAACCGGGCCTTATGTTTTAGTATGGTTCCATCGATCTTCCTTTTCCTTACGAAAATCCACTTACAACCTAAAGGTTTGCATCCGGGGGGGTAAATTAGCTAAAATCCATGTATGATTGCCCATTATCGAATCCATTTCATCATTCACTGCCTCTTTCCAGAAAGCAGAATCATGAGACTTCATAGCCTCATCAAAGGTCCTAGGATCCTCCTCCATATTGTAACAATATGAAATTTGAGTCACAACAGACTCCCTTGACCCTTCAACTAAATATAGTTGAAAATCCGGTCCAAAAGATTTCTCTTTTCTAATTCTTTTACTTTTCCTAATTTCCGGTGTTGTAGTATCATGATCATTGTTAATGTCATCCACAACATTGGAACTAGTACTAGGTATCATGTCCTTTGGTCTAGGAATCGATGAGAATCTAGTCTCATCAAATATTGCATCCCTTGACTCTATCACAGTATGAATAGAGACAACATCATTTGGCTCAATGACATAAAACCTATAGGCTTTGCTATGTACCGCATAGCCTATAAAAATGCAATCAATTCCTTTTTCACCTAAAGTTTTCCTTTTAGGTTCCGTCAATTTGACAATTGCCCTACAACCCCATACCTTAAGGTAATTGAGATTAGGCTTTTTGTTACACCAAAGTTCATAAGGGGTAGTCTTATTCCTTTTATTAGGAACTCGATTTAAAATATAACAAGCGGTTAAAATTGCATCACCCCAAAACCGTCATTTAGACCCGAATTAGAAAGCATGGTGTTAACCATTTCTTTTAGAACCCTATTTTTCCTTTCCGCTATACCATTACTTTGAGGTGAGTATGGAGCGGTTGTTTCATGAATTACACCAATGGAACTAAAATAGCTAGGATTATAGTATTCACCACCCCTATCCGTCCGAAGTCTTTTAACTTTTTCATTAAGTTGAAGTTCCACTTCGGTCTTAAAAATCTTAAACTTTTCTAGTGCTTCATCTTTAGTAAATAATAAATATATGTAACAAAACCTTGAATAATCATCAATAAAAGTCACAATATATTTTTTATTTCCCAAAGAAGGTGAACTATGAAAGTCACACAAGTCACTATGCACCAATTCAAGCAAAACCGTTTGTCTAGTCACACTAGGATAAGGATTCTTTGTAATCTTATTTAGCATGCATGTCTTACACTTCTCTAACTTTAAATCGAAAGAAGGTATTAAACCTAGCTTAGACATGTCATATAATCTACGATAGTTTACATGACATAAACGATTGTGCCATAGAGAAGAAACATCAAGCATGTAAATAGAACTAGTATCAATTTCATTATTAATACTAAATTTAAACATTCCATTACAATAAAATCCTTGTCCAACAAAAATACCACCCTTAGAAATTATAAACTTATCCGATTCAAATACAACTTTAAAACCAAATTTATTCAAAAGACCCCCGACACAAGATTCTTCCTAACTTCCGGTACATAAACAACATCCCTGAGAGTTAAAGTCTTTCCCGAGGTTAACAACAATTCTACTTGGCCTATACCCTTAGCCTTTACCGTAGAATCATTCCCCATATACAAGATTGGACCATCATCCAATTCTTCCAAAGACTTGAAGAAGTGCTTATTATTGCACACATGTCTAGAGGCCCCCGAATCTATCCACCAAGAATCATCAACTCCGCACAAAACATAATTTCAGAAATCATAGCCACAAAATTCATTTCTTCAATTACATGTTCATGTGCAACTTTACCTTGGTTTTGAACAACACTAGTTTGTCCATTCTTTGTCTTCTTCTTCTTAGAAGGACAATCCCTCTTGAGATGAGGTCCATTGCATACCCAACAAGTGAGGGTCTTCCTCTTCTTGTTTGCAAAGTTGGTTTTAGAGTTGTTATTGTTGGATTTCTTGGTCCCACTAGACCCACCAACCTCTACCATATTCACGGTAGACTTAGGAATACTGGGAGTAGTATCCTTAACCCCATCTTGAGCCCGGATACCCTCTTCAATACGAAGATGAGTTCCTAATTGCTCCATGGAAATATCTTCCTTCCTATGTTTCAAGGAATGCTTAGTTTCTTTCCAAGAATGTAGTAATTTATCAATGATTGAGGCTACGGCAATAGCCTCATCCATCACCATACCATGTGATCTAATTTGGTTCAAAATATGATGAACTTCATGAAATTGCTCTATAATAGGCCTATCATTAGTCATTTTAAATGAATTAAAATTACTAACAAGAAATTTCTTACTTGAAGCATCTTCAGAAATATACTTGGCCTCAAGAGTATCCCAAAGTTCCTTTGCACTCTCCACATTTTGATAGAGATCGAACAAAGGGTCGGTAAGAGAGTTGAGAATGTGACCCCGGCAAATGTAGTCATCATTCTCCCACTTTGTCCACTTCCTTGTAGTCTCTACGGACTCTTCCTCTCCATCTTTCGGGAATGGTGGCATGGGTGTTGATAGAACATACACCACATTCAAAGTTGTCAACAAGAAGTGCATCTTCTTTTGCCATCTTCGATAACCCACCCCCTCAAACTTGTCCAACTTTTGGAAGTTCATAGTCATGTCCTTGAGTGATTGAGCCATATCCGAAATGAAAAGAAATCAAACTAATAGATTGTTAGATGTGAGAACAAACAAGGGAACCGGATATCCACTCCAAGGCACGGAAACTACGCTTTCCTATTAGTTTGATTTCGCCCCTCTAGGATCACCGGGTTAACACGAAATAACTAATGAGATACAATGGAGAAAACAATTCACTAGATGATCTTCTAAGTGAATCAACAAGAACTTTGTGTTTGATGTTTGTGAAGAACACTCAAGAGAAAGTTGCAAGTTTTCTCTCAAGCAAAGCAAGAAGATGAGAATCTACTAATCTGATTTTCTCTCTCTCTTAACTCATATACATAACAAGGGTGATGAATAATCTTCCCTCTTGATTAGAGTCATATACAGCATTCATCCTTCTTTAATCCCCTGATTAAGAGTACTTAATCATCTTAAAACGGATAACAAATGCATTACAACGGTTATAAACCGTCCACGCAAAATTACACGCCCCAAAACAGACTCCACGTCGCGACTCGCGATACAGATCGTGAGTCGCGAAGGGCGCTGGTCGCGACCCGCGACGGCCTCCTGTCTTGCTTGACTTACTCCACGTGATTTTGCGCATTCTAATCTTAACATACTAGACCTCCTCCTCTTCTAGTATATACTCATATGAGCTAACAAAACCCATTACCCTCTAAATGTTCCAACATTAAACAATGTCCTTAGAGAATTATCAATACTAATAAGAATAATTATTACAAAAATTACATCTAATTGAAAATTTATGCTGCAGTTTGACAATTTTTCTCTCTACAGACGTACATTAGTTCGAAGTCATACTAATGTCATCACATGTTCTTGTTTTCATTTTGGGTGTCCCAAAATATAGTTCTTGGCTCTATATTTAGTTCCATATTTTTTCGTGATTTGCCTAGAAAAATCATGTCACCATCATTTATTTGCTTCTTGAAATTAGTTTTTTGCTTTGTTTATTGAATCCAAGTATTACATTTAATGCTCATTCACCAATTATTCTCCATTCTCTTTCCTAAACTCATCTTTTCCCATAGAATATTTTTTTAAAATAAACAAAAAGTTTTTAATTCCCTCTTATAGATTCTACTTATCTTAATTTACGTGAAAAAATAGAATCAATAACTATATTTTGGGACGGAGAGAGTAATTCAAAACAAGAACTATCAACCTTTCCTTAAAAAAACTATTAACCCAGATTCCAATAATTAATAGTCAGAAAATAATGACTATCATCTAAAAATTACACTCTCTACATTCCAAATAGTGCTTATTAAATTTATTTTGGGTTTTTCTACGTTATACCATTGTGTTTCTTTAATTTCTACGTTGTACCCCAACCTTTTAAAAATTTCACACGGTACCTTTAAGGTTACCTTATTTAATGCACGATGCCCCTACCGCTGATTATATGTCATTAATTTCGTTTAATTTTTTTGATTTATTGGAACTAATTTAACTTATACATAGTTTAACGCTTGGAGGGAATATTCACAAATTAGATTAGTTCCACTGGATTATAAAAAGTAGACGAAATTAATCATGTATAATCAACGGTAGGGCCATTGACCATTGTGCATTATAAAAGGTAAGTTTGAGGGTACCGTGTGGAATTTTTAAAAGGTTGGGGTACAATGTAAAAATTGAAAAAACACAAGGGTATAACGTAGGAAAACCCATTTATTTTTGTGTGTCTCAAAATGTTGTACCTGTTTTATTTTTTTATCAATTTATTTGGATTAAATTATCCTCAATTTTTGTACAAACTTTTCAAAATACCCTACCTTTCTTTCAAAATGTGTGCCCTTATTTATTGTTTATATCATTCCCAAGGAATATTTATTGTTTTTTTGATTTATTTTAAAGAAATAAAATAAAAAAGTATTTCCAAGACAAAAGTACAAAAAAAGTACTTCATTAATTATTATTTTTTACAATCCTGCTACTCCCTCTATTCTCCTTAAATCCCATGAAAAAAAAGTAAGCACTATATTATGGGACAGAGGAAGTTATAACCAATTAACTAAATACCATAACTATTGAGACCAATTACCCAAAAAAATATTTATTAAATAAATATCATAACTACTAGGATTGAAACCTGTTGTGATGCATGGCTAAAAAAATTTAAATATCTTCACATAATTAGTAGCCTATTATTGTAAGCAAATGTCAAACTTAAATTGAAAAGTAGGAAAATGAGAATTTTTTCGCTGAATAATATTAAAGGGAGTTTTAATTCCCTCTATGCGCCAAAGTTAGAATTTATTCCCTCCATACCGTCCACGTAGGACAGCACGCCAGAATTTTGAATTTTTTTAATAAAACCGCTACTCCAAGTAGCGGTTAATACCAATAATGTTTCACCGAAGTTGACCGCTACTTCAAATAGCGGTTATATTGTGTCCCTAAGACAAGCTATATGGCACGCATATAAACCGCTACTGAGAGTAGCAGTTTATTACAGAACATAAGCAACGCAAGAGAAACAAAGAAGCGCGGGACGCACAGTGCCTGTGTGGCGTCGGTTGATTTGTTTCTCTTGCGTTGGCGATTTATTGGTATAAATCGCTACACCAAGTAGCAGTTTTCCCTCGTAAACAGCTACCTTGAGTAGCGGCTAAACTTAACGTTAACTGCTACTCTGGGTAGTGGTTTGCTTTGCTGAAAATATAAAAAAAAATTACTTTTCTCGCATGATGTCCTACGTGGACAGTATCCACGAAATTAATTTGAAGTTATCTAGGGAAAAAATTCAGGAAAATGATGATAATTTTTTTTTTTGAGAAAGAGATACATCACGCAATCTGCAAAGATAAGTGTGTGATATAATTTATAAGATAGATAAAAGCAAAATTGAATATTTAATATTATGAAATTCTATCACTATTTTAACTTCATATATGTTAATCTTTATCCCCCGTATCACAGCAACAGTAAAAAGTTTATCCTTTATAACAAATTTTTGATGTTGAGAAGTTTAAGTTTGTGTTGTGTTTGTATAAAATTTTATCTCAGTTTTATATACATATGAAGCATTTGGAAGATACTCCTCCTTTGCAATTTCATCAACTGTAGACACATAATCATGTCTTCCCATTTTTGTACATGATGATTGTAGACACATAATTGTGTCTCCTTATTTAAGGTCCAATGATGAAATATACCGCGGTATTAGTTGCCACGGCCTAATGGAAGAAGCGATCCAGAATAACCAGGCCATATGTGTTTTGAAATAGTATTATAAAAGCCCAATTAATTATCCATGATGATTAATTGCAAGTTAAACCCGTAAAATATTTTAAGTCCATTTTAAAAGCCCAATTGAATATTTATTGTTTTAATAAATATTTTCATAAAAGCTTTTATTATTATCTTTAGAGCATAAATCAGATTTTCAACCCGTAAAATTCGATCTCCGGATTTTTATGGATAAACATAGCATCTTAAAAGCACGCGTAGAATAAAAAACGAATATACTGGAATATGCGCCGGACGCGGCGGCTGCGCTCAGCGCGCCACGTGCATCCAGCACATTGGCCAGATCGCGTCAGGCGCGCCAATGAGCGCCTGACACTTGTACTTTGACTCACACAGAGTCCTGCGTCTGCCGCAAGTCCTGTGTGAGACGCAAGATACTTTTTTATCTTTTCGAAAACGCATTTCCACGTGTAGGATTTTAACTGGATGGACCACGTCAGGTGCGCCAATCTGCGCCAGACGTGTGTCCTTGCGCCTGCCACGTAGGCCTGCGCCTGACGCAGAGCTTGCGTGGAGCGCACGTTTTTTTTGCCTATAAATATGGGCTGATTTCCCGAATCATATACGGCTTCGATTTATTATTTTTACGCACACACAAACTTACGAATACTCCCGAAATACACTTCGAACCTCCAAATACTCAAACACTCAAACACTTTCAATCTTTCAAATCAATTCATGATCCTCATCATACTATATTCCTGGTTTCACGATTGCTTCGCCTGAAGGTCGTTACGCTCTCCGATCTAAACCGCATAGGTATAATCCTGAGGATCCTTGAATAATTATATTTTATTTTATTAAAGTTACTAACATTTTCTTATCATGATGTAGATTTTTAATTAATAATCGCGTCTCTTTGTAAATTCTAACCTCTTTTTCTTTTATTTTTGTATATAATATTCATGTTGTTATGATTGTCCTGCATGTTTTTATCACCCACATGTTATTATTGCTAAACAAGACCTAAAGAACTATTTTAATTAATTCAGATAATTTGGACAACCTGCTAGGAACCTTGTAATATGTTTGCATAATAACTTGTCACTAAATAATTAGTCATTTTGTGTGTTTCCTGAACCAACCAAGATTAATTATTTTTAGGGTGCTTTAAAACGCTATTTGATTATTCTTTTGCATAAAATCTGTAATGAATCGGTATTTAGTAGAGGCCAGCAATGGACAATATAGTTCCTGATTATATTGTACCCTCACCCCCGAACTCAACTTTTGGTTCCTGACCATCTATGGAGTCTAGACGGGGAAATCTACATTGGATAAGTCCCTAAGATGTCCCTACCGTTTCAATATCCAATTAGGTTTATGATTCTTCCTTTAAAGAATTGTTGGCGACTTCAAAAACATATTTTTAATAAAACCTTAACAATGAGGTAGTCAAATAAACGCGCTCACACCGCGTGTAGGCATAAAAGGAATCAAAAATCCACGCCTACAATTTGGCGACTCCACTGGGGAGGATTTTAACAAATTAATTTTAAATGCTCATCCCTACCCTTAGATTATAGACTGGGATTCAAACCTGCATCATTGGCCTACCTCATTGCGTGAGTCGATTCATTATGACTCCACCTTTTCTTATTCTAATCACTTGCTTTTTCTAAGCCACACTATCGCTTCTAAGCCAACCTTAGCATAACCTTTCAACACTCAGCGTTATGACCGCGCTTCACCTTTGAGTGTTCCCTTCTTTGGCCTTTCTTGTCTATTTCACCTTATGAACCCTATATGGAATCTTTGGTCGAAACTTCCGCTAAGCGTGACGAGATATCTTCAAAATCAAGCAATCAAGCTGAATACTTCATCAACTCAATCTTACTGGGGGCTTTATCACTGGTCCACACAGAAAATCATAGGCTTCAAGTCAAAACCTATGGTGATAAGGACTTCATTACGAGTCCATACATGAAATCTTGGGTTTTAAAACCCACACGGATACAACATCACATCTATTTATGGGCTCGCTTAGGCCCTTGGCTAACAAAACTCAAAGCATATACAACTCAAGCGCTAGAAAAGCTCGTTCTATAATGAATTTCAAATCAAGCATCATCTATTCCTTGAATGAATCATCCTTGGGGGCTTCCCTTGTCTCCTCTTTCATAGGCTCCATGTGTACCTTGACAAGGACTTCATTACGAGTCCATACAAGATGTTGTGGGCTCCAGACCCATACGAGATTATAACTGTTTTATGGGCTCACTTAGGCCCGTAACAACTACAACACATTTCGAATCAAACACAGCTTACATGGATCATCCTTGGGGGCTTCCCCTTTCTTCCCTTTCGAAAACGGTTTTCTAAAACGAAATTTGAGCTTCTAATGAAACGATCAAATCATTAAATCATATCATCTGCATTAGTGTCACATCTCTGCATTTGCATTAAATATCTGCATCGTCCCAAACATTGTGTCAAGCATCGCATCCTTCGTCCTTAGCCATATGATTCTAGCATAAGTCATGGAGTCGCACACACACAAGCGCACACATGTATGCACACTAACACCTTTAAGTCAAGTCAAGTCAAGTCATTTCCTATCCATAAACTAGCACTCACATCACGGGACATATGCATGTCCCCTAATTGTTTGTTTGTATATCTGTGTATTCTTTGTATTTACAGGTACCCAACACTGAACAATCAATCAAAGAGGCGACATACCACCGCTTGGTCTGCGGACCACCTTCAATCAAAAGGCGACATACCACCGCCTAGTCTGTGGACCACCTTGAATCAAAAGGCGACATACCACCGCCTGGTCTGCGGACCACCTTCAATCAAGAGGCGACATACCACCGCCTGGTCTGCGGACCACCTTCGATCAAGACGCGACATACCACCGCCTAGTCTTCGGAACACCTTCAATCAAGAGGGGACATACCACCGCCAGGTTTGCGGACCACCATCAATCAAGAGGCGACATACCACCGCCAGGTCTGCGAACCACCTTCAATCAAGAGGCGACATACCACCGCCCGAGTGCCGGACCACCTTCGATCAAGAGGCGACATACCACCGCCTGGTCGGCGGACCACCTTCGATCAAGAGGCGACATACCACCGCCCCCGGTCTGGACCACCTTCCATCAAGAGGCGACATACCACTGCCTGATCTGCGAACCTCCTTCAATCAAAAGGCGACATACCACCGCCTGGTCTGCGGATCACCTTCCATCAAGAGGTGACATACCACCGCCTGGTCTGCGGGCCACTTTCGATCAAGAGGCGACATACCACAGCCTGGTCTGCGTACCACCTTCAATCAAGAGGCGACATACTCCCGTCAGGTTTGCGGACCAACATCAATCAAGAGGCGACATACCACCGCCGCCGTGCGGACCACCATCAATCAAGAGGCGACATACCACCGCCAGTGTGCGGACCATCATCAATCAAAAAGGCGACATACCACGGCCCAAGTCTCGGACCATCATCAATTAAAAAGGCGACAAACCACCGCCAGGTCCACGCACTATTACCCATCGAGACAGCATAACTCCGACATAAGCCGGACCGGAAATAGCTCATGACATCTTCTTTCACACCATCTCATTTTACAAATTAACAAATATGTTCCATACATGTCTGTTCCTTAAGCTTTTGCTTATTTTGCAGGTAACGGCGTAAAAGAGTGATTTTGGATTGCAGAGCATCCGGAATCATTCTCCTACCCGACACGTGTACTTTGACTGTCGGTTTTGCAAACCTCAGTCAAAGTGGGTGGCTTTTGTAGACACATAATCGTGTCTCCCCATTTAAGGGTCCAATGATGAAATATACCGCGGTATTAGTTGGCACGACCTAATGGAAGAGCAGTCCGAATAACCAAGCCATATGTGTTTTAAAATAGTATTATAAAAGCCCAATTAATTATCCATGATGATTAATTGCAAGTTAAACCCGTAAAATGTTTTAAGTCCACTTTAAAAGCTCAATTGAATATTTATTATTTTAATAAATATTTTCATAAAAGCTTTTATTATTATCTTAAGAGCATAAATCAGATTTTCAACCCGTAAAATTCAATCTCCGGATTTTAAGGGATAAAAATAGCATCTTTAAAGCACGTGTAGAATAAAAAACGAATATACTGGAATATGCGCCGGACGCGGCGGCTGCGCTCAGCGCGCCACGTGCGTCCAACACATTGGCCAGATCACGTCAGGCGCGTCAATGAGCGCCAGACACGTGTACTTGTGACTCACACAGAGTCCTGCGTCTGGCGCAAGTCCTGTGTGAGACGCAAGATACTTTTTTATCTTTTCGAAAACGTGTTTCCACGTGTAGGTTTTTAACTGGATGGACCACGTCAGGCGCGCCAATCTGCGCCTGACGCGTGTCCTTGCGCCTGCCACGTAGGCCTACGCCTGGCGCAGGGCTTGCGTGGAGCGCACGTTTTTTTTGCCTATAAATACGGGCTGATTTCCCGAATCAGATACGGGTTCGATTTATTATTTTTACGCACACACAAACTTACGAATACTCTCGAAATACACTTCGAACCTCCAAATACTCAAACACTCAAACACTTTCAATCTTTCAAATCAATTCCCGTTCCCCGATCATACTATATTCCCGGTTTCACGATTGCTTCGCTTGAAGGTCGTTACGCTCTCCGATCTAAACCGCATAGGTATAATCCTGAGGATCCTTGAATAATTATATTTTATTTTATTGAAGTTACTAATATTTTCTTGTCATGATGTAGATTTTTAATTAATAATCGCGTCTCTTTGTAAATTCTAACCTCTTTTCTTTTATTTTTGTATATAATATTCATGTTGTTATGATTGTCCTGTATGTTTTTATCACCCACATGTTGTTATTGCTAAATAAGACCTAAAGAACTGTTTTAATTAATTCAGATAATTTGGACAACCTGTTAGGAACCTTGTTATATGTTTGCATAATAACTTGTCACTAAATAATTAGTCTTTTTGTGTGTTTCCTGAACCAACCAAGATTAATTATTTTTAGGATGCTTTAAAACGTTATTTGATTATTCTTTTGCATAAAATCCGTAATGAATCGGTATTTAGTAGAGGCCGACAAAGGACAATATAGTTCCCGACTATATTGTACCCTCACCCCCGAACTCAACTTTTGGTTCCTGGCCATCTATGGAGTCTAGACGGGGAAATCTACATTGGAAAAGTCCCTAAGATGTCCCTACCGTTTCAATATCCAATTAGGTTTATTATTCTTCCTTTAAAGAATTGTTGGCGACTTCAAAAACATATTTTTAATAAAACCTTAACAATGAGGTAGTCAAATAAACGCTCTCATACCGCGTGTAGGCATTAAAGGAATCAAAAATTCACGCCTAGAATGATGATACCATCGTCCTAATTCACGCCTAGAATTGTTGGCATTAAAGGAATCAAATTTTTTGTTTGTAAAGATTGTTGGTATGTTCTATTAAGTATTATCGATCTGATTGAATATTTTGTGTCAATATTTATACATTTGATGTTATCATTTGAGTATTTGGTATTTTTTTTCAATTTGAATATTTTGTGTCAATTAATGAACATTTGATGTTAACATTTGAGTATTTTGTATGTTTTCTCAATTTGAATATTTTGTGTCAATATTTGAAGATTTGATGTTTACATTTGAGTATTTGGTTTAAAATTTGAACATTTGTTAATCATGTATTACTACATGCATAAACATTGGAATTAACTTTTCATTTGAACATTTGTTTTTTCAATCTGAATATTTTGTGTCAATATTGAACCTTTGGAAATATTTTCATATACGAAGTGAATAAATTGTTTGTTAAGTTGAATATTTGCATGTTAAACTGAAGAGATGCATTTGAACATTTTCATATACAAAGTGAATATTTAGTTTGTTAAGTTGAATATTTGCTGAGAAAGTAAAGGTCTGCAAGTGAATATTTGCATTTTTAAGCCGAACAGATACAACCGAATATTTTCATATACAAAGTGAATATTTTCTTTGTTAAGTCGAATATTTGCTGAGCAAGTAAAGTTGTGCAAGTGAATATTTGCATTTTTATGCTGAACAAATGCAGTTAAATATTTTCATATATAAAGTGAATATTTTGTACGTTAAGTTGAATATTTCTATATACGATCGAACAGATCAAATTGAACATTTTCATATACAAGTAAATTTGAGTCTTTGCTTTCCTTTCCTTCTCAAATTATCCCCTTCAATTGAATTTTCAATATTTTTTCGGGAGATTTTCCTTCGGATCTATAAAATTCAAGCACATTTGTTAGTAAATCCAAGCAAACAACTAAGTTGAAAATTTATATATTCAATTGAATATTTACTGTCATAAGTTAAACATTTATTGTTTTAAGTTGAACATTTGTTGTTGTCAATTGAACATTTGCTTCATTGTCTAAGTGTTTTCCAAAATGCAAGGCAACCATACACAGTTGAACATTTTCATATACAAAATGAACATTTTGTTTGTTAAGTTAAATATTTGCATTTAAAACTTAACAGATGCAATTGAACATTTACATATACAAAGTGAATATTTAGTTTGTTAAGTTGAATATTTTCATATACAATAAAACAGATGAAATTGAACATTTTAAGTTGAACATTTGCTTCATTTTCAACTATTTAGTAATATTCAAGCCAATCAAACACATTTGCTTTAACTTGCAAAAATTCAAGGCTGTACTTCGAATTTTGTTAGTAAACATGCGAGAACTACAATATTCAAGCAAATTTCTTAGTAAAAATATAAATGCAACTATTTTTGTTGAAAGTATTCGTGAAATTTGTAATTTGATACATCAAATTACCTTTTTTTTTCTTTTTTTCTTGTTTGTGTATTTTACATGATCAAATGTTGAATTTGTGTTTGCAAATGTGAAGATTTCGTTGATATAAATCTTATTTTTTACTTTGATTTTGATGTATTTTACTTTTTTTTTTTAAATATGGGCTATTTTTATGGATTTTAGGGAGGTTTTGGGGTTCTTGAGGAGAGAGAAAAATAGATGAGAGAGATTTGGGGGGATTTGAGGAGAGAGAAAAATAGATGAGAGATATTTGGGGGGGATTTGCGGAAAGAGAAAAATGGATGAGAGAGATTTTGAGAGTTTTTTGGGTTTTATGGTGGTTGTTGGTATTTATATAGTAGTTGTATGGGAGGGAAAGGGGGGGTCCATGTAAGAGGTACATGGACCTGACTCCATGGTATACTAGTTGCTAATTGTTCCGATTGGAAGGAGGGCAATGCGAAGAGCTAAGCCCAAAATCGTATTAAGATCCCAAAGTCAACTTATTTATTTAAAAGATTCAAACCTAGTTTTAAAAGCACAATTAATTATTCTTGATAATTAATTGTATTTTTTAGCCCATTATTTTGAAAATCTCAATTAATTATTCCTGATAATTAATTATATTTATTATTATTATTATTATTATATATATTTTCTAAGATAAATGATTTTATGAAAATCAGATTTCATCTTCTTATATAATTGATTTCCGGATTTTTTTTAATGATAATATATAATGAAGATAAAAATAATCTTTTAAGAATGGATAACATTTAAAACCATCAAGATCTGCGGATGCGCTGTGCACATCCCTAATACGACTGACGCAGCTTGTTGCGCACACGCAACTACGAGACAGTCTCATCAAAATCCAGAAACGCGCAGCAGGATATGTCAGCGGACAGCCGTGCGCACGACGCATCGCTATTGTGCACCACGCAATGCTGATGGTGGCACGCAACACCAAATCTTATCTTATTTTTATATTTTTCCTATAAATAGGCCACACTCCACCTGATTTTTGGCACGCTTTCACATTGAGATTTCACCTCCTATCCTCTGAGAAAACAATCTCAAACACTTCAACCACTTACATACTTTCGATCTTCCATTGATTTCGTTGCAAGATCCACAATTGCTCCTCTGAAGGTCGCTCTCTAAGACCCAAGCGACACTGGTATATTCCTGATGAGGGTCCTTAATATTCTCCATTCATATTTATTTGTTTTGAAGTTACTAACGTATTATTCATGATATAGATCTTTAAACATTTTCATGTATGCTGTATATTCTAATGGATTAATCTTTTTATATATATATTTGTACATATATTCATGCTTACATATATATTGCTATTCATCACTGCACATGCTTATTATTGCTAATTACAAGGCCTAAATAAATGTTCTAACGCCTAATCAGATAATATAGACAATTGGCTTAGGATGCTAGTAATTTGATTGCTTAATAAACATGTCACTAAAGTTAGTATTTTGCGTGTTTAATAAACCGACGTAGATTAATATTTTTAGGGTGTTGAAATCAGTTGCTTGATTGTTTAATTGCATGAAAGTAATCTATGAATTGTGTTCAGTAGAGACCAGTAATGGGCGAACGTAATTACTGATCATATTCATACCTCACCCCCGAACTCAATTTTATGTTCATTGACCAATCATAGAGTTACGACGGGAAAATCTACATTTGATAAGTCCCTAAGATGTCCCTATGGTTTCCCAAATATCCAATTAGATTTATGAGTCTTCTTTTAAAGACTTGTTGACGAGTTCAAAATGTTTTTCATTAAAACCCTTCAATAAGGTAGTCCAATTCACGCTCACACCGCGTAGGCAATAGAAAGACGCCCACATCAACAATTCTACACGCAGTGGCAGAGCCATGCATAAACCATTTGGGTCACTTAACCTCACTTGCCACTAAAAAAATCAATAATAAGTGAGTTCAATTACATTTTGCTAGGATGTAATTAATGGGATTAAAAGTTATATCCAATATTTTAGTGATTAAAAAATGAGTTGTCAAACGATGTTTATGAAAAAAATTGTGATAGTTTGATATTTTTCACAAACAGATTGAAAAAAATTCAATATGGTACCAGCATATAATTAAAAGTGACATTATTAATCTCATTTGAAAGCAACTATTTTTTTATCAATCTTTTATTTTTATTTTAAAGAGGATACTAAAGTGTTGGACTATGTATGTGTAGTATACATGTTTCATTTATTTTGGCCCACGTTTATATCATGTACTTTGGCCCATGTATAGTTAGATTTGTATTTTATTAGGTTGTAATATAAACACTACTGCCAAGGGTTAATACAAGTTAGACCTCATTAAAACACAAAACTCTTCCCTATCGCCGCTGTACTCGTGGCATGGTATCAGAGCCTCACTGGCGACTGGCGGCTGCGTGATATTTTTTCTGACGAACCCATTTGAACCCTAAAATCACACGCGTGAGGAGCGAGGGAGTTGAACCAGCGATGGGGGATGACAAGAGTGTTGTTAATAGTGCGAAGGGAGAGTGGCAGGTGAGCGCCACCTCCCCATACTTTCTGGGCTCCGGCGACCAGCCGGGAAACATGATTAGTCACGTAACTTTCTCCGGTGCAAAATTATGTGGCTTGGGCAAGAGCGATGACGCTCTCTCTTCGTGCACGCCGCAAGTACGGTTTTGTTGACGGGACCATTACAAAGCCAACTGATCCGAATGCTCTGCTTGACTGGGATACAGTACATTCAATGATAATTTCTTGGATGTTGAGGAGTATGGAAGCAAATATTGCGGCGACAATGTCGTTGCACGACAATGCTAAAGAATTGTGGGACTATCTTGAGAGGCGTTTTTGTGTGGCCAATGGGCCACGCATACAACAGATCAAGGCGGCTATTGCTGATTGTAAGCAAACTGACACAATGAGGATTGATGAGTATTACTCACGGCTTATGGTCTCTATGACGAACTGGTGAGATTAAAACTAATGCCCTCATGTGAATGCATGAAGTGTGAATGTGGACTTGCGTTAAAACATTCGAAAGATCGAGATGAAGAGATCTTTCACCAATTCTTGATTGACTTGCACATTAAATATGGCCCTGTGCAAACCAATTTACTTTCCCAGCAGCCTTTGGGAGACTTGAACCGTGCTTATCAAGTGTTGATTCAAGAAGAATAGTCGAGGAGTGTTGTGCGTGGCAAGGAACCTCATGAGAGTGTTCATGCGTTCCATGTCAACTCCGAACGAGGGAAAGGAAGGTTTGATCGCATTGACAAGAGCAAATTGGTGTGCTCACATTGCAAGAAGCAAGGGCACAAAATTAGCACTTGTTTTAAGATACATGGCAATCCGGTGTGGTATGAAGACCAGATTAGAGCTCGCAATGCTGCTGGTGGACGCAGCGACGGTGCGGCTGGGAGCTCCACCGTAGCTGGTGGTGGACAGACGGGGTCTGCTGGAGCAGGCCGTGGACCAGGTGCTGCTGGTACAGTTCGTGGTGCAGGGGGGCCAAAGCACACGTTGTGCAGGATGGTGCGTTCAATAATCCGAGGGAGTCGGACACTCCTCTTGCTAGTCTCACTCCAGAACAGATTCAATCCCTCATGACTCTTATCAATTACAATGAACAGAATAATGGTGAACGTATGACAGGTAAAAATTGTGATATGGATTGGATCATTGACACAGGAGCTTCGTATCATATTACTGGTACATTGTCATGTTTGAGTGATGTACGTGATGTGGAGGGGCGACCAGTTGGGCTTCCCAATAGGAATTCTGTTCTTGCAACGAAAATGGGCGATGTTTATCTTACGCCTCATCTTGTTTTGCGTGATGTTTTGTTTGTCCCTGAGTTTATCTGTAACTTGATTTCTGTGTCACACTTAGTGTTTGATAATCAATGTACTATCCAATTCACTCCTTCTTTGTGTGCTATACAGGACCTACCTTCAGGGACTCTGATTGGAGCAGGCGAACGACGAAGGGGGCTCTACTTTTTCCACAAGGTGGCCGTGGTGAATGCTGTTGGTGTCTCTGGATTGAGCTTGTTTGATTTATGGCATCAAAGGTTAGGTCATCCTTCAGAGAAGGTAGTGAAGCTGCTTCCTGATATCCGTTCCACTACTCATAAGAAGAAATTAAATAAAAATTGTGATGTTTGTCCTATGGCAAAACAGACACGTGACATTTTTCTTGTTAGTTCTAATAAAGCTAGTCGTGTCTTTGAACTAGTGCATTGTGATTTGTGGGGGCCTTATAGTGTGTCTTCTTCTTGTGGAGTAAGTTACTTTTTGACTATTGTTGATGGCTATTCTCGTGCTGTGTTGGTTTATTTGTTACACAATAAAACAGAGGTTTATAAACATTTCATATCCTTCTTTGCAATGGTGAAGCGTCAATTTGATACTCATGTTAAGATTGTTAGAAGTGATAATGGAACTGAATTCAATTGTATGCTTGATTTTTTCAATCAAAGTGGGATTCTTTTTCCAACCTCTTGTACTGGGATGCCTCAACAGAATGGGAGAGTTGAGAGAAAACATCAACACATTTTGAACGTGAGTAGAGCCTTAACGTTTCAAGCTACCTTAACTATTGAATTTTGGGGTGAATGTGTTCTTACTGCAGTTCATGTAATTAATCGAACCCCCTCTGGAGTGTTGGGAAATAAAACTCCTTATAAAATGCTTTTTGGTCATGCTCCTGAATTTGATTTGTTACGTGTTTTTGGATGTTTGTGTTTTGCTCATAACCAAAAAGCCAAAGGGGATAAATCCGCTCCTCGGAGTCGCAAATGTGTATTTATTGGGTATTCTCCGAGGAAGAAAGGGTGGAAGTTGTATGACTTGGAGACTGGTGACATTTTTGTGTCACGTGATGTTTTGTTTTATGAACAAACCTTCCCCTATGCCTCCACTAGTCCTACTGCCCCTAATCTGTTTGGTCAACCTCCACCCCTTCCTGATGATCCATTCTTCCAGCCCTCTTCTTTGGCCCCATCTGATTTGCCCAGCTCACATCCAACTTCTATCTCCTCAGGCCCAGAATCTTCTTCAGACCTTCCCCGTGTCACTCCTTCCTCGGCCCAACCAACTTTCCATGATTTATCCTGCCCCACAGGCCCAAATCCTTCCAGTGATCTTCCTTCTCTCACAAGCCCAAGCGCTGCCAGCGAGCCTCATTGTTCCACAGGCCCAAGCGCTCCACCCACCACAGGCCCAAATACTCTCTCCCCTAGCGCTGACCCGCGCGCTGCACCTTCTATAGCAGCTGACCCAACCCATTTAGACTCCTCTTGGCCCGAAATCTCCAACTCTACTTCTATGGGCCGTGGTCACCGAGTTAAGCATCCGAATGTGCTGTTACGCTTTTATGTGGTTAATTCTATGGAGTCTGCGAGTCCCTCTCCAGGTTCACTACATGCTTCATGTCCCTCGGGTACTACTCCTTACTCTATAGCTCACTTTGTGAATTGTGATAATTTTTCTCTGCCCCATCGTGCTTTCCTTGCAGCTGTTGATGAGGATGTTGAGCCTCAAAGTTTTACGGAGGCTATGGAGTATTCGGGGTGGCGTGAGGCTATGCTGAAGGAAAATGGTGCTCTGGAGGATAATCAGACTTGGGAGATGACTTCTCTTCCTCCTGGGAAGAAAGCGTTGGGATGCAAATGGGTCTACAAGATTAAATACAATTCTGATGGCAGTGTTGAGCGTCTCAAGGCTCGTCTGATCATTATTGGTAATCATCAGGTGGAAGGGATTGATTATAATGAGACGTTTGCTCATGTGGCCAAGATGGTCGTTGTTCGTGCATTTCTTGCCGTAGCTGCAGCTCGAAATTGGGAAGTGCACCAAATGGATGTTCATAATGCATTTCTCCATGGTGATCTTGATGAGGAGGTTTATATGAAACTTCCTCCTGGTTTCTCTTCTTCTAGCCCTGGGCAGGTATGTCGGTTATGTAAATCTCTTTATGGCCTTCGTCAAGCTCCCCGATGCTGGTTTGCTAAGCTTGCTGCCTCTCTGCGCCAATATGGATTTTCTCATTCCTATTCCGACTACTCTCTCTTCACTTACTGTCGTGGCGGTGTTCGTCTGAATGTTCTAGTATATGTGGATGATATCATCATCTCTGGTAATGACCTCACTGCTTTATCCTCTTTCAAACATTATCTTGGTGATTGTTTTCGTATGAAGGACCTCGGTCCTTTAAAATACTTTCTTGGCATTGAGGTTGCACGTAGTGCTGATGGTTTCTTCCTCTCTCAACGCAAGTACACACTTGATATCATTTCTGAAACTGGCTTGCTTGGAGCTAAGCCCGCTGATACTCCCCTTGAGCAGAATCACACCCCGGCTACGGCAGATGGCCCTCTTTATTCAGACACCTCCCAGTATCGACGTCTTGTGGGACGTCTCATTTACTTAGCATTTACTCGCCCGGATTTAGCTTATGTTGTTCATGTCCTTGCTTAATTTATGCATCAACCTCGTCAACAACATTGGGAGGCTGCTCTTCGAGTTGTCCGTTATTTGAAAGGGAGCCCGGGCCAAGGCATCCTTTTATCTTCTCCTTGTGATCTCCACTTAACTGCTTGGTGTGACTCCGACTGGGCTAGCTGTCCCTTGACTCGCAGGTCTGTCACAGGTTGGATTATTTTCCTTGGATCCTCCCCTATTTCATGGAAAACTCGGAAACAACATATTGTTTCCCGTTCTTCTGCAGAGGCTGAGTATCGTTCGATGGCTGATGTGACTGCTGAGCTTAAATGGCTTCGTGCTCTTCTTGGTAGTCTTGGTGTTTCTCACTCGGATGCTTGTTCTCTTTTCTATGATAGTAAATCTGCTCTTTATATTGCTCAGAATCATGTCTTTCATGAGCGTACGAAATACATTGAAGTTGACTGTCATTATTTTCGTGGCGCCATTCAAGAAGGCATGGTCTCCACTGCTCATGTTCCTATTACCGAGCAACTTGCAGACATTTTTACTAAGGCCCTTGGCACTCGTCAGTTTCTCTATCTCCTTGGCAAGTTGGGCATTGTTAATCTCCATGCTCCAACTTGAGGGGGGGTGTTGGACTATGTATGTGTAGTATACATGTTTCATTTATTTTGGCCCACGTTTATATCATGTACTTTGGCCCATGTATAGTTAGATTTGTATTTTATTAGGTTGTAATATAAACACTGCTGCCAAGGGTTAATACAAGTTAGAACTCATTAAAATACAAAACTCTTCCCTACCGCCGCTGCACTCGTGGCATAAAGACTAGATAAAACTTTGAATCTTTTGGGAAAAAATATGAGATGGAGACGATTAGAATAAGATCGAAAAGCATAATAAACTTCAAGTCATAGTCTCATAAACCTCAACTACACTTGGAGTTTAAGATTCTATTTCAAATATAAAATTCTCTTTGTTTTTTTAGTTGGGAATTTCACTCATAAAGTAGTCTTTCATGCATATCTTTTAACGATTTTCATTAATTTGCATCATTTTACAATTTATTTATGTTAGTTGAGGCTTATGATTAATAAATGTTGGAAATAATGTATTTCCTCTGTTTCAAAATATTTGACACATTTCTCCGGACATGCTTGCTAATGCATAACTTTAACTATTAATATCTCTAATTCCCTACACGCAAAATTTATAAAAAGTTGATATTATGAAAGTATATATCGAGACGAATCAAACAAGATCCCACATGACTATATTTTTCCTTACATAAAAATCACAAAATAGAGTCAAAGGAGAGTGTGGGAATAGTACAAAAGTCAAACCTTGTCATCTATTTTGAAACAGATGAAGTATTTTTTAAGCTTTTTTCTTCGTTTATACTTTCCTTCACTCCTTTTTCTTTTAGGCTCCGTTTGGTAGGGTGTAAAATATTTTCCTCTCATTTTCCATTGTTTGGTTTGGTAAGGGGTGTAAAATAAGTTTTCCATCAAGGGAGCTCTAGATGAAAATCATTTTCCTTTAAAAAAGAAGGGAAAACACATTTTCCTCCCTCTTCCTTAGCAAACCTTTTACTCTCCTCTTATCCATCCTCTCCCTTCCCCTTCCATTTTTCTCTTTTCTATAACTTTTTTTACATTGAACCAAACAAAGGAAAATTAGCTTTGCATTTGAATTTTCCATTGTAAAATGTTTTACATGAAAAATCATTTTACATTGAAAATGTTTTACATCCAACCAAACGGAGCCTTAATGCAAGCCCTGCGATGGTGTCTTGGATAAGCATATGAAGAGCGTGAACTTCGACTCTTGACGTTCGACAATCATTCAAGATATGATATATTGTATGCTATTGGGAATAGTAGTTAGATTTAGTTAGCCGAGCATTGTCATACTTAGCTTGCAGAAAAGTTCCTCTCTTGACTTCATACCACAATATCAGAAGCTCGTATATGATGTCAAGCATCAAGCTTAGCTTGGCTCACTTGGTGGTATATCCATCTCATGACCTCAAGATCGGGAGATCGAATCCCACCAAGTGAGGGGCATTTGAAGGAGGATTCCCCTTACCATTCCCCCCTCCTTTCAAGTGCTTAGGCCTCTGGATCGAGCCCTATGCGAGGGCAGCCCACAAGTTATTCATCTTATCAAAAAAATGAAAGCAATTTGGGTGCCCCATTCTTGTTAAACGATAATTGAATTGATTTTTTTCGTGTAAATTATAATGTATGTCGATCAATATAGAAAGCAATTTCGAAACAGTAATAGAATAATGAACAATAAAAAGCAATAGAAGAGACAAAGGAATTTAACATGGAAACCCTACAACAGAGAGAAAAACCACGAACTATGCAGTAGGAATCAAGATGTTTTAATGGTAATTACAAAAGCTCTCAAAGATTTCTCAAACCTGCGGCCACAGGCCACAAACCCCGTGGGCAGCTACTACACGATGCTTGTGCTATGCTTGTCGCTCGCTAGCTAGCTCTTGCCTTGATCGCTACTATGGCTCGTTGTCGCAGATGAGGTAGACGAACCCAACCATACGCAACATCTACATGCAATGATGCACACGTTCCTTCTTCGTTGTCTTCCGATTACCATCTTCACACCAATAACAACATTTAGATGTATGCCAAATGAGGAGATCTAACACGTTCTTGAGATGTGTCATTTCTCTCATCATGGAGGGCTCATGAGTGCTCAAATCGGCCTCTCAACATGGAGGATGTCAATGGATGAGGAATATATCCAAAAGGTATGATTTGCCTCTGAAGAACATACTCGAGCTTCAAGTGTTTGAGGGGTAAGAGGGGATTAAGAGGTTTTTTTTACGGATTTTTCACCAGGTACCCTTGTGGTTTCTTAATATTCACCTGGTACCCTTGCGTTTTCCAATATTCACTAGGTACCCCTGAGGTTTGGAAAAATTCCTGAAATGCCCCTGTCGTTAAGTTTCCGTCACATTCTTAATTCACCAAATACCCCTTAGGTTTGATAAGTTTCCAACCACTTTCTCCCTCCTCCCCACCCCCCACCCACCCCACTCGGAAACCCTTCCCCACTCTCCGCGGCAACCACCGGCCTCACGGCCCCTCCCCCACACCATTTCGCAAGACTGAGACAAACGTGAAGCATCTTTATGAAGTATTAAAGCTGAGAGACAGACACCAAAATACAAATTCTGCAGACTTTGAGGCCAAATATATTATTATCTGATTCTTCATGTGAGACATTACATGATTACAAACTACTTAGGCTGAGCTTTTAGGATACTTTCTTAGACCCAAAAGCTGAATTTAGGCCAGAATGGAACTTTCCCATCTAATGGAACTTTGTCCACAGACCACTATACCCCTACTGAAATCAACAAATTACTATCTTTCACATCATGAAATAAATCAGAATTCGATCTCCCTGCAATTCACCATCATTGTTCAGTGACCTCAACTTAATTACCTCAAACCCTCAATCATACATGGATCTTTGATTATGAATTTTTGGTCAGGGAGGGGTGGCATGGATCATTGATTATGAATTTTTCATTCAAGTGGCTCTCGACGGGGTGGCGAGAGTTTTACGCAGGGGGGTGGTGGAGGGGGGGGGTCGTTCGCAGGGGAGGGAGCGGTGACGAGGGAGTTTTGCGCAGGGGGTGGTGGAGGGGGTGGGGGAGTTTTGCACGGGGGTGGTGGAGGGGTGGGGGTCGTTTGCGGGTGGAGGGAGGGGGTGGGGGGTCGTTCGCAGGGGGAGGGAGGGGTTGTAGAGGGGTGGTTTTCGGGAGCGAGGGGATGTGGGTGGGTGGTTTTGGGGGGGGGAGGGTTGGGAGGTGGGTGGGTGGTTTGGGGGGGGCTGGGGTGATGGTGGGTAGAGGTTTAAAGTTAATTAGGGATAATTAAAGTTTAATTAGAGTTAATTAGGGTTGATTAGAGTTTAATTAGGGTTAATTAAAGTTAATTTGGGTTAATATGAATGATTTGGACGGAAACCTAACGAAGTTGACAGAAACTTAACGGCAGGGGCTTTTCCGGAATTTTTACCAAACCTCGAGAGCACTTTTGAATATTGGAAAACGCGGGGTGCAGGGTGAATATTAAAAAACGCCGAGTGCACGGTGAAAAATCCGTTTTTTTTATGCATGCATTCACACGAAATGTACTACTTGGGTAGTTGGGTGGGTAATCCACTAATCCGAGCACAAGGATTATTCCTATGGAAACGTAAGATGGAAGTAGGAAAATTAATGGTAAAGTAATTTAATGATAGCAAACACGATATGCGACCGCCAGAGAACATTATTCAACCCTTATCTGAGGGCCACAAGATAAAAGAAAACACAACCAGAGCCTCGATTCTCGTCATTTTCTAAGTGACCCTTTTTTGAAACTATGCACAAAATATTTTGACATGGAAATACTACATCTTGGGTACTCAAAGCCTATTTGAACTGAAACATAACTTTAGCTTCAAGGCAATGAGTTGCTTGAATCTACAAATTGCAGCACATGAAGGAAACAGAGCCAGGTATCATAAACAATATAGAGTATTTATGAATGGATGATATGGGCTTGCTGAGATATGTAACACATTAATCACAAGGCTGAAAATGAACGATCCAAGACACCTGGAAGCCAATTTTGAAAGTATGCTTGACAATTAGCCTCTGCAGGGGAGATTGCACCCAGAGGAGTAACTGATATCTGAAAAGACATGCATAAACCTACATTAATGACAGTCTCAGCAAAGGAATGATAGTAGAACATTACTGAAAATGCTTGCGTACATATCCTTCTTGCAGAGATCGAGCGTCGATATCTGTGTCATCAATTGAGTGTTCTATCGCCTATGAGAGGAACACTCCAGTTAGCAAGACATATAAAACTTTGATAGGTTCAGCAGATGACTGGGGACAGCAGAAGCCATTAATATAAAGATGTACATATGCAACAAACCTCTGTGCCTCTATTGCAAAATGAATTTATAGTACATAAAAAATGATGAATATAAAGATATACATAAATAGGAAAAGAAGGAAAATTATACACTTTAAGAGTTCAAACTATCTGCAAATGAATTCTAAATTCCAGAGGAGGTATTGCACCTATCTTATTTAGGAGAAGAATTTGATAGTTCTGAAGTGAAACGACCATCCTCGCATCTAAATTGTTTCTTTTAATGTAGTCAGGTCTCTGAACAAGCTATTCTAATCTTGTGCAGCCATTTGTGTCATTTCCATGCAGAATTAGTTTCCCTCCTATTCATAAATTATTAGCTACTTATTTAGCTATTTTCATCAAAATTCTTGAGGAATATGAAGATTCATAGAGTCACCATTTCCTTCAGGAGTCTTCTGATCATATCAGAAGTTCAAGTCATCAAAGCATCCTACGTCCAAATGCGAGAGCTGAAGAAAAAAAATCCGTGCTAATATCTTGCCAAAAGGCCCAAAACTGTAAAATTTCTTTACGAGGGCATACAAATTTGAAGCATCTATAATCTTTGACACAAATAACATGTCCTGCACCAAATAACATAAAGTTTTGAATTTACTTATGCCTACAACAAAATAATGGCCAGCTTAAAATTCCATCAAAGGAACCCTTATTGCTAACCTTTATAAACATAACATTCTACAGAAATCAAGTGAATGTTCTATAGACTATAATATAGAAAGTAGTTTTTGGGATATCTATATATACTTCATCATATTTTCCTCCGTAAATTTACTTGCCAATTTTTTTTTTTGGATTTTTCTTTACAAAATAATCTATATTGTATTGACATATTATTCAATGTTATAAATATAATGTTGTTCAAACGTCATGCGAATTAGGCCATTCTGAGAAAATCCTCAGCCTACTATAAGAATTTGGCCATAAGAAGTAATCTCAAGAGTTTATGTTCTCTGTTGCACAAAGTCACAAATTTTGACACAAAAGTCGTGCTACAAGAAGTACTAATTTGTAAATTACAATCAATTGAACGAAATACGATTCAAGTAAATTGAAATTTGATGATGAAATTTTTAAAGTAAGCATCAAGAAAACATGTTTCCTGAGTGTGAAAGTCATTTTGAACTAAAAGGCCATCAAATGACTTTACTTTGTTAAAACTCACAATTTTCTCAGACTCTTGTTCTTGAAACTTATTTCATGGTGGGAGGCAATGTTTGAATGTTCAGGTCAATGGAAGTTTCAAGTTTGAGATGGAGTTTGAATTAGTAAGCGAGAAAGCTCGACATTGTAACACAGACTTTAGTTGGGGCCATAATTCGATTTTGAAGACTTACCTTTTTTATGGTTTCATATCAGTTGTACAAAGTTAAGCTAATTTGGATAAGAGTTGAGTTTTCAGTTTGATAAAGTTCGATGAGAGTCATGGTAATAGTTTGCGTCTACTCGACAAAAAGTATTTCCCGCTACTTAATATTTGTATTAAGCTGCACATTATATTTTAGGAAGTTAGGTACACTACGGTCCCACAAAATCATAATTGCTTACTCCTCTATCTGAGCCGCCCTAAGTGTATCTGATGAGTCACATCTTGGTCATGTCAAAATTCATCTCTAGAAATCGAATCCATACGTCAATGAGATATTTTATGTTAGGAAAATTTGCACCGTTTAAATGCCAGTTTTCCTGACAAACCACCTTATAAAAAAACTTGGCACGAAACCACATTTGATGATTTTTTTTTGCGAGATAAAATTTGTTGTCGAAATCTTTGACTTCCATTTTCAGATGTTAACTTGCACGCGTACCTTATGTGACCCACTTTATTACCTAATTTCTTTCAACTTTTCCTATATGAGAAGAAAATGGATGAAATTGGGAGATTAAGTGGGTCATGTATGTGTGCGTAAGAGTCAATCCATGAAAATGGAAGTTAATGGTAAGATTCCAACGAAAAATTTCATCTCGCGAAAAAAAAAAACTTCATAAAAGATGGTTTCGAGCTAATTTTTTTATAAGTTGGTTTCTCAAAAAAAACTATCATTTAAAAGGTAGTTTAGGATAGATTCCCCTTCAATTTAGTCATCAAGAACCTTATTGCTCCAATAAAACTTGTTAGAGATAGAAGAGTATTTGGAGTGGAAAGTAGGAAGAAATATTAGAGAGAAGAATCATCCTCAATTTCATGACCTCTTCCCACTACATTGCCAAGGACTTTTAAGTGAGTCATGCACCTTTTTAGATTCTAGACTACATAAACAATCAGTATAGATACGTTTTCCAGATTATTCTTCGTATAATTCGTGTTCTGACATGATACATTCCACTTTTGTTGCTCTTCAACACGCCCTCCATCCCACAAGATAAGTGTTAGTCTTGCGTGGACCTGGCCCACACTAATATTAGAGTAGACTAAAGCCACTCATGTAACATAATGACCTTTCCTTTTCGTATAGTCACCTTTACAATCCAGAGTTACACTAATCTACCATTCTCTAACATACTCTAACATAGTGACACTTTTTCATACAGTCACCCTTTCTTACATTAGTTTATTATAACTAGATTATCATTTATAGCATAGTAACTTTTTTATATCACATAATCACCCTTTACCATCTATAGCTACTCTTTTATATCTATTTTCTTATAGCATAATTACCTCGTTTTTTTCATAAATTTGATGTAATAGCATTAGGTCCACAGAGGTCCATATAAGTTTAGTTTGCGATGGCACAAGATTTTAGGAAAAATATCTAGGTGGGATTGAAAAGTCAAGTATGGAGTTGGAAGGAGAAAAGATATGAGATGGTGGGTAGCGAGAGAAAATGTAAGAAAATTGTGGGGGTCAGCAACAAAAAAATAGAAAGTTCATTTAAATAAGAAGCATGTAATTTATCAGAGACATATTATCAAGGGGCATAGTTTAGGACGGAGACGTTAACTACAACTCTTTCCTATTTGGGTTAGTTACAAGTTACTTGCGGCATTATCTTGTTTGGCTTGTGTTTTCTCTCTATCTCTCTTCCCATCACATGGTTGAGTGTCTATACCGTACAGCTTCGCGTACATAGCTCTATGTACACCCAAGGCTAAATGAGTATGTATATTTCCAAATGAGTACGTCAAATGAGCATGATATTTTCGTAGATGCTTACGTTTATGTGCAAGTATGTATATTATAATTTCAAATGAGTATATATTGAGAATATATATTGTTGACATCTCAGTATTAGTGATTCATGTTATTACACAAATGTATATGATGATATGTGAATTTGTACAATCTTTTGGAAATGATTTTTTTTCATACTTCAACAATGTGCTTAATGGTGTATATTATTGTCTAAGTTGGACGGACTATGGTGAAGTTATAAGGGAAGAATTTTCTATACTCATTGAAAACCTATTGTACTCGTGTGATGTTTACGGAACTTATTTCATCCTAATTTTGTAAACACTTGGAAATTGTTATACTCATTTAAATTTTAAGCTAAGACATATTCATTTCAATATATGAATATTTATTTAAAAGTTTGCATACACAATTGGTTATTTGGCTATTCATTTGTAAACCTATGTACTCATTTGATGTTCACAAAACTTATTTCATCCCAATTTTGTAGACACTTGAGAATTGTTAAACTCATTTAAACTAGGACATACTCATTTCAATAAAGGAATACTTATATTAAAGTTTGCATACTCAATTGGTTATTTGGCTATTCATTTGTGAAATTAACTTAAAAACTCATACTCATTTGAAAAGATACTCATTGGAAAAGATACATACTCATTTGAAAAGTTATATACTCATTTGAAAAGATAAACTCATTTAACAGATACATATTCATTTGAAAAGATGCATGCTCATCATGCATACTCATTTGATCAAATACATACTCATTTGGAAAGAGACATACTCATTGATCAAATCCATGCTCATTTGAAAAGACATGTACTCATTTGATTAAATTCATACTCAATTGAAAGGATACATACTCATTAGACCTTGGGCATACTAGAGCTACGTACACCCCAATGTACATTATAAATTGTGCACATGGGCTACACTTTTCCCATTCACGCTGTTTTTGTTCATCACTTAGGTTAATAAAAACTTGTGCCTCCAACCCATGTTGCAATTAATAAAGAACGGAGGAAGTATGATGTGAACATAAGCATTAAATTAGTCTCACTTCTCAACATGCCGCCGATGCCGGATAAACATTGACTTAAAAGAGTCTGGTATAAGAAGCCAACTATGTTTAGGACTCTGTGGGATCCTAGTTATGCACTTCCACACTTGACCTTAATCAAATTGTTTACCCAATAGGGGCAATAGACAAAAATGTTGAGCAAAACATTTTCTTGGAAAAGTAGCTTCCGGTTTTAATTTGTTTGGTTTGTAAAGAGTAGAATATAGTTCACCCAAACATGTAATATATTTCCTTTCTAAATGGAAGAATCCCACATCTTTCTCCCTATTTCTTACTTGCTATTTCTCTTCTCCCATCCATCATCTCATCTCAATTTTATTTTTCCTTTTAATTTTGGAAAAATAGATAGGAACAGTCCCAACTATGGGCGTTCCGCCATTTTCAGTCCCAACTTCCGATTATTTCTGAGTGGTCCCAACTAATACTCATTGCTTACAAAGTTGGTCCCAGTTTACCGGTAACTGTTGTACGAGTTAATTTTTTTTTCCTTCTAGAATTAGCTATATACCACTAATTGACTCTAATTAACACCCCCTTCTTTTTCAAATTAGCTCAACACTCTTAATTAATCCCTTTTTAAAAATAAAATAAATTTAATAAAATATTTTCACTACATTCTCGTGATTCGTGCACCTAAAGATGGACAGCGGAGTACGTTGGCTCGAGACGCTTACCAAGAAAATTGGAATATTGGTACTTGTTTCAACCACATTCTTGTCATTCGTGCCCCATAAGGACGGTCGACGAAGTCCTTTTTTGACCTTAAATACAGTTGAAACAAGTACTAATATGCTAGCTTGCACGGTAAGTATACTGAACCGGACAAAAAGGTGATTTTCACCTCAAAACAACGTTTTTTTTTTGCGAAAACGGACTATGCCGACCATCCTTAAGGGGTATGAATCACGAGAATGCGGTCGAAACAAGTACCAATACGCCAATTTTTACAGTAAGCATCACGAGCCGAACAAAAGGTGTTTTTGAGCTCGAAAATGACGTTTTTTACGAAAATGGACCATGTCAACCACCCTTATAGGACACAAATCACGAGAATGCAATCGAACCAAGTAGCAATTTGCCAACTTTAACGGTAAGCGTCCCGAGCCGAACACAAAGGTGCTTTGACCTGGAAGACGATGTTTTTTGCGAAAAAGGACTCCGCCTATTTTAATCTATTGATTAACCCATATTTTTTTTGTAACTTTTTTCATTGACATAGAATTATTTTTATTAGATTTATTTTGTTTTCAGAAAGGGTTTAATTAGAGTCAAATAGGATATATAGCTAATTCAAAATAGAAAAAAAATTACTTGCTACATTAGGTTAATGGCCTAGTGGGACCAATTGTATAAAATATGAGGTATAGTTGGGACCACCAAGGAATAATCGAAAGTTAGGACAGAAAATGGCGGAACGCCCGTAGTTGGGACGGTTCCCGTCAAAATTTCCTTTAATAAGGGAGCAAACAAAGGAAACCTAATTCGGAACTGTGTTTTCCCTCGTAAAATCACTTTTCATTGAGAATGTTTTCTAATCTAGCCAATAGAGCCTTAATGAGTAGCAGAAGTGGGTGCTTCAAAGTCAAATTCAGGGCTAATGCTCTTCATGCTCTTAACGCATGAAAACCACAAAACAAGGTAAATGTTATATCAAGGAAACAAGGCAACAAGATTGGGAAACATACCACTCTCCTGAATAATTTTTGGCCTTGAGACACTGCTGACGAATTGGCCTCCAGAGACTCTGATGAGTTCATATCCATTTCCATTGTTGACAACATTTTTCCTTGTGCAGTAGAAGTAACTTGCCGCCACCCCATTTTGTAGATACTTTTACCCTGTGTTGTCAATCTGTAACCCTGCCCATGAAAATGATAATAAACTATATATCATCAAATTTAATACACAAGTTCAAATTCTCTTTGGAAGCTGTAAGTTCTTGTAGTCAAGAAACTAAGCAATAAGTATGTGACAGATTGCTAGGAGTTAGATTTCAGTGCATGAAAAGAATAGTGAGCAATATTTGACATTTTAAAAATAGAATGACAATAATATATAGTGATCATTGATAAGCTAATATTAAACCAACAATGGCAATACCAGTATTGATCCCTACTACTCCCTCTCTCCGTTTTTGTTTCCCCATTCTCCTTTCAACCTTTTAAAGCCTTATATTGAACGGGTAGGTAGATTTGTCTTATTGCATGTAGGATAGGAGAAAAGCAGATAGAGAATTGGGACCATGTTAACTTAAAGAACCGGAGCAATCTTTTAGGGACAATCCAAAATGAAAATTGGGGGCAATCTTGTAGAGACGGAGGGAGTGTCAAGTTTCAAGGAGCAGCATCACCCAAAAAACTTCCAGAATAGGAAATTTTGTTTGTATTCCGAAAAAAAGGGAAGTCCGTATCAGAGCAAGTACTTTAAAGTAGATGCTGATGAAAAGCTCTTGCAACCACTAGCAATATGTAACGGTACATTTTTTTTTAGCATTCATGCATATAAGCTGAAATACACTCTTATCATGTTGCTGGGCAAGGATGGAGGGGAAGAGTTAAAGGCAAGTAAAGTGACATTACACTAAAGAAAAAATTGATCTTTTGGGAATCATATATGCGAAGCAAGTCCCTTCCATATAAAACGCAGCAGTAGTAGAAGTAAATCATAGATAACGCACACAATGTTAAATGCTACATAATCAAATAACAATAACAAATATAAGTAACAGAAGCTTTGTTAAGCAGATGACAAAAAAAATTAAGCTTATAAAGACATTGGACATTTGCGACATAGATATGCTCCCTTTTTCACATATGTTCCGAGCATCCATGGAACCTGATAAAGAAGTGAATGATCAGATTTTCTAGAAAGTTATAAGAACTGGTAAAACATCAAATGAAGAGCTTCTGTAAGGTCATCTATTTCTCCAAAGTAAACTCTATGTCACATATGGCTTTACAAGTTTAACTGTTCAAGTACCTTGTGACACCGGATATTTGTTGGCAGGTCTATGTTCAAAAAACATCTTTGTGGGTAGGTTTTACTTTTTATCTCAGCTAGCACTGCATTTATGATTGGCAGACACGCCTCAGCAGCTAGAGTATAATCATCAATGTTGCTCACACCTCCAACCCTAGATGCATAGAATGATAATCAAAACCATTGATACACAACTGATTTTCCTACATATATGACAAAATACATGCCACATCAAGAAGATGATTATAAGAACTAAGAGCCCAACACAGATAAATTTAAATTGGCCCTTCTCCAAAAATGCTTCCTAAAAGCTTTTTAGCTGCTTGTAGCATGGAAAAGAAAACAGCAAGTAATGGGTAAAATAATTACAGCAAATATACCAATTTCCATACCTATCAATAATTGTTACTTAACTCCTAGAAGTCGAACTCGCTCGCAGGCAGGGAGAATTGGTTCATTGCTTCTCAGACTTGAGTACTAGTGTTGGACACGGGTAAATGTTAAGTGTCGGATTCGACAATTTCATGAAAACTCGCCATATTTCTGGTCCAAGAAGAAGTGTCAAGTGTCTTTACGAAAGTCAGAATATCCAGGACTTGGCAAGTGTATTTGAGTTGAAATGAAGGTCCGACTAACATATTGCAGAATATATTTGAATTGCCCACAGTAAAACAACCACTACTTGATTCAAGTTTATTCACAAATGGCCAGAACAAATTTTTACTCCATAGTGTACACTAATGATATGTACACAGTAGCAGTTCATCATATATGAATGTCCTAATATTTTGCTTTCCATATTTCACTTTTATCGAAGCATACCGAGGATGCTTAAGATGTCTCCAGGACATCATCAAGATGATTCAAAATTCTAACAAAAAGCTCAGCTATTCCTGATGATAAGCATGCATGTGCATTTCAAAAGTAGAATAATAGAGCAAATACGGATAAAACTAAACATTTTCACTTGGCAAAAGAAACAAGATGGCAATACTTCAGATACTTACCAATCGTATGACAGCGATATCGCTGGTATATTATTGAAAAATGCTTCTCGAGCTCCCGCTACAGTCCCAGAGTAAACACTGCCCATCAATGATGAATGTAAAGAGCATTACCACAAGATGAAGCAGTACAATACAACTATTCCAGACATTACTTAAAGATAGAGCAGCACGCAGAACATAGATAGATAAAGTTCACGTTGATCCATACTGTCATGCTTCCACCCAATCAACCTAAACCTCGGATTCGCTTTACCTATGCTACGCGTAAGGAACAAAAGGAATAAGGGCAGCTTGATCACAGCATTTTAATTCTGCTAGTTTTTTCCTTGCGAAAGAAGTTAGTGGCAATTGTGGCGGAGTTAATTAAGGAGATTCGGTTAGACGTCAGTATATATAGGAGGCATCTTTGTTGTAAGGGAACAAACAAATATTTTGTCAATTTCATTTTCCTCATTATAGCTTGAGTATCCATCCACTCTGAGGTATGGGGTTGTATGTGAAGATGGTGATTTCATAGCATGAATATGACAATCTACTATCCATTTTCCTTTACTTTCTCGATTGGACCTTTCAAATTGTTTCTTAAAAATCCAGTCTATAACAGATTCAACTGATTTTTCTGAAGTCCAGAATAGTTTTTTCTTCATAAACATACTGCCCAACTACACAATGCATCACACATGAGAGCGATGCCTTACAGATTTGCAAGCACTTATCACAAGTACTGAGAAATAAGCAACAGAAGAGAACAAAAGAGTTATTATGTTATTCACATATCGAACAGCAGGCTACAACCAATCTGAAACATATTAACCATGCGAATAAAGTCACAACTCCTAAGTTAAAATCTAATCGAGTGATATATTAATTTAAAATGTAAAAGCATCAATGAGAATATAGATAATTTCCTAAATAACTAGTGAAATATGAAATAAGTGACATTTCTAGATAATAAACACAAGCGATCTTTCAAGTGGTAAATAATGAAACTGAAAAGCATGCCAAGAGGACATATTCATCAGAAATTACCAAAACAAATTAAAAAAATAAATAAATAAATAAAAAGTAGCTAACAGTCAACATATTCTAATGAGAGAAAAAGTGTGACACTAAGGTTCTAATGAGCAGATTCAGTGTGTTTGACCAAGAAATCTCAATAGATTTCGAGATCCAGGTGTACAGAAGTTCATAGGCTAGGGTTTCCACCATATCAAAGTGTGCAATTGGACTCACTTAATCACTTTGGCATTCCACAAATATAATTATGTCTCTTGATCATTTCACATGTAAGCTAATAAGAAACCTTCATTTCAACGAGAAGATCGTTAATTATATTTATATGTAAAGCTAAAGGTGACCTACAACAATGAAACATGTAAGCTGAAGGCTCTTTATCGTAAAAATGATGATTAGAGAAAAAGAACAGATGGTATAATGAAGTAACTATTGTGATAATGACTTAGGCAAAGATTTTAATCTCAGATGCAGTCACTATTGTTATAATGGTCGCGGAACCACTTCCGCGAACAGTGTGGATGGTTTCAGACCGTTGTGGATTAATATCACCATGGCTGTACTGCAGTAAGCTCAAAAAGCTATATAGTCACAATTTGGTGATTCGACCGAAATTTAGAGAGATTCCCTTTGTTTAGATCTAGAAATGACAGAAGAGACCATATGGGAGTCTCCACTCTCTACACCTAAAAATGAGGAAATTTGGCTCTCAGAAATTTTGGGTCAAAATCTTCTTGGTGAGGAAATGGTAATGGTGATTTATTCTTAGCCAAAGCCCAAATTCCTTATGGACCAAGAAAACACAAGTAGGTATTATTTGCGGTGCAACAGATGTGATGCATACTTGTAAGAACTCATGTATCCTGCAGAGCCAAGAATGTATCCCAGATATAATCTCTGTTCTTCCCATGGTCAGTTATCGCTTTGAGTATAAGAATCATACTCTGGAGGAATCTGGTCTCTTTCTCACCTCTGTCATCTTTGCACTTCACATGATTTTCCAATATCACCCATTCCAAGTCACAAAGGATGATGTTCCCCAAGGAACTTAATCCCCATGAATTAGGTAAATTAGCTAATTACTTGGGATGGTAGAGAATTGTATTTTCCCCATTTTTCCAGATATGAGGGTGTGTATGGAAAATTCATCAGATTTTTTTTCTATTGTAATCTTTCGTTTCTCATTTGTATATATCTTTGCAAGCTTCTCCAGCAACCTCCTTTATTTAGGAAGCTAAGGTCACAAGGAAGGTGAAAGCCTTTGAATATATGAGCTTCTTGGTGAGGTATAGCACTCAAGACAATCTTCCAATTCACCACCTAACTACTGTATTTCCAGATGTTCGCGTGCATCTTGTGCCTAACAGTCTTATAACACATGACACTGGGAAACCATCTTTTCATGGACTCATTATTCGTTGAAGAAAAAAGGATGTGCAAACTGAAATGGAAATGGTTCAAAAAAGAAAATATTGATATTGAATTAATAATGCGTTTTTGAAATGGGTTGTTTGTAAACATGGGTGAACAATGGATTTCTCCACTCCCTATTCTGCACAACTGCACAGAACTGTTGAGAGATCTGGATGGAACAAGGGAAGAAAGCTTCTTTTGACATCGGTGTGCCTGACAAGTATGTAGGTTTTGAGGCTGCAAAAGAATGATGGGACTTCTGGATAGAAGTACAGGGTACAAAAAACTGTGGGATAGAGTACTGTTTCTACCTTTGCTTTGATGCTACTATTTGGGGATTTTCTAATCTTGTTTTTTCATGGAATCAACTTATTAAGTATGTTTCGAACCTTTTTCATGTATTCATATGACTCCCTGTTCTTTTTAGTTGTAATCACTTATTATCTTTTATTATCAAAAAAAAAAAAACTCGTCAACAATAATTATGTAAAAGGGAAACACACCTTAGGTCATCCCATTTCAGCTGCAGTATATGATCTACTGCTCTAGAATCTCTGCCACAGGTCATATTATTCCAGTAAAGATGGTCTAGCACACCTACAACCTGATCTATCACTACCATTTGTTCGTACAGCTGACACAATCATAGAGTTCCAATTAACCAACATGTTCCCTCTTATCGATTTCAGACCCTAATAAATAACATGGGAAAAATTATTGTCACCATGCATGTGCCATAGCCCGCAAGTGCAAGTAAACATCAAGAAGAAACTTATAATCACCAAATGCAGAATGATAAGCTCGTGTATCATATTGTGGTGACCAAGTATGAGCATTCTCAGACTCATTATGAACAAACTTTTGATTGCTCGCAGACAAAAAGAACCACCGAAACAGTGAAGATGAACTACAAACTATACTCATAAGCAACCTAAAAGACCTCAATCATCTATATTTGCACTAGTGCAAGGCGCCAAAGTTTCTGCAGACAGAATCATCAACATGAAGCCTTAACCTCTAGCAGCAAATCTGCAATAAGCATCTCCAAGATCGACATAGCACCTCCTTACCACTCAGCACCTCCTTACATCCACATAGCACAGCGAAAAAGAGAGAATGGAAAGAGCTACATGTGTAAGCATCAGCATCCAACACCATATATCAAGACAAGATCTATATCATCTAATAGCTACTCCTTTTTTCCTTTTTCTTTTAAGTATATTTGTCTGACCATTTTCCTGCTACTAATGCATACATTTTAACGTAAACCAAATACAATGCACCAGAAACAAATGTCCTGATGTGACTCGATAAGAATTCAAATGAAAAAATAACATATCATAAATGGATTGTTGCATTGTTGAAATGTAACTTACATGTGATAACCACAGTTACTTCCCATATTTATGCCACTAAGTACCTGCAGGCAAACATATAAGGAGTTATCAACATCTGATTCTAGAATATACGACTAGGGCACAATCATTGCTCAAATTGTTAGCTCTTGAGATTTGAGCATGGAAAGGTCTTCTTTGCTGCAGAAAGGGGGGGGGACTTGCTAAACCTGTTTAGGTAGTGCTCTGATTGGGTCCCAGCGAGTAGATTGCATAATACTCCCTACTTGTAAGAGATATTCAAAGGTTCAAGAGTCGTATCTCTCACTCTACGAATTGACTTCCTTGTTGCTCCCTCAATCATAAAATGAGTGCTTTACATTGAGCTACAGTCCGCACAAAAGAAATTTTCACTTCACATTTGATATTGAATGTGTTCTTCCCATGGAAGAAAAACTCGGCCGTTCCGTTACGGAACGGCCGCTTTGTAACGGGTTTGTGAGATGGCGTTACGTTATATCCCGTTATGGAACGGTTTTTTTAAATTCACAAGAATAACGGCGTTACGCCGTTACGGAACGGTATAACGCCGTTCTAGACCCGTTACACCGACTATAACGGCCGTTATTTTCAGATGGGGTCTAGGGAAGAAGAAGATGACAAAGTAACAAGCGGTGGAAAGATTATAGGGGCAAAAAAAATAGATTTTTGACATGAAATAAAGCAAAAAACATCATTCCTATCTTGAATTTCACAAAAAAAACCAACATAAACAAACAACAAATTATTTATATAAACCCTAATCTAAAAGAGTAGAAGACATAAAAAATTCAAACAATAAACAAAGTAGAAGAGGAGAAGAGAGTAGTAGAGTAAGAGCACAAACAAGAATCAGATAATATCCAAAATAATCAGGTAACAACTAACCTCAATTTTTTGTACATTAGTTTCGTTTTTTATTTTTTTTTTGCAATTACCTCTCCCTTTTCGATTTCCTCTGTGATGCTTGGCCTTTATTTTCTTGCTTGCATGGTTGTCTCTTGTTTGTTGTTTCCCTCTTTGTGATTTTTTGTTGGGTGAGTTTGTTCTAACCAGAAGATGAGAAGAAACGAAGAAGATGAAGGAAGAAAAGTGATTTTTTTTTATTTTTGAAAGCTGTGTAAATGTCAGAAGTCTCAGAACTGTAGAAAAGAACTGGAGAAGAGGAAGAGAGAGACGTGGTTTTTTTTTTTGGGGAAGAGAGACGTATTACACTGTGTAGCTATGTAGGTTTCATATTTAATTAAATTAAATTTTTTTTTTAGTGGGCTTGTAATAATTAATACTAATCTACTAGTACTAGACTACTACACACATGAAGACAAGTAGCCGTGTAGCACATACATGATTATCTTCATATGTTGTATTATATTATTCAACATTATGCTTATATATATATAAAAAGAGATTACTACTTATATGAGCATGAAATTAATTAGTTAAATAATATTTAAATAATTTATTAGTTAAATAATATTTAAATAATTATTTATGTGTGAGAAGTATCCCAAATAGTGTATTTCAACATAATATGTTGCTATAAATGAAAAAAATTAAAAAACAAGCATCAAAACCGACTTATGTGAATTTTTCCAATAAATTCACGCCGCGACGGCCGCGAAACGTTCTATTTGGCCGTTACGGACCGTTCCCGCGAAAACGCGACCGTTACCGCGAACGCGACCGCGTTTTTTTTCCATGGGCCTTCTTCCTTTCCCAGCACTGCTCCCAGACAACAGTTCCAAACATTTATTTTCCAATCTTCATCCAATAAAAAATGGAACACTTATTTCAATCTAGCCTTTTTTTTGGTGTAAGTCTACAACTTTAGAAACACAAGCAATGCATGTGCAATATCAGAACATCACAAATTTGTATATTATATTTATTTAATATAATTGCTATTGCTAATTGCTATAGATAAAAGTTAGAACCATTTGTTTAATTTGAGAGTTTGTTACAAAAATTAAAATTGAAAAACAAAGGAAGATTATTTTTTTCTTGGAATTAACAAAGAAATATGAAAGGTAAGAAAACTGTTTTTACAAGGAAAAAAATTGAAATAGGTAAGAGTGAAAAAAGAAGTTATTAGGGGTATTTTCGGAAAGTGAAATTTATACTACCAAAAAGGGGTATTGGCTTTATATAGCATAGCTTACCTTCTATGCCTTTCACCTTTTACACTGCTCCTCCTTAAGACACTTATTGGCATGTCAAGACACTTGTAACTAAAAATTGGGAAGGGAGATCAAGTCAATAAACGAAAGGAGACATCATCAACTAACTTTCCACTAATATCAAAAAAAAATTGCTTCCAATGCAATCAGGCCATGAGGAAAGCTCAACAACTAAAAATCAGAACCCAAAATTGAACAGGGGGGAAGATAGTCTATAGACATTTCACAAAGGCAAAAAAATGTGAAGTAATAACAATATCATCCATTCATCCTTACACCTTTTAGTACTACCAAGAGTATTATAACTTAACATTTCCCGATACCAACACACAGAGTTGTAAATAACGGTACCATCAAGACACTTTTTAGCACTACCACAAGTCCACAAGTATTATTAAAAGAGTTTCGAGTACCAAATAAAACAATTTCTAGTACTAAAAAAACACTTCCTAGTACCAATACAATATTTCGAAAAAATGGTACTATACGAGCATTTTTAGTACTACCAGAAGTATTATTGGAACATTCTCTGGTACCAATTAACAATTTCTAGTACCAGATGAACAATTTTTAGTACCAAACAGCATTCATTCTTTTTATGTTGCATGTTAATATCCAATATATAAAGTGACACCATCATCAGTGTGCTACAAAATTTTCAATAATGATAAGTTCTTAAGTGATAAAAAACCTAAAAATAAAAAAGCAGAACCCTACCAGATCAGGAATTGATGGAAACAGAGCATCAGAGACTCCCAAAGATGAACAATCTGCCGGTGTACCTGTGAGTATGCACCATCATCATGAGTATTTAAACCAAATAACTCAATTACCTGGCAAGATTACATCCGGTAAGCATGTAATCCTAGCATGCATACTCAAGCAAGCACCAACCAGACATACATGTTAGTAGACCATCAATTGACTTTAACTCCTTACCCATTTTAGCAACTAGCATTCAATCGTACTGAAAATATCTAATTGTTTACAACAGGATCTGAACAGAGTGTATTCTGCACACCTGAAGAATCAACTCGGATTGGAAAGTGATTAATTTCAGAAAATGAGACCAAGCTCAAAATGGGAAGTTTTGTTTACTTCTATTACAAAATTGCCATTATTAACTTTACACACTAACCTAATAATACCAACTAGTGCAAAAGTCAAATTGTTGCAATTAATAAAGAATTGAAGGAATATTTAAAAATGACAACCATAATTTCTGATATTCTAACAGATCATCTATCTCCATTTAAGCTATCTCATTTGATATGCGTTAAGATGATTCAGACTTGACCAAAAATAGCAAGCCTAATGTTGCAAATGGCAATTAAATTCATACTGAATACACAAAAAAAATTGGCTCTCCCAAACTTTTACTCAAATAAAAAAGTAGAAAAGAAAAAAGGAGCAAATAATCTTTATACTTCACAGGGCCGGCCAAATTTTCAAAAAAAAAAAAATCCTACGTGTTGAGCACCTCGACTATACGAACAAGATAACTAATGAATTAGGCAGAACCGCAGAGCACATGCTGATTGACAAAGCATGCAGAACTACTAAATGAGCAGAAAGCAAACCTGTAACTGCAAAAGCCGTTGCGCCCTCAATCTCCACTTGCTTCGCAGAAATAGGATGACGCCAAGTTATCCCATGGCTAACAGCTGATTTTTCCCTGTATGCACAAGTCTGTTACTGCCTTACTGGTACTTGTTGTCCAGATGGAGAATGTTTAATGTCATTGAATTAAAGGCTTTTGCAGATCTCAAAGGGTCAAAAGCAAATTATGAGAAAAAACACATGACAAATTGAGCGCCCACGATCCACGTACAGATTTATTTTTACCATTTCCACACACTACATTGATCTAATAAGAATGGTAAATACTAAATAAGACTTACATAAAGCCTCCCTAAATGGATATGCTAGCCATCATATGCTTATTATCACATAACTACACCAATTACAAAAAGGATGTTCATTTACTCAAATGAAACATTAGACAAGAATAATCACTTTTGCATAGTAAACCATCACTTATATGTATCACCAATCACAAAGCTATATTATAACTCTCTAATATCAACCATGCACCACAAGGAAAAGAACTTGCAATTAATTATCAAGAAGAAAAAATATATGAAATTAAATTGTTAAAAAGTTCTTTCATAAAAATTGTTAAAAAGTTCTTTTATAAAAATATATGAGATGTAGATTGATATTATAACGGAAATTTTATGATTCACCTCTAACCTATCAAAATCAAAACAGCAAAGACTCCTACAATCAAAGTTTCATGTTCAACAAGGTACAAACTAAAAGTATCCATAATAAAAGAGCGGCCAGGGACTCATCTCTAGCATAACAACAAATGCAGATATAGTGAATCCTATTGCTTGAAAGCTTCATCTATGGTTGCAGTATAGTACTACAGTGACATAACAACAAGTGAGACCAATCACCATATACAAAATGTATGTTACTTCACTTATACTCCATTTCAAAAAAAAAAAAAAAGAATAGAGGTGGAGTAACCTAATCTTTTAAATGAATGAGTTCCCAGTAAAGCATACACCATAATGTCTTCCATTGTCTTGCTTACAAAGTACCTAAAGTTTTGTTGTCTACGGTTCCGATTTTTCAAAGTAAAACGAGATGATTCTTTGTAATAGCATTGTAACCCTTATGCACTGAAGAGTTCCAATTAAAAGTAGGGAAAATAGAGCTCCTACGAACTCAATTAACAAGATTTATTATATGACCGCATTGCGATCAATAAAATATCCAAAAAAAATGAATTATTGTTATCTATAAGATCAGGCAACTGAAAACTAACATTATATAGTTCTTCCTAGAAACACCGTTCTTTCTCTCAGACTTTTAATTTTTTGACATTTTCTTTCTCTCAGCCTATTTGTATTTGAAAGAACTTAACCAAATTTTATACATCTCATAAAAAAGGTGCATTTAAATTGTTAAAAATTCTTAACATAAAAATTTCTTTTTACTAAAGATCTCAAATGAATTAGAAATCAAAAGATCATTGAAAGCCTCAAATTGTTTTTAAAATCCAAACAATTGAGTTGTTCAACCTCGCTCCATGCAAAAGATTCTAAGCGCACATAGAACCCAGGTACACTATTGTTAAGTTAGCCACTTCAACATTAGATATGTATGCCAATAGAAGCAAGAATATATAGTGTTACAAAAATGGATTGGGATTCAAAATTACAATCAGTAAGAAATCTAACCAAAGATTTCAAACTGATTCAAGGATAAAAGCAACCACAATGAGATGATAATTTAAAATAAAATTCATTATTTCCTCTATTCTTTTGGTGGGCATTAGCATACATCAATATCATTAAACATAAGTGCAAGGATGCGTGAGCATATGTCAAAAATTATCTGAGTTTCCCATTATATATGGACAAGTATATTGATCAAGATGTTTTACATGGGATTAAGAACTCAATCATTGATATTAGGTACGACAAGAATGTTCCTTTAAAGATGAAAGGAATTATTATAAAACACTTGTTCATCCAACATTGCTATAAGTTGGAAAGTTACCCTTTATGAAAAGATAATGTTTGTGTTATGTAAAGATGAATGTGTACTAACAAAGAGGTTAAATTCGCATTGAAATTTGCCATAGGGTCGGAGCTCCAATTGCTAAGGTGAAGAAGAATCCATTGCAGTGATTTGGTCTTATCCAATAGTTCGAGGTTCCTCAAAGGGAAAGTTGGAATAACGAAGATAGTATAAGAAGTTGATGGGGAACCTAAGACTACCTAAATGAAAGCAACCAAGGAACCTATAATAATTGGTTCCCCAAGGTCTTATTAGGGAGGATCAACTCATGCGGATGACATATTAGTCTAAGTAGCCAACTCCATCCTTTTAGGATTAAGGCTTGATATTCTTATTATTGCTGAAATATATTTCATTTAATCCACTTCACCATTGAATAGCATTTGTTCATTACATTGTCATTTATATGAATATTAAAAGAAAAAAAATACAATTACAATGCAGGATGAAGAAATATTCAAAATGGCATTGAATGAAAAAAGTAAAACAAAAATATATTAAATTCCATCTTATTTTTAAATGGGAGAGTAATAACTTGAAATATAACTAAGTACTCCAAGTTAGTATGGAGAGGGGGGAAAATTGTGTAGTGATTTTAGATGTTAAAGAAACACCCCTAAGTTAAAGTTTAAAGAACCTTGAGACAATTCTCTAGAGGGTGGAGATATTAACTAAGATGTGACTTACAAAAGTGACTTTGAGTGGCTCAAAACGAGAGCACCAACTAGGGTATTGTGCGACCGTATCATACCTCTTGAAGGGGAATTTCTATAAGACCACTTTTAAACTAACTTTATCATATGCGTTGGAGTCATGGAGTGTTGGCATTAAGATTGGATCATATTAAGAAGATGAGTGTAGAAGAGATGCATATGTTGGGATAGATGTTTGAGAATAACTTAAGGGGAAAATGCATTATAAGGTTGAAGAAAGAGGTTTTACATGTAGCAAAAAAGATGTAGTGTATTTTGCTATGTTAGTTTGATTTAGTTAAAAGGCCTTAAACTGTTCCAGCTTGTCAACTTATGTGTATGGGCCAAATCCAACTCATGGGCTTGGTTCAAATTTATTTAGTGGATTAGATTATGAGTTGATTTAGCTTAGTGGGCAGATTAGGGAATGATTTGTACATGCATATGCTTGGCCAACAAGGCAGACACTTTCCTTAGCCTACTTTGTTTCCTAGATCTACACTTCTACTAGGATTCGTCTTTGGAAAGTATCTGATAGGAGTTTGTTGTGATTGTTTCTCAAACCACTTAAGATTCTTTTCACTCATTTTTTAAGCATAGAAGCTACTTTGTGGCTTAATTCATCAGGTTTGAGTTCATAAAAATTGTGAGATTATGCTTAAAGGGTTTTTATTTAACCAAACACAAAACAGAGACTTTTGTTGATAAAAAGCTATTGATGCAGGTGAGGGTGACAAGGAGCTTCTAAATTAACGAGGATGATAACAACAATACCCATATCAAAGCCTTTGTCAAAGGCTACTTGGCTTCCATCTAGTATTCTAGTATGATAAAACCATCTAAGAAGCCTTTGGCATGGCACATCTCATCACAAAAACTGATTGGCATCCATCTAGCTAATGACACTATCGTAAAACGATAGCAAAATTTAAAAGAACACTCATCAAAACATTCAGATCATTTATAATGTTTAATTAACCAATAATTGCCCTTAATTGCTTCTCTTAGACTTGGCAGTAGTGCCTTGAAAATCTATAAAGTGTCATCTCCAAACACTACAAGCTTCAATAATGCACCCTTGTTGGCTCTCCAGCTTTTCTACCAAATCCATCCCCGGCTAGCTCTAGGGACCAATAATAAACATTTGAATATTTGATCAAAGATAAAGCCAAATACTACATAAAAGCAAGCACCTCGATTCACGTTCCATAAGGTATTCGCACCTTGAAGTCTTGAACACCAGCATCTAAGTATATGCTTAAACTTATGTACTCTTGTATTTTGTAGATTTTTCAATGATAGAAATTAAGAGATTTCTTTTGTCATGTTGTACATCAATTTTGCAGATGAAATTATCAAATGCAGAAAGAGCATGAGGTAAAGAAGCTTAGATCAGTAAGGAAACAACTGTATTTGACTAGCAGAATAGCCGGGAATGTGGAATTTAGTGTGTAGGGGTGAAATCTGCAAATCTATAAAGGAACACCAAGTGAAGGCAGCTCTCTAGGTAGTCTCATAATAGCACTGTTTTGATCCCACAACGAATTATCTTAACTAAATCATATGACAGAGCCGCAGAGACGGTCCTTGCAGAGTCAAGAGGATGATTGAACCTTATGACATGCATGTGCGGAACATTACAAAAACATAGAGGAAGTGACATGTGATGTAAAATTAGAAGGTAGTCACGAGATATGAGAAGGGCACCTTTCAAACCAATGAAACATACAACTTGGCAAAGTTTAAGCTCTTTGTAACATGACTAAATGTTGGCTTAAATGGCTAAGTTCTAATATAAAAAAATTATAAAAAAGATTTAGAAAATGCTATGGAAGTATCTCTAATGAGAAGAATAGCATTTCAATAAATTTTAAGAAACACACATCATGTAATGGACATAGCTTCAATGATTTCCTTAAATCTATACTAGCGTTTACACATTATCCTATCAATTGTGCAAAACTTTTTGTGAGGTATTAATGTCAACTAAAGTAGAGAAGCCGTCTAATGCATAATTCCAATAGTCTCCCTAAACAAATAACAGAGTTGGTAGATCTCCAACGAAAATAGTTGCTTTCGCCATAATCTGCTGTTTATGTAATTGGACCTCATATTATGTTGCCTCAAAGCATTATTAACAATATCCAAAAATGTTCAAAGTATTTCTTGTTCTAATTGGGAAAAGGTGAAAAAAGAAGGTCCGCCCTAAGGAGAAAACTATTGCAAGGAGCAAACACAATAAACATGGTCGCTTGAGGTTCAAAACCTACCAGTATGAAGCTGAATATCAACACCAAATACATGTACACGCGATTACTTTAAGCAAGATTCTTTATAGGTAGAATGGAATGAATACATGAAGTCCATTTTGGTTGGGAGTTCCAAATATATGATATGAATTAAAACTTGGAGTCACACACAATAAATAGTCATCACAAATATCTGTAACAAAGACCTTTGCTTAGTTGCACCTACATCAATATCACAGAACAAAATGAATACTCCAAAGCACTCAATTACAAGCTAACAAATGATCACATAGAAGAGATATCAGTGTCAGGCGTGCAATGTCGTCTCTGTGCTTAGCTTATACATTTTGTACTGCTAGTAAAGTATGAAAATAACAAGCACTCAGATATCCAAAGATTATTACTGGCTCAGGAGTCAGGACCACCACAACAACATGTTCCACGAAAGAATCAACTTAACCAGAAGTTTAAGTTGACGATCAAAAATCCAAAACATGATTTCAGACCTTTTGATCCTAATTCAAATACAAAGAAAATTACGTTTCTTTGAAATTACAAGAACCTTTTTTTATTGCTCAAATTACGAAGCGCAACGTCACGTTAGTAGTAGTAATGTTGGGGTAAATGTTTCAATTTTAGAGGCGAATGCAGTAAAAACTCAAAGAAATGACAAGAAATTGAAGGCAGAAAAGCGAGAAAACTCACGAATTAGGTGCACAGATTCGGATGTTGTAAAGATTAGTGGAGACGAGGACTCGAACTAATGATCGCAAGCCAGGAGCGTCGATGCCATCGTCGTTGGTCACCATGATCGTAGGTCGAACCTCCATTGTTGTGGCGCAGAGTACAGTGACGTTTAGGACTTAGGAGAGGTGAATTGCCAGATTCTTTTGAAGTGGAGACCGCATTATGTCCGGGACCAACTAAAAGAACTGCTAAAAGACAATTTTTTTTTTTTCGTTTTTTTTAGAGACAACTTTTTAAAATTTTTTGGGCAACTTCAAACCTTAATGAAATTTTTTTTTGTCACAACCAACCTTGACCAACATTCTGACGTGGACTCACCGGATTCGGATGTTGACCTTACTTAAGCCGTCACGTGCCCCTCACGTGATTTCATTTAACCCCATTTCCTTCTTTTTTTCCCTCCCCTTAATCACCCTCCCATCTTCTATTTTCCCTCCCTTCTGCATTGTTTCCCAATTCCTCATCTTCTCTCTATGCATCGTGAGGGTTAATTAATTGTTGCGCAGCAAAATTCGCCTATAATCATTCAATTGAAAGTAAGTTTGAAGTTTCCTTTCATAAGTGTAGACACATAATCGTGTCCCCCCATTTAAGGATCCAATGATGAAACATACCGCGGCATTAGTTGGCGCGACTCAACGGAGGAGCAATCTAAAGAACAATTCTAAAATGTGTTTCGAAATGATATTCTAAAGCCCAATTAATTGTTCATGATGATTAATTGTATTTCAAGCCCATAAAATGTTTTAAATCTATTTTAAAAGCCCAATCAAATATTTATTATTTTAATAGATATTTTTCATGAATAAATCAGATTTTTAATCCGTAAAATTCCATCTCCGGAATTTTAGGGATAAAAAAGTATCTTTGAAAGACGCGCAATGGAATATGCTTGAATATTCCAGAATATGCGCCGGACGCGGGGGCTGCGCTCAGCGCGCCACGTGCATCCAGCACATTGGCCATATCGCGTCAGGCGAGCCAATGAGCGCCTAACACGTAGGTTTTGTGACTCACACAGAGTCCTGCGTCAGACGCAAGTCTTGTGTGAGACGCGACATACTTTTCTATCTTTTCAAAACGCGTTTACACGTGCCTATCTCTGATTGGGCTGGCTGCGTAAGGCACACCGATGTGCGCCTGACGCGTGGCATTGCGCCTGCCACGTAGGCCTGCGCCTGGCGCAGGTAGGGGTGTTCAAAATATCCGATCCGGGCGATCCGATCCGTGATCCGGTCGATCCGATCCGATTTTTCGGATATCCGATCCGCTTTTTAAGTTTTCGGCTATTTCGGATCGGATATCCGAAAATTTCGGATCGGATACGGATCGGATTTTTACAGTTTCGGATATCCGGAAATATCCAAAATATGGGAATTTTTCGGATTTTTTCGGTATTTTTCGGATATTTTCGGATATCCGATCCGAAAATATCTGTTTTTAAGGTCGGATATCCGAAATATCCGATGATCCGATCCGATCCGGAACATATTTTAAGAACTTTTCCTTTGAAAATTTCAATTTTTTTTAGTTTTCGGATATCCGATGGTCCGATCCGAAATTTCGGATATCCGATCCGATCCGATCCGAAATTTTCCGGATCGGATTCGGATCGCATTTTTCCCGATCCGAAATTTTCGGATATCCGAAATGAACACCCCTAGGCGCAAGGCTTGCGTGAGGCGCAAGGTTTCTTTTCCAATAAATATCCACAATTTCATCGAATTACGGACGGCTTTTCATATTATTATTTCACGCACATAAATTCTCTCGACTACTTCGAAATACACTTCGAAAACACTCAAATACTTCAAACACTCAAATACTTTCATGCTGCGTTCTTGGTTTCACGATTGCTCCGCCTAAAGATCGTTGCGCTCCTCAATCTAAGCCGCATAGGTATAATCCTGAGGATCCTTGAATCAATTATTTTTATATTGAAGTTACTAACAGTTTTCTTTCCTGATGTAGATCTTTAATGTAAAATCGCTATACTCTATATTCTAACCCTTTTTCTATATTTTCTTTTATATTATTATTATTATTATTCATGCCTTTGCATATTATTATACTTGCCTGATCATTATATGCATATTATATGATTGTCCTGCTTTATTGCTTTTATCACCCACATGTTATTTTTGCTAATCAAAGACCCAAAGAATTATTCTAACATTAATCAGATTAATTTGGACAACCTGTTAGGTTCCCTGTAATATTGATTGCCTAATAACATGTCACTAAAATTAGTCTTTTTATGTGTTTCCTGAACTCACTTAGATTAAATACTTTTAGGGTGTATAAAACATTATTTGAATATTCTTTGGCATAAATTCTGTTATGAATCGATATTTAGTAGAGGCCAACTTTGGGCGAATGTGGTTCATTATGACTACATTCGTACCGTCACCCCCGAACTCAATCTTTGGTTCATTTTGACCATCTATGGAGTCATGATGGGGAAATCTACATTGGATAATTTGTCCCTACGGTTTCCCAAATCCAATTAGGTTTATGATTCTTCCTTTAAAGAATTGTTGGCGACTTCAAAAACATATTTTTCATAAAACCTTAACAATGGGGTAGTCAAATAAACGCGCTCACACCGCGTGTCGGCATTAAAGGAATAAAAAATCCACGCCTATAATTTGGCGACTTCACTGGGGAGGATTTTAAAAATTACTTTTTTTAATGAGCGGGTGAAACTCGAAAAATACGATTCATTCTTATTTTTATGCCTTTGAATAATATACTGTTTTGCATATGCATGGCTATTGTTCAGCCACCATAAGGACAATCTACCTTGCCTCATTAGCACATGTTCTATGTGTGAGGTCACCCCGGGGAGTTTGCGCTTTGTCCTTCCAAAAAGCTTCCTGAGCGATAGTGTTGGATCTTAGTCATAAGCAGACCTACCCAACCATGGCATTGTTCTCTTGTTCCTGACTTGAGACTGGAGTGCGTCTTACACGTGGCCACCTCTTTAAGCAGGGGTACGAAGCGTAGGATCAATCTCTTAGTCATGGACCCTTTTCAGACTGAACTTAAACCTGACCAATAGTTTCAAACATAGAACTGGACTTTAGGTTGAGAACTTTTGCATCCATGTTACCTGACATTTATGTGTGATTGCAATTTTTTGCCTGCTAATATGCTTTACGCCCGAAATTATTGCAAATCGCGTCTAAAACAAATCGTCACTTTCGCCCGAACCTTTGTCAATTTATCAATAAGCGTGCCGCAGAGCATTGTGCCAGACGCATTGAGTTGCGCCTGGCGCAACGTCCATGCGCCAGACGCATAGACTTCGCGCCGCGTGCAACAGTTGCGTGGCACGCAGCCTATTCGTCCCATGCTTATTGGTCTTTTGACCTTTATTCGAGTCTAAGATAACAAGTTTGCATCGTATCATATTCAAAAAAAATTCAGTCTTTTCATGCAAGGTCAAGTCCGTCTAAAAAAAATGCATCTAAAGGGTCATTGTAGAGCTAGAGTTGTCATGCATATGTACGTCTTCCCATTTTCTCCCTGCTGTTCAACTAATCTTCCCTGTCAATCCTACCTTACCATATTCAATCAAATTTCAAAAAAACTTACATTTTTCAAAATCAATCCTACACCATATTCTATTCTACCTTTTTCAAAAATATTTACTAATCATCATTATCATACCACGACATTTCAAAAAAAATATATATTTTTCAAAATTAATCCATCATATTTTCCTAATAAAAGATAAAAACAAGGGGTTCCTTTCGGAAATGAATTTCAAAAAATTCTAAGCCCATTCTAAACACCTTCAATTCAAATCCAATCCGATCCGATCCAATCCAATTAATCCAATTCACTTGCATTCATTCTAGGCCCATATGCATAAGAGTCCACTTTGCATTCATTTAGGCCCATGTGCATTTCAGTCCATACATTCACTTGCATTGAGTCGATCTTAGGCCCATATAAGTCTAGTTTATTTCAAAATCTAGGCCCATCTGCATCTTTATGTGAAGTCTAGTCCAAGTCTATCCTTAATCAATTCCAATCTAAGTCTAAGTCTAGTCCAATCCAATTCTTAGGTCCATTTAGGCCCAATTCATTCCCTAGGTCTAGTTTGTATTATATGCAAACCCTAGTCAGTCTTCGGACTACAAAGTTAGTCTATGGACTATAAAAGCCTAGTCTTAGGACTATAAAAGTCAGTCTATGGACTATAAAAGCCCAGTCTTAGGACTATAAAAGTCAGTCTATGGACTATAAAAGCCCAGTCCTAGGACTATAAAAGTCAGTCTATGGACTATAAAAGCCCAGTATTAGGACTATAAAAGTCAGTCTACGGACTATAAAAGCCCAGTCTTAGGACTATAAAGTCAGTCTACGGACTATAAAAGCCCAGTCTTCGGACTATAAAGTCAGTCTACGGACTATAAAAGCTCAGTCTTAGGACTATAAAGTCAGTCTACGGACTATAAAACCTCAGTCTTAGGACTATAAAGTCAGTCTACGGACTATAAAGGCTCAGTCTTAGGACTATAAAATTTCCCTACATCTAGTCTACATTATATAAGTTCAGTCTTAGGACTATAAAATTTCCCTACATCTAGTCTACATTATATAAGTTCAGTCTTAGGACTATGAAGTTTCCCTAAGTCTAGTTTGCATCATACGTAAACCTTTGTCAGTCTACGGACTATAAAAGTCAAGTCTACGGACTATAATAGTCATCTCCTAAGTCTAATCATTCAATAGTCTAGTCCAGTCCATGTCTGCATTTGCACATAGCTAGGCTCATGTCGCCATCATAACCATTTGCTAATCATTTCCCATCCTCTTTTCCATTTCCATTTCAATTCCCATTTCTCATCTCCATTTCTCATTTCGAAAACATTGTTTCTTACAACTTACAAGCAAGGTCCACTCGATTCTGTTCCTGACCGATCGAGAGATTACAACTTAGGAGTGCCTAATGGAGAAACAAAAAAGTTGAGCCTACTCTAAAGCTCAGCAATCGCACTATCACCACCCCGACTTCATTTAGAGTCATGAAGATTACTTTTGACCGCCTTCACAATAGAGGCGCGATCACTTTCATAGGATCTACCGCCTTCACATTAGAGGCGCGATCGCTTCCATAGGGTCTACTCTGAACCCTGCACCTAAAGGATAATTCAAAAGGTGCAACCGACATTTCTACTGTGAATTCCAACAGAACAATGAATATCTGACATCTAGTGTCAAACACCATCAATGCGCTGCGAAACATGATCGATGACAATATACTACTAATACTTGCTACAACAAAAATCAGCTTCACCAACAACCCCTTCGGTGCAGTGCATCAACAATTCATCATGCTTAGTCTTTTATTTCTGGTTTCCTAGGATGAGTCAGAGAGTCCTTACCCTGAGCCATTTTTGTCCTTTCCCATCGAGTCTATGTCACTATAGGACTTCATCTATTATAGCCTTTCCCCTTTCATTTCATTTTATTTTTATTTTTATTTTCATTGGCCTTCCATCATTTTATTTATGCTTCTAATTCAATGATGAAACTTAAATCACCTAATGAACTTGACTAATAATAAAAAAATAGATCTGAAATAAAAAATAAAAAAATAAAAAAAGAGGACACATACTTTGGATCAGGATTTATTCCCCTCTCCCTTTCATTACCTTTCATAAGCCATCCTCATACAACCAAGGAAAAACAAAAACCCTTTAAACCATCATCTCCATAAACCAAACAATCCCTTCAACATCAAAGCTCCACAGATATCCTTCAAGCCTTCCAATACCCTCAACCAAACTTGTGTGCAAGCCTTACTACATAAAATTTATCAATGCCAGGCAAAATAAAAAAAGTGAATAAAAATCAAAGTGCGAAAAAAAGCAAAAGCAAAAGAAACGCACAAAGCAAAAATGCAAAAAAGAAAGAGTCAAAGGCAAATAAAAGTCAAGCTAGGGGGCTTGCACACAAGTTCTACCCCTCATTCAAATCCTTCAAGTTCATCAAAACCTTAGCCCATATATTTGCCAAACCAATTAAACCTTCATCTAAGCCTTAAACTTTTCAGCCTTTCATCAGCCTTAACTCCTTCTTCAAGGTATGTCCAAGCCCGCTAGGTTGAAAACCCGAAAGGGCGGCCTAGACAAAAGTTAGGGCACAAAAAAAAAACAAATCTAGAACTACGAATGGTCTGATTCCGCAAGGATACGTAGGAATCCTCATCTCGAGGTCCGACCACTTCAATAAAATAAAAATTAGTCATGGTCTAATGATTTGACTTTCTAGAATTTAGGAGCATAATCTCTTTCTAGATCCCGACATGGACTCGAGTCTGCACCTAGCCTCGTCAAAGCCTTTTCCCACCTACATTTATTTAAGTCACAAATTCAATCTTTTTATTTTTCAATCCAAGCTCTCCTTTTCCCCAAAGGACTCTCCGACAATTCCATGGTCTCTGGCGATATTTGACTTTGCCCATATCAATTTCCCAAAGAAGAATCCCAGTGCAATCCCCAATGAAAACTTTTAATGTTCAAGATATAGCAACTACATTTCAATATCAGATCAACTACATTGCAATATCAGATCAAGTACAAGGCTCATAATGCCTAATTCAAGGCAAGCTCACCCAAAGTGGGGGCTTCCTATGTGTGGTGGTTCCTCTGATTCAAACCAAACTCCCGAAAAGTTTTAATCCGCGGACCTCGTTTGCGGACCCCGATCATTTAATCTATTTTTATTCAATCCTGCTCATTCTATCATTCTACATATCCACATCTTCTAGCCTGGCAAAATCCTGACCTTACATTGCAGCCTTGCAAAACTCTGACCTTGCATTGCATTTCATACATTATAGTCTTGCATAACCCTGACCTTGCATGACGTGTCATCCCTTAGCTTTGCATAACCTTAATCCTTGCATAGCGTCTCATACATCCTTAGAGAGTCTAAGTTTGCATTACTGCATCACAATATGCTTATGTGAGTTGTTTGCATCTATCTGCTAACATCTTTCCCTACATGCAATCAGATTGCTTGTAGTTATTGTCCTGCATACTAACTTTGTTTTGCAGAGACCGGCGTATATAGATCAGTTCTAAACTGCAGAGCGTTTAGAATCGTTCTCCGTCCCGACACCGTATACTTTGACTATCAGTTTCCTGAACCTCAGTCAAAGTGGGGGCTTCTGTAGACACATAATCGTGTCTCCCCATTTAAGGATCCAATGATGAAACATACAGCGACATTAGTTGGCGCGACTCAGCGGAGGAGCAATCTAAAGAACAATTCTAAAATGTGTTTCCAAATGATATTCTAAAGCCCAATTAATTGTTCATGATGATTAATTGTATTTCAAGCCCATAAAATGTTTTAAATCTATTTTAAAAGCCCAATCAAATATTTATTATTATAATAGATATTTTTCATGAATAAATCAGATTTTTAATCCGTAAAATTCCATCTCCGGAATTTTAGGGATAAAAAAGTATCTTTGAAAGACGCGCAATGGAATATGCTCGAATATTCCAGAATATGCGCCGGACGCGGGGGCTGCGCTCAGCGCGCCACGTGCGTCCAACACATTGGCCATATCGCGTCAGGCGAGCCAATGAGCGCCTGACACGTAGGTTTTGTGACTCACACAGAGTCCTGCGTCAGACGCAAGTCTTGTGTGAGACACGACATACTTTTCTATCTTTTCAAAACACGTTTACACGTGCCTATCTCTGATTGGACTGGCTGCGCCTATCTCTGATTGGGCTGGCTGCGTCAGGCACACCAATGTGCGCCTGACGCGTGGCATTCCGCCTGCCACGTAGGCCTGCGCCTGGCGCAGGGCTTGCGTGAGGCACATGGTTTCTTTTTCCTATAAATATCCGCAATTTCATCGAATTACGGACGGCTTTTCATATTATTATTTCACGCACATAAATTCTCTCGACTACTCCGAAATACACTTCGAAAACACTCAAATAATTCGAAAACACTCAAATACTTCAAACACTCAAATACTTTCACGCTGCGTTCTTGGTTTCATGATTGCTCTGCTTAAAGATCGTTGCGCTCCTCAATCTAAGCCGCATAGGTATAATCCTGAGGATCCTTGAATCAATTATTTTTATATTGAAGTTACTAACAGTTTTCTTTCCTGATGTAGATCTTTAATGTAAAATCGCTATACTGTATATTCTAACCCTTTTTCTATATTTTCTTTTATATTATTATTATTATTCATGCCTTTGCATATTATTATACTTGCCTGATCATTATATGCGTATTATATGATTGTCCTGCTTTATTGCTTTTATCACCCACATGTTATTTTTGCTAATCAAAGACCTAAAGAATTGTTCTAACATTAATCAGATTAATTTGGACAACCTGTTAGGTTCCCTGTAATATTGATTGCCTAATAACATGTCACTAAAATTAGTCTTTTTATGTGTTTCTTGAACTCACTTAGACTAAATACTTTTAGGTTGTATAAAACATTATTTGATTATTCTTTGGCATAAATTCTGTTATAAATCGATATTTAGTAGAGGCCAACTTTGGGCGAATGTGGTTCATTATGACTATATTCGTACCGTCACCCCCGAACTCAATCTTTGGTTCATTTTGACCATCTATGGAGTCATGACGGGGAATTCTACATTGGATAATTTGTCCCTACGGTTTCCCATATCCAATTAGGCTTATGATTCTTTCTTTAAATAATTGTTGGCGACTTCAAAAACATATTTTTAATAAAACCTTAACAATGGGGTAGTCAAATAAACGCGCTCACACCGCGTGTAGGCATTAAAGGAATAAAAAATCCACGCCTACAATAAGAAATTCTCATTTTCGCAAACTAGGGTTTTTTTTTCCTTTTTTTGTAATTAGTGATGAGTGTTGTATATTGTTGCAGCCAAAATGACTCTAAATAGTGAGATGAGATGTCATTGTGGGTTACGTATTGCAAAGATAACTTCTTGGACCCATGATAATCCTGGATGTAAATTCTTAGCTTGAAAATTTTACAATCACGAGACTGGGCAGGGGGGTGTGAAAAAATTAAGTGGATTAACACTACTACATTTTAAAGCCATTGCAACGGCATAATGCAACGCTTGACCATAATGCAACGCCTAATGGAACGCTTGACCGCAATGCAATGGTTTATTGCAACAATTATAGTAAACCAATGCATTAGTGTGTCAAGTGCAACGATCTTTCAATCTATTGCAACGGTTTCTAAATAAATGTTGCAATAGGGTACTGTACAGCATTGCATAAGTGTATGAAATGAAACAACTTATTTATCTTTGTTCCTTCCCGTGAGATTATTATAATATATACCCAAGAATGAAGAAACCCAAACCTTTGTTTCATCCATTCTTTCTTGGTGCCTCTCTCTTTCCCCCGTCACTCTCTCTTTCTCCTGCGCTATCACCTCGCCGGAGCCATCTCGGCATTCCCGTTCCTTCTTCCCCTCCTCTGTCACATTGATGTTGTGCTCCTGTTCGTGTTCCGTCGTGCGGTGTTGTTGCTATTCTGTGTCGCTGCTCTACCGGTGCTACTCGTCGCTGCCACCGCCGCCATGGCTGCTGCTGCCTCTCCCTACGTTGTTGTGCTGATTACAAGAGATGTCTAGGTTTTTCTCTATTCCTCCAATTCGTTTAATTCTCACTTTGGGAGAAAAACCAAAAAAAGAAGGTAAACCCTAAAATTCCTCTCTTTTTCTCTTCGATACTCAGATCTAATTCAAATTGACAATTTCACAGAAGTTGTTAATGATGTTGATATTCTTGATCCGTTTAATTTATTTTTTCTTTTATTATTCTTTTCACGTTCTTTATTCTTGATTTATGATTCTAGATTATTTGTTGATTCTAGTTTTTATGTTGAATTTCACTTCTGGGCATTTGTGCATTTCGATTTCTGATTCTTGGGTTTCATTTAATTCATAATTTATGGTTTCCAGTTTCTGTAATTTATGGGCAATTTATTGATTTATTGTTTGATGCTGAATTTCAATTCTAGGTATTAGAGCATTTTCATTTATGTAAATGGGTTTTTTTCATTATATTTATTATTTTTATATGTGAATTGATGGAATTTCTCTTGGTTTTGATTTTCTTGATGAACTTCGCTTCATGATCATGCTATTTCTTTATGAATTTTGTAGGAGTGGGTGCACCGGTCCAGGACCGATGGACCGGAATCTGGAAAAAATTTGGACCGGGACCGGACCGAAAAAATTCCGGTTCGGTCCGGTCTGAACCGGAATTATTCCGGTCCAGTTCGGTTTTGGACCTGGCCGGAATCTATATTTTTTAAAAAAAATCTTTTAATAACAATATTCCTAAAGATAATAAATAATAGGTTTTTAACTTTCTACCTTTCAAACTTTTTTAACATATAATTTTTTTTTTACTAAAATAACAGAAATTCCGATCCACCGGTCCGGACCGGAATTTTCCGGGTTTGGACCGGACCGGACCGGAAACCCGGAATCGGGATTTTTTGTGGACCGAGGACCGGACCGGAATCTTCGGTTCGGTTCGGTCCGGTCCAGATTCCGGTCTGACCCTGGTCTTTGCATAGCCCTAGTTTTGAGTGCTTATATGTTAATTCCGTGAATAATTTCTAAAATTTCTAAAAAAAAACAAATTAATTTAGTGCATTTTAGGTATAAGGATTCTATTATGCTTGTTTTGTGCATTTTGGTGCATTTCTAATGGAAGCTTGCATTCCCTTCTTCATGGTATGCTTGCATTTTATGTTTTGTGTTGTATATGAAGTACTCTATATTATATGCTTGGAAATTGTGGTTTTGGAACCACTCACTACTACTCAAAGAGACCATTTATAGAAAACTTGTTGTGTTCTCTAACCAGTTTCTTAACATATGAAACCGTTTCCTAACTTTAACATGTTCACTTGTTAAAAGAGTTGTTGAGAGATAAGGAATGTGATGATAGGCAAACCGGTTTCCTACCTCCCTTTATTTATTTTTTCCTTTGATTGGTTTTTCTGAAATTCATTTTTTATGACCTGAAATTATCTCTCAACTGCAGGCTACACGCACATACTCCACACACCACGTCGTACTTTCTATTTTTTCCCTTCACACTCCACGAACATCCCTAAATCTCTACTCTCTTCTACGATTATCAGTGTGAATCCAGCCACAATCACAATTCTACCCAAATTGAATTAGCAACCCTAAAAATACGATCAAATTAGCAAATCTTGTTGATGTGCAAATCCAATTTGCTCTGCACAAATTCAATTCCTATACACATTACTTATTACGCATGTTGCTTGAATTACCGTCGACCGGAGACCAGACCAGTGGCCACGACCGTAGCATTTGTTGGCATCTCCTCCTTCTCTTCAATTGGTTTGATTATTTTTTCCTTCTCAATATACCGTACCATTATCTATATATATATGTTATAATGAAAAATGAACTTGGTGTAGATTAGTTAATTGATTTGTGTGGCTAATTGGTTTAGATTTATGGAAATTAACTCCTCTTCATCTGTTATGATTTATTTGATTAATTGATTAATAAGTTAATAAACTCAACAGATGACCTATGTTTACTAGGAAAGAGTGGCTGTTAACTTGTAGTGGGTTTGTCATATATAAAGTTTGGGAAATTAAAGATCTGGTTGTGCAATCTGGATATTTGAGACTAATATTATGAGACTGCTCGATTGCGTTTCACTGCTTTTGACAAAATTCATATCCAGGTTTTCCTCTCTAGAATGGCCTAATATTATGTTGCCTCCTCAAGTGCAAGGCTAGTTTGTCAGTCATTTTAGAGATGGTCCTTCGAATTTATAACCTTCAATCACGTAAAGTCAAAAGAAGCTTCTGCATTTCCATATTGATCAAACCCATTAATAGGGTGGCATCCGTATTGATTTGGAATTATTCATATGTAATTATTATTATTAGTTGAAGCATCTAAAACTCACCAAGTGCCAAATTTGAATTACTATCTTTCATTTAGTGCCAAATTCGATTCCTTTTTATATGTTCTCTTTTTCTGGGAGTACTTTGATTGCTAACAAGATGTAACTTAAACTTGTATTTGATTTGATTCAGATTTTGTTTCACTAGGAATTTCTTAAAAATTAATTAGGATAGTTAAACGTGTTAATTGCATGAAAAATATGTTTGATGGTGATAACAAGTAATAGGGCCAGGAAGAATTCCATTAGACCGACAACAAGAACCAGTCTACTACTCGAAGCAGCTCGTGGGTTAGCTCGAATTCACGTAATAGTTGAAAAATACGTTTTGCCAACATGAAGGAACAGTGGATGAGAGTAGTTACTCGCACAAATAGAGGAGCATTTCATTTATAAAAGTTATTTTGAAGCGAATTGAGAAACCATGAATTTTGTCTTTATTAGTTAACAAACTTTTGATAATATAGTTTGTAAATTTGCCTATGGCCGCATGTATATTGTATGCATAATCTTTCTTGTGGGTATAAAATTTCAAAATAAATTTATAAATATATAGTTTTATATATGTTAACTTTCTACTACTACTACTATGAAATTAGAGTTGCATTAGCTATGGAGACGTTGCTATATGTGCCAATATGAGGCATGATATTAGTTATAGAGGCGTTGCAATAGTTATACATACGATGGGGTTGCAATATGTTACGAGGTGCTGCAGTAGATGCTAAAACGGGACCAATATGAGTAATAGGAGTGTTGCAATAACTATTAGATGGCGTTGCATATATATAGAGGTGTTGCAATAGGCTATAGCTGATGCAACGACTATCTAGCTACATCTATTACTACGGCTATCTAAATCTATTGCAACTCATGATTTTTTTTGCTGTCTTGTGTCTGCTGCTGTTAGTTTTTGCTTTGTTAAAGTGTTTGGGTAATTGAATTAAGTTAGGTTAGTGTATTAGGCTAGCTTATGTAATCTCACTAATTCCAAAATGGCATGATGTTGCTTGTAAGCCATTTTGGAGCCCTATGTATTGATCATTTGGTTTTTTATGAAAGAAATCACTTTTGCAAAAACTTGTATTCATAATCAAAATCATGAATTACAAGCACAGTTTTATAATAAAATAGATCACGTTTGTGGCATAGCAAAAAAAAAAAACAGATTCCTAAAACAAAAAAGCTACTATGAGCAATAGTCCACAAAAAACAAGCACCAACTATGATCCCTTCATTCTTGGGTTTGTGTCAATAGTGGGGGTGCATAATTGGAGATTGAAGCCTGTGATAATCGAGGAGGCTGACTGAGATGAATCTCAGAAGGAATAGGCTGCCTGGTCCCACCGTTTTTGGGTTTAGATGAGGGTGTAAGGGTGGCAGACCCTTTCTTGGATGCCACAGACCTCTTTATTGCTGCCAAAGGCCCTGTCTTGGCTGCCAAAGGCCCTGTCTTGGCTGCAACAGACCCTGTATTGGGTGCCTTTGCCTTCTGTGATGCCTCCCCTTTCTTTTTAGGCCTCCCTGCCCTTCCATTGCTACCTTCCCCTTCTTTGTTGATGCCTCCCCTTTCTTTTTCTTGGCCGCCCTGCCCTTCCATTGGTGCTTTCCCCTTCTTTGTTGATGCCTCCCCTTTGTTTTTTTTGGCCTCCTTGCCCTTTTTGTGCTGCCTTCCCCTTCTTTGTTGATTCACCAGGTGGAGCAGGCACTTTACAACTGGTTTTGTAATGGCCTAGACCACCACATTTGTTGCATTTGTTTTGCCTTTTGGCCCTTTTCACTTGCTGTTGTTTTTCATTTTCCCCTGCTTCCTTCTTTCTCTTCTTTAGCTTTAGCCTCCCGACCATTTTCCTGTAAGGAGGAGGCAATGGCCTGGGAAATGTTGATGTATCCCATTGATTGTGACCTAGCATTGCTTTGAAGGTAGGAGCATAGGCCTTTGCATAAGTCTCCGCATGGTAGGCAGGGTGAATGAAATCTTCATAATTCAGCCTTCTCAATTGGATGCAGGCAAGTGCATGCCAACAAGGTATGCCAATCAAACTCCACCTATAACAACCAGAAGACATTATCTTTAAATTCACCACAAAAGTGTCAAGTTCATGATCCACTTCAAACTCCTGAAGCTCAGCTTGTCTAACCCTCATACTTGACACTTTCTCTAACCCCTTGTGAACCATCTTAACTACTTATGGCGTTATAGCCCCCTCAAATGTTTTCATCCCCTCCCTCTTAGCACAAAACCTTTGCATCACATACCTTCTTATCCACTCCATGCACTAGATTATAGGTTTTGTTCTAGCTTCCCTCAACACATTGTTGAAACTTTCACAACAATTGTTTAGAAGCATGCCTGGTTTGGAGGATGTACTAAATCCATGCCTTGACAGTGGCATGTAGGGATGGTTGCTAGGTAGTTGTAGGCTTCAACATTGATAGCCTTAATAACTTACATGTGCTGGTTAAAATGGTGTTGTGATTACAAAACATGGTGAAATTAGGTTTATCCTAAGCATGGCAGTGGAGGCTTTGAAATAAAAGGCTAGGTTCTAACTTTTGCTGAAGATCTTGCAGCTTTCCAGAAATGTTCCTTGTATATGACTCCTGGAAATTTGTTTTTGAATTTTGCCCAAATGTTTCTACAACAATACCTAGTCTCTACATTAGGTAGTACTATATTAAAGGCATCAAGTTGCCCCTGCCAACAACAAATTAAAGTATGTTAGTGGTTAAACAAAGAAGATAAAGAAAGAGAACACATGAAATTAGGGCAACAAACCTTCTGCCTATTTGACATATAGGTCAGATCTTCCTTCTCATGGACCCAAGTTACACTTGCTGCAACAAAACTAATGTCCTTCTTCAATAACTCCAACAACCAACCCAAACTTTCAGAGGATTCTGTCTCAACAACAGCCCATGCAACAGGGTAAATGTTGTTATTACCATCCTTCCCAATAGTTGTGAAGAGGATGCTAGGGTATGCCCCTTTCAAATGTGCCCCATCCACTCCAATGATGGGCCTGCACCCACCCATGAACCCCTCTTTGCATGCTTGTAAACGCACATAGAGTCTCTGAAAAAGAGGAGGGGGCTTGTCTATCCCTTCAACCTTCACCACAGTAGTAGAACCAGGATTGTACTTCCTAATGGCCTCTGCATAATCACACACTCTCATACTCCATGCTTGCATCACCAAATATCATCCTCAAAGCCCTAACTCTAGCATAATTAGCTTTATTATACCCTATATTTGCTTAGACTTCTCTCCTTGCTCTCTTCATGAATAGCTTGATCTTCCATGTTGGGTCATCCCTAAAATCATCTAAGTACCTCTCAGCTAGGTACTGGGAACTTACCTTTGGGTTCACATGCTGGTGACCACATATGTGGTCTGGTCTGTAACTCTTGATTTGCCAAGACTCCTCACCCTTCAATTTCCTGCAATGTATTTTAAATTTGCACTTTAACTTCTGTTTGCAAGCACACTTCAGAATTCTAGCCTTTTTCCAGGGACACTCACACCTTTTTGTATAATACACACTCACCTTGGTTCTATTGTTGTGCAGATAATAGTAATTGTACCCCTGTTTTATTACATTATGCCTAATTGCCTTCCTGAGTATTTTGTTTGAAGGGAACTTCAGCCCTTTTGCACAAAACGATCTTGCCCTTAAAGTCTATTTCATGGTTAAAAGTAGGGTATTGGGGACCCTCTTCATCTGATCCCACAACACTTTATCATCAATATCATTCAACTCAATATTAGATGGGATCTCAACGTGCAGCTCTTCATTCTCATCCTCATCCACATCATCAGTTGCATCCTCTTGATTCAATCCTCTCGGACTTGTTGTGACATATTGTGTGATGTTTCGCTCTTCACCTATCTGAAATAAATCATCATCACTTTCATCCTCATAGTCTCCATCACTCAGCAAGACATTACTGTCCTCACCTCCCCCATCACTCTCCTTACCTTCCTCATCACTCTCCTGACCTCCACCACTAAGATCACCCTCTAGGTAGTTAGCATGTCCTGATTCAGGTTCAACCAAAATCAGGGACTTTCTCTGAAATGGTTTTACAAGGCCTTTTTTTTCTTGCTAGATTTTATGGGAAGCTTTTCTCTGAAGTGTGTGCTTGGTTTTGTTGTGGTTGGAATGAGTCTAAAACAAGGTGTGGGAATGCTTAATTAAACCAGAATTTAAAGAGATTAATCATATTAGGCCCAATAATAATGCAAAATCACACATTTTTCTAATTCTATGGAGGAAGTTAAAATTCAACAACAGAAAGTTCACATTTCAATATTTGCTCATAAAAAAATAGGTCAAAGTATAGTACACATTATCTGGCTTTTTGGATGAGTTTGTTATTGGTCCCCTCCTTCGCTATTGTTGATGATGACTCAGCTCTCTATTTAAGATTACCCATGGCAAAGTATAATTTAGGTTAAAAAATCAAAGCTTCTTAAGATTTTATTACTGTTGTTAAGTTCTAAATTTGAAATTTATTTCTACTGTGCCTTTTGTCGGTGGTTGAGTGCATTAACTCACTGCTTCTTTCTTCAGTTAAGGCTACAGAAAGAGGGGAGTTGGATGGCAGTAATGGCTGCTCTCGAAAAAAGGAAAAGAGAAGATCAAAGGGTGATTAAGGGGGGGGGGGGGGAAATGGGGGAAGTTGGGGTTAAATGAAATCACGTGAGGGGCACGTGACTACTTAAGTAAGGTCAACACTGGAATCCGGCGAGTCAACATCGGAATGATGGTCAAGGTTGGTTTTGACAAAAAAAATTCATTAATGTTTGAAGTTGCCCAAAAAAATTTAAAAGGTTGTCTTTCCGAAAAACTGTATATAAAAGGTTGTCTCTGACAAAAAACTCATTTTTTTATGCACTGCTAAAAGACATATAAATTAATGAATCTAATGCAACTTTGGTAAAGTATTAATAATATGAATTTTTCCCACTTTGCGTCAAACTTAAATTTATTTTCGTCCATACTGTCTACGTAGGACAGAACGCGAGAAATATTATTTTTTTCATTTTCGCCAAATCAAACTGCTAATCACAGTAGCAGTTAACTTTAAAGGAAACCACTACTAAGACTAGCGGTAATAAGAAGAAACCCCTACACCGAGTAGCGGTTTACTTCCCTTAACTGCCAGTTGCTATAGATTTTGCTTGTATGTTGCTCCCCTGTCCAAATTTTAGAAACTTAGTAACCGCTATTCAGAGTAGCGGTTTACAGCAGCAGCCACATCTAGCGCTGCTTTCCCATTACTAGCCAAAGTGCCAAAGTACATAACCTGCACCAACTCAAATTCATCCAACACCACCAAATTCATCCAAACTCCAATTTCATCCAAAAATCAATCACCAAACACATACAACCTTAAACTTTAGGAGCGAACAATTCCACAATCATGAAGCCAAATTAAGAAAACGACATAAAAATTTCAAATAAGTGTAATGCTCCAAATAACATAGTACAAAATACTAACCTTATTTACCAAAAAAAAAATACTAACCTTCATTTTTAAATAAGTGACACGCTTCTCCCTTTAATATGAGAGCTTTTTGGGAGAATTGTGTTATTTATTTAAAAATGAAGGAAGTATAACATAGTTCTGAGATTGCAGTGAATGCGATAATCAACTAACTAACTATATAAACACAAAGTGAAAATGCTAAACCCAACTTCTTTTTCTGGGTAGGTCTGGATAAACTAGGTGTTAACTCATCAAGCTCCGCAATGACGTCAAGAGAAGACAGAGTGGTTGCCGAACGTTGTCGATACGTCCTTTGACAAGCTGGAGGTGAGTAATGAACATAGAGTGTGTCAAACAGTATTGACACTTCCACCACAACCAAGAGCTCATCACTAAAACATACGTTAGCAAATCTAGTCATAAAGTAAAAATAAAGATAACAACTAAAGGTTAGAATGTCAAGATGCCTCCCTATAAGCGCTGGTTTTTACTGTCCCGCAGGACCGAAATACTTTTACATTATGAAGAATCCAATGCATTTAGTAACTTATCAAATTTCCCTGCAAACATGTTATAGAGCACTCGATATGGCTTGACTACAAGCATATTTATGTTCACTAATAAGGGGTTAGAAGTATCAAAAGAAAAAGAATCATAAGAAAAAGAAAAAGGAAAAGAAGAAAGAAGAAAGAAGAAAGAAAAAAATGTACAACTATCTTGCAATTCTTTAGGTCTCACTAGATCAACATGAATATTTACTTGGTCAAAATTAGCATGCAACAATAGCTCTTCAAGAAAATAAGGAGTATATAACACAGGGGATGAAGGTACAAGATCAAGCTTTCATGAAAACGGGATATGAGGGTTATGCGGGTTAGGCTCAACATCGAATTTTTGTACGCTTTCAGCATAGTCAAACTCTTTACCTTCAAGAGCAGCCTCTAAGGCATCCACCCATCGACTAGAATTACCTTCAGACGATTCCAAACAAAGCAAAGCCTCTAACTAATCCCGTATAAAAGGTTGACACAAACATCATATATTAACCGACACATCAATATCATCACTTCTAAGACAAGCCTCCTCTAGCATGGGACCATCAATACTTTTACCTAAAACTTCACCCTCATCAATAAGCTTGTCGACAAAGGAGTTTTCACTCAAAAGTTCAATAACCAATGGTTTTTCAATCACTGATTCAAAAACTAATGATTGTTCCTCCTTAAAGACATCTATTATATCCATCTTTCACTAGTGGAAAAAAGGCCATCGGATCCGGTCAAAACCGAGCTTACAGATCCGATTTTGGTCCGAATCAGATGGGCTTGCAACAACTTGTACAAATTAACTGATAGGAATTAACTGATCCGGTCATGGCACAGAACCGGATCAGCTAAGTCACTTAACTGATCCGGTTCTGTGATATGACCGGATCAGTTAAGTAGCTTTGGGTATTAAAAAAAAAAGCACTCTGCATACAAAGCACAGTGACAGTATTGTGCCTTGTAGCTTTAGCTTTCCAATTTTCGTTCCTCTTTAGTTGTCGGCTTGTCTCTTACCAATTTTTGACAATCATTATACAAAACAAAGATAAGAAACAAAAATAACGAGAAACAAAATTTATTCAGGTTTATAACGAAAAAAATCAACCAAAACTTAGACAAGAATGTAAACAAAAAAATCAATCGATCGGTAGAAATTACATTCCCAGATCCAAAGAAATTAAAAAAACGAAAATAATAAACAAAAATAAACTGAAACACCAGATCCAAAAAAAACTCAAAATTACAATGAAAATAAAAATTCAGAAATTACAATCTATATCCAAAAATTAATGAAAATAAAATAAAAACCCATAAATCCTACATAAACGTCAGTGTTTGTTGATGAGGAGACCGGCGTTAAAGAGGTTGGTGTTTGTTGATGAGTAAACCGGATAGATCTTGGCGTGGTGGTTGAAGAGGAGACTGGCGTTGAAGAGGAGTGCGACGGATCTAGCAAGGGTGAGGACGAGGAGTGCGAGAATCGTCGGCGCAGTCGTTGAAGAGGAAACCGGCGAGAATCATCGGTGCGGTCGTTGAAGAGGAAACGCGAGAATCGTAGGCGCGATGGTTGATTGAAGCACAGATGTAGGGACATAGAGAGAGGAATGAAGAGAGATGATGTATGGGGGGAGATGGGGGCTGGCCGCTGGAGATGGGAGCATTGTTGGTGGCAGTAGTAATGGAGTGAGAGAGGATGATGGGGCGTGGTGATGGAATCTGAGATTTGAGGAAAAGCTGTTGAGGAGAGAGAGAAGATGGGTTGTTGAGAGAGGCGAAGTGAGAGAACCCTAGAAGGGAAGAGAGGAGGGTGAAATGATCAGATGAGTGAGGGAAGGCGCTGGAATAGGTCACGCTAAAAAACCCGCGTTTTGGGCCTGGTAATTTTGGCCCACTCAAACTAATTAACTAATCCAGTCATGTGAACCGGATCCGTTATGCAGCCCAGCTTTCCCTCCCAAATTTTCGCAGATTTACGGATCCGATTTTGTAAAAACCGGATCTGTTACTAAGTGACATATAACGTTTTTTCCACTAGTGTTTTCCTTATTTAAACTACCATCAAGAGTCGAATGATAAACTTCTTGCAATGAACTAGCATTCTAGACCAACACATCATCATAATACAAATGTTGCTCAATAGGTTGGCTAATAGATTTTAATCTAGATGCTATTGATCTTTGACTTTCTATAATTTTTTCTAGTTGCAACATGTAATCCTCCTGAACCTTATTTAATTTATTCATGAAATCATATAGAAATTCTTTTATATTATCAAATTCAGATGGAGCATTAGACAAATTAAACTCATGGATAGGGTTATTGATATGCACATATGACTCATTATATGGACAAATAGAAATATCATGATCATATGAGTGATAATAAGAAAAATAATCAGACGGAGAGGTATGAGTTTGAGAATCATAGATATATGAACTTTCTAGAGTTGGAGTTACATACATTGTCATCTCCCACTCGAAGGTTTCCCTAGCTAATTTCTCAAAGAAATTACAACCCTATTCAGATGTCATATCATCACTCATGGAATCTACAACCACATTCATATCATCATTCAAACCCTCATAAATCATTAAACCAATTTCCCATTGTTCAAATAAAGGGTCAGGACCAAGAAAGTTTTCAAATCTAAGCTTGTATCTCTAAAACACTTTATGCTCAAATTGGGGAAAAGAGCGAGATAGATGTCATTCAAAAAAAATTAAAAAAAAAGAAGAGCAATAATTCACATATAATCGTAATAAGTCGTCTCCCCGGCAATGGCGCCAAAATTTGACAGGCTAAAGTCGTATCACCTAATAAAAAACGGTTTTTTCACCATATACCCCTGACTAATTTTTTTTTGCACCGTATACCCTCGCAAGTTTCCAAATTCACCATATACCCCCCACGTTTCAAAAAATACATCAACATGCCCTTATGACTAACGGAAGTCTAACACCGTTAGTCATTAAGCCCTAATCCCCCCTCTAACCCTAATTAACTAACCTAACTCTAACCCTAACTCCAATCTAATACCCTAACCCTAACCCTAGCCACCCACCCACCACTCCTCCCCCCCACCCTACCCCCCCCACCCCCACCCCCACCCATTTCTCCCACCACCCCTCCACCACCCCACCCCTTTCCCCACCACCCACCCACCCTCCCCTTCCCCGCTCGTCGCGCCGCCCCCTCCCCTTTCCCCCCACCCCGTAGCCCCCTCCCCGCAGCCCAACTCCCCCTCCCTCCCCCTTCCCCCGAAATCGTCGGCGACCCCCTTTCTCCTCCCCTTCCCTCGCAAACGCCGGCAACCCCCTCCCTCCCCTTTCCCCGCAAAATCGCCGCGCACCCCTCCCCCTCCCTTTCCCCGCAACCGCCGAACCCCTCCCCCTCCCCTAAAATGAAAAAAAAAAAATTGAAAAGCCCGGAACCAATTCCGCTCTATGTGCGACTGTTGCGGGGGGAAGGGAGGGGAGGGGGGGGGGGCGGCGGCGGCGTGGGGAAGAGGAGGGGAGGGGGTCGCGCTACGGCCGCGGGGGGAAGGGGAGGGAGGGTGCCGCACGATTGCGGGGAAGGGGGAGGGGAGTGGGGCGGCGCGACAGGCGGGGAAGGGGGAGGGGAGAAGGGGCGGCACGACCGGCCGTGGAAGGGGAGGGGGGGCGTCGCGACCGGCCGTGGAAGGGGTGGGGAGGAGGAGGGGGCCGGGTGGTGGGGCGTGGGTGGGTAGGGGTAAGGGGTGGGGGAGGGGTGGTGGTTAGGATGGTTAGGGTTAGGGTTATTAGATTAGGGGGGTTAGGGTTAGGGTTTAGCTTAGGTTTAGGGTTTGTTAATTAGGGTTAGGGGGGAATTAGGGCATAATGACTAACGGAAGTCTAACACCGTTAGTCATAAGGGCATGTTGATGTATTTTTTGAAACGTGAGGGGTATATGGTGAATTTGGAAACTTGCGAGGGTATACGGTGCAAAAAAAAATTAGTAAGGGGTATATGGTGAAAAAACCGAATAAAAAATAACCTAAGGTCCACTAACTGGGTAGTCATGGAAGTCAGGATCGAGTCCACAGGGAATAAGCTATACTATTATGTCTGAACTCTAATATTATACTAACTAAATTAGATAAAAAGGGAGTTGGTTTACTGAACTAATTGCAAATAATCAAATCAAGGAATCAAATAAGGGAAAGACTAGGGACACAGTTCACTATATATGCAATTTAGGATATCAAGAATGATTGAAGAAACTCAATAAATCAATCTAACTAGGGCACATGTAATTTATCTTAAACATTACCTCCCTTGAAGCTCACTAAACCGCTCTCTCATGGTCATAGATCGTTAAGCCTACTATTGAGAGGCTATAAAAAATCCTACCTCTCAGTTTGCAACATTGTTTTGCAATAATAATCATCAAAGTTGGTCAAACTTGCAGATTAGCACAAATAGCTCAATAGCAAGAATCAAACAAATCAACAAAGTAAATAATCATTCAATCAATCCCTCATATGTATACATAGATCCCCAAATCCCTAGAAAATAAACTACTAACTCATAATTGAAAAAGTCATAATCATAATTAAATAACCAAGCACGATGAAATGAATAATAGATAAGTGAAGGGAAAAATACCAATTGAAGAACAAATCTTGAAATCAATTACTTCTATTAAGATCTTCAATGTACTTGAGAATGAAAATAATCTTGAAAGCTGAACCTAGGGTTCTTGAGAGAATAAAAATACTTAGAAAACCAATAAACTTGAATAATAATGTAAAACGTGGTTTTTCTCCACTTAAAGGAGTATTTATATTAAAACAAGAAAATATGCAACACGAGCATTAAAACGATATAAACTATGAATCGTCCGGGCTGGTGGGGTGAAATCCGCTCGGCCGGCCGGTTCTCAGGTCATTTTTCGTAGAAGTGAAACAACGACCCGACCGACCGGACAAAATCTTGCCCGGTCGGGCCCGCAACAAAGCATCAAAACTGCTCATCTTTGAAACGTCATAACTTTCTCATCTCTCATTGAAATTTAACGTGTAAACAAAGCTCTTCAAGTAAACTTTTCAACCCAATCATAATGACTCCATTATCAATTCTATAACAAAAGTTATGAGCAAAAGAGTGGACAAGAGTCTGTTTTGACACTTTTTTCAGTAACACTTTGCTACATTCTAGCCCAAATTCGTCCCAAAGATATGCTTTGCGATCGTCATGCAATCTATTTACCTTCTTTCCTCATGTTTGTTTTACTCAAGCTTAGCCAACCACAATCTATTTGCATTGAAATCACCTGAAATTCATCAAAACAAGTAAAAGGAGAGCAGTAGAGTAGGATTTGAGTAAATCATGCAAATATGCACCTAATTGCTCTAATATAAACTAGAAATGCAACCAAAATGCACCCAATATCTATGTACAAATATGACATATCAATTACCTAAAACTAATATATTGCCAAGATAACCATATTCATTCCATCACCCGAAATTTTCAAATGTAAAGAAGTCGGTTGATTTTTTTTTGAAGCATTTATGAAATCCTATCAATTATACTATATAAGTCTAAACAGTAGCATATCTAAATTTGACGTGTTAAATTTCTTTAAATATAATATTTAGATCATTATATTTATAGTAGGACTAAATAAGATCTATAATACTTCCTTTGTCCTAATGGTAGGCGATAGGTTATAGTGGGGTATATTATAATTTAATTAATTAATAAATATGACAGAAGATAGCAATGTATATATATTAGAATGAGAGAGTACGTGAGATCTTAAGTTTTCAGTTGTGGTAAGAAGTTGCTTTAAACAAAATGATTTTTCCCACAATAATAAAAATGTAAATAGTATTATGATACAAATTTAAAAGAAAAGTTCAAGGATTACTACTGAACAAAGACAATATTAAAAATTAATTTACTTTAATTTCGGCGTAAAAATATACAAGACTCCAAAAAAAAAATATAAACGAAAAAGTGGTAACATCTACAAAAAAAACAAATAATAAAAACTTAACGTTTTAGAATGTTTATGGTCACACATAATATTAATTAGATTTTTCAATGACAAACTCTTTTTTAATGAAAGTGACGATATTGAACATAAAAGTCAAAAGTTGCTTTAAGTAGAAGGATCCTTCTAGTGGTGTCAAAACAGGTTATCGAATAGGTTTTGGGTTGACCCACGCCGAACCAGGTCAGACTCGGACAAGTCAAGTTTATGCCAGTCAGTGCCCTGGGTCAGGATCAGTCAGGTTTTGTTCATTTGGGTCAGTCACATTTGAATAACCGAATTGCCGAGTGTCGGCCAGGTCTGGGTCGTCCCATTTACAAATCAATCCATTTTCGGGTTCGATCGTCTATGGACATTTTTTAGCCGGATTTGCGCAGGTCGCATTTCGGTTTCATGTATGCTTGGGTCGAGTCAAGTTTGCTCGGGTTGAATCGCTTATGACCTTAGTTCGATCATTGTGAAGCATAGGGTCCATTCGCTATTAAACGTTCATTCGGCTTCGGTTAAACTCCAGATCGTGTCATTTCATGTTGTTAACTTCTTTATCAACTAATTATCACTTATCAAATAGTTTCAAGATCGAGTTATTATACATTGACTACTATAGAGGTATGATCAATTTTGATTTTGTAATGGATTTTGTAAACGACTCATATTATTAAAAGTATTAAGATCGACATAGATATACATACGTGTGTGTGCGATAAATATATAGATGATAACGAAAAAACTAATAAAAATACTATATTGTTTACCATGATGTTTAGTGTATTCTCTTGAGTAGAACGGCTCTTGATATATTCTAATATTATTATATCCAACGACAATAATCACGAGTATACGATCAATTCCCAGGTTTATATAAATGACTCTATTATTATAAGCATTATGATCGATATATAAGTTTGTAAATAGCTATGATGATAATGATAACAATAATAATAATAAACATAAAGCGATGATAATAATAATAGTAAAACAAATAATAACAGTAATAGTAACAATGCTAATAATAACAATAATAATACAAATAACAACAAGAATACTAACAATAACAATAATAAAACAAATACTAATAGTAATAGTAGCAACAATGCTAATAATACCAATAATAATAACAAACATAACGATGATAATGATAAATTAATAACAGGAATCATGATCTTAATCAACTAATGTCTAAATTTTCATTCTTATTAGCAATATTCCAGTACAAACGAAAACAAGTCTTATTAGTTATTACTATACATTTATATATATATATTTTTTTTATAAAGGTATGGAAAAAAGAAGGTTAGGAGACCCTCCGCACGAGGGGAGCTCCAACCTTATCGTTTACAAGGATTGAATGCAGAGCTGAATGAGTACAATTTTCAATACAAAAACTAGATTCTATGAGGTGGCCAACATTGGCAATCCAATCTGCTACTTTGTTTGCTTCCCGGTAGACATGTCGAATAGTCCAAGACGAAAAGGAGCGGAGAGAAGTCTGGATATCTTGAATGATGTGGGCGATCTGCCAAGGGGGGGACCAGATGTCTTTGATGGAGTTGATAACCATGAGGTTATCTCCTTAAATGTGGAGATGAGTAATAGCATTTTGAATAGCTAGCCGGATTCCATGCTGAAGGGCTGTAGCTTCTGCCACCGAGACTGAAGATGTACCAAGGTTTAAGGTTGTGGCTTTGACCAGGTTGGCGTTGGGATCTCTGATGATGAAACCTACTGCTGCTGAAGAATCACGAACGGAACCGTCGAAGTTGAGTTTGAAGAATGGAGATGATGGAGGCTCCCAAGCCACCAAGATTGAAGAAGGGTATTTGGGAGTGGAAGGATGGAGAGAAGAGTGGAGAAACGGGGAGCCAGAGGAATAGCAGTAATCAACTGCATTCCTAAGACTCCATTCTGAGAAAAGAAATTTTGCTTTATGAAGAATCCTATGAATATTAAGCGAGTCGTTATGAAAGATGATATTGTTTCTTTCTTTTCAAATACTCCAAATTAGGAAGACAAATTTAGAAGCATAGCTTTTATTCTTTTTAATATTAGATAAATTATCTAACAAGGTGGCACTAGTAAAGGAATGAGGCAACCAATCCTTAAGTTCTTTAAGCTGCCAAAGGGGGAGGAGCTTAGAACAATGTCCAAAGATGTGATCTATGGATTCCTCCTAGATGGCACAGAGGGCACAATGACTAAAAGGGATAATATTTCATTTTGCAAGGGTTGCACGAACCCCAAGACTATGGCAGATCTGCCATTGAAAAATCTTTAGCTTTGGCGGGATATCGAGATTCCAAATCCAACGGTGAGGCCATTTTTCCTTGCTAGGTGGGAGGTTATGAGCCAGCCAAGTAGTGGACTTAACTGTGAATAGTCCTGAAGGACTAGGGGCCCAAATAGGTTCATCAGAGAGGGAGGCAGACGGTAACGGAATGCCTTTAATGCATTTGATGATGTGGTCAGGGAGAAGAGTTTATAATTTGGGAAGATCCCAAGTTTTATCTGGTAAAATGAAATCTTTTAATAGCAGGTTAACATCCACCTGGTTTTCATTTAACTTTAAAATGGTCATTAAATTTTCCTCTAAGCACCAGTTATGGAGCCAAAAAAGAATTTGAGAACCATCTCCGATTTTCCAATGAATGCCTTTATGGAGTAATGGGCGTTGGAGTAAAAAAAATTTCCAAATGGGTGAGTCATTTGGCTTAGGTTTGCAGTTAAAAAACGATTGATTTTGAAGATAGTTGTCGGAAATAAGTTTAACTCAAAAATTATTAGGATCGGTGAGAATTTTCCAACCAAGTTTTGCAATAAAGGCTTTATTCATTGGCAAAGTTTTTCTAAGGCCTAAACCCCCTTGGGATTTTGGCCTGCAGATTTTATCCCAGGCAATAAGTGGGGTTGCATTTCTTTCCTTATTTTGACGCCGGAAAAACTTCCTGTGAAGAGAATCAATAGAGGTAGTAATGGCAGGTGTCAACATAGTTGAGGCGCATGTATATGCCGGTAGGGCCTCGAGGTTGGCCTGGATCATAGTTAATTTCCCTGCTTTGGAGAGGAAGCCAGATTCCCACAAATTAATTCTTTGCTCTGTTTTTTGGACAATATGGGTGAGATCTACTTTAGAAGGATGGTGGGAGCTGAAGAAAATTCCAAGATATCTACCCAAGGACGAATTAGGGAGCATGTTAAAATGGCTAGCTAAAGCCACTTTACGAGGCTGGTAGACCTTTTTGGAGAAGACTATCGATGATTTGTGGAAATTAATTAATTGACCAGAGAGGGAACATAAGTCATCGAGTACTCTTTTTAGATTGGTACAAGCTGACGTAGTAGCTTTACAAAAGAGTAGGCTATCATCCGCAAAAAGAAGACAGGGAATATTAGCAATTATCGGAAGGAGTTTAAAGCCAATGCCTGAATTGGGGACTTGGCTTTGAATAGTCAATTTCCTTATTATCACTTCCATGCAGATAATGAACAGGTAGGGCGATAGGGGGTCACCCTGACGAATGCCCCTGGAGGGGCGGAACCAGGGTGAAGGTTGGCCATTAACTTTGATTGAGTATGAAACATTTGTGACACATTCTTTTATCCATGAGATCCATAGGGTGGGAAAACCAAAAGCACGAAGAGTTTCCCAAAGGAAATCCCATTCAATTCTGTCATAAGCTTTCTCCATGTCTACTTTTAGTGCACACCAACCAGTCTTATTTTGAGATTTATGAAATGTATTAAGAGCTTCTTGAGCTATTAGGAGATTGTCATGAATAGAGTGATCTTGAGTAAAAGCATTTTGTAGGGGGCTTATTTCTTTTTGCAAAATTGGCCGTAGACGGTTAACCAAAATTTTTTATATTGCTTTATAAATAGTGTTGATTAGGCTAATCGGACGGAAATGATCCGGGGTTTCGGGAGCCTCTTTTTTGGGAATAAGAGTGATCAGAGTATGATTTAATGAAGGAGGGAGTTTCCCATGGAAGAAGAAGCTTTGAATAGCAGTGGTTACTTTTCTTTGTATGATGGGCCAGTAAGCTTGGTAGAATTTTGCACCAAAGCCATTGGAGCCTAGGGCTTTTAAAGGATTAATCTCAAAGATAGCATTTTTGATTTCTTCGGCAGAGACTGGAGCAAGGAGCTTATCGGAGTCTTGTTGGGACACGAAAGGGTTGATAAAGTTCAAATCAATCTGTCTATTTGCGGAGTTTGAAGATTTGAATCATTTCTTAAAGGAGTCTGAAAGAAGAGCAGTAAGATCGTCATTAGAGTCAATCCATTGACCAAGATCATTTTTTAATCTAAAAATAGTCAAGTGGGCCATTGTTTTCTTCATTCTATTGTGGAAGAATCTAGAGTTGCGATCCCCCTGTGTGAGCCAAGTTTTCCTTACATTATGACCCCAAGCTTTTTGGTTAAAAAACAGTAGTTTTTCTCTTTGCACAATGTGACGATTAATATGTTTAATTAGGATTTGATTATACGGTTGTAGCCATAGTTTCTGTTGTATTTCTTTTATTTTTTCGTCATTGTGGAGAAGTTTATTTGACGTGTGCTTGTATTTTGTTTTAGCCTAAGATTTAAGTTCAGTTTTAATGCGATTAAGCTTTTGCTGAATACGATAGAACCGCGAGCCTGTAATTGGAACATTCCAATTTTTCTTAACAATATTATGCGAGTCATTGTCTATTGTCCAAAAATTTTGGAACCGGAAAGGAGGCGGTTTAGTGATTTCCCCGTCATTGGTGGAGAAAATGATGGGTGCATGATCGGAAACTGTAAAGTTACCATAGAAAATAGTGCTATTATCGAAGCAGTCGAAAAAACTTTTATGACAGATGGCCCTGTCTAAACGTTCATAAATGATCTCGTTGTTATGGTTGCCTCTCCACGAAAAAGCTTGTTGTAAACAGTGAATGTCTATTGCTTGAGAATTAGTCATGAAGAGGGGGAGTCGGTGAAGTTGGTTCTGTTTCAGAGGGCATCCGCCTAGTTTGTCGTTGGGAGAGAGCATCTCATTAAAATCCCCAAGCATAAGCCAGGGGAAAGGGAGAGTACAAACGTAGTTATTTAAATAAGTCCCGAACGGAGCCTTTTCGACATTTTTAGCCGGGCAGTATGTGCCCAAGACTGAATACATTTTATTGTGAGGCTTGTAGAGAACGTCGAGATGAACCAAATGATCATGAGAGTAATGATTTTGAATTGTAATATTGGAGTTGTTCCAACACACCCACATTCCACCCACGTGGTTAATTGGGTCAACAACTAACTTATTGTGAAAGTTAAGAGCTTTGAGAATTCGATGGCTATTATTATTATTAGTTAAGGTTTCAATGACGAAGATAATATCCGGATTATATTTGTTCTTTAGGTAGAGTAGCTCACTCAAATCTTGGGGTTTTTTACCCCCTTGGATATTCCAGCATAAAACTTTCATATAAAAAACGGATTGGTGAGATAGGTTCGTTTGATAAGTTTATAATAAACCTGGTCATACATAGGCCACAAAAATAGCCTCATTACCTTTCTTCCTCTCCTTGTTTCCATTCTGATATGAGAAAATAGGCCATCTACCAAGCAAACCGAGCAGAGGTGTCTGTCATCCGAGGAATGCCTCGAAGAGACATTGGATGTATGGCAGTACCGTTTCCTGAAAACAATGAACAAACCATTAGGGGATGGAAAAGCATCCCTGTTCAATTGCGAGCTACAAAGAGCTCGATTCCATAAGGTTGAAACAACCCAGTCCAGAGAAGAAATCAAAGATTTCTTAGGCATAATCCATAAAGATAAGATTCTATGATAAAGTGTGCAGTGGGTGTGAAAAGACTTCCACCTAGTCGAAGAAAGACCCCAACAACTTGCTCCACACCGCAAAAATTGAAAATGGAGATGATTTGTACCTGCACACGGAGTCACACGTGTGTATTCCATGAGGCACAATGTTTGCTTAACAATCCTGCAACCAAGTAACACATGGTTAGGGGGTGTAAGAACACCCTTGTTCTTAAGCGAGCGTCTAAAAGCACTCGATTCCATATGGGACTGCAATCCCGTTCCATAATAATAGTCAAAATGCATTGATACAGGAAATGAATCAAGTTAATTAGAACCATGTTGTGAACAAAAAATGTGTAATGAAGGATATTATAATGACCTTGATCTTGAGCAAACCCGATATCCGAGATACTGAAAGCTGCGCCCACTGTGATTAGATGGATTCTAAAAAATATTATTGCCCTGTAAAACTTCAACAAGTTGTGAGGGGGTGAAAAATCACCCCTGGTCCATAGCGAGTGATAGAACACTTGGTTCAATTGGGGTTTGAAAACCCGTTTCGTCTCTAGATTGGATATAAGAATTCTAACAATCGCAAACGGAGTGAAATCCAAGTAAGAGTGGCTCATCCTATTAATAAGAGTTCGACTCATTATTGATATTGTCATCCATTCCATAACTATATTATTAGCGGTTGCAATAACAAAATCAAGAGTAAAAGAATACTGTAAAACATGAACGGTATTGAACCTGTAGTCCTTTAATTCCAAAGCCAACAAATGACACACAAGGATCTTGAAAGAAAATAGAGTAATATGGAAGCTAGAGCTAAGACACCCAATCAACTGCAGTAGACAGATTCCCAATCCTATTACTACTAGAAAAAAAATAGTTAAGTTGGAAAATCAGACCACAATATTGGCTCCAAACGGAGACGATGAACAGTAGAAGAATTTCGATAAAAATCAGGAGGTATAAATCTTCATGAGCCTCAAGAATAATCAAATTCAATTTTAGGATAGAATGCATTAGAAGCAACAAAGCTACTGCCCACAAAACCATGAATGACAATGATGATTAGAAAATAAAGCATTCTGTTCAAGTAGACATAGGAAGATAATAGACGAAAAATGTTGAAATTCCAGGGACAAAGAACCCAGTAAACTCGAAGTGCATTGATTAAGATAACAAGATAAATATTGAAAAACATGGCACAATTTTTGGAGATCATACAGTTAATCAGCAAACAAGCACAATTGATATACCAAAGCCCATAAAAAGTGTGCAGGACAAGGTGTTCTTTAATTATTAAAAGAGTACGGTGAGACATTAAAATCCAACTATATACTTGAAGGATGAGAGCAATTGAAATAGAGATTTCAAAGAAGACAAACAAATCCAAAGAAGGGTGATAAAAATTACTTGTAAGAAGTCTAGAATCAATGATTGACAAAGTAGCATAGTCAAACCAAACCCAAGGAAAGGGCTGATGAAAGTGCAAATGAGCAGAATATTTAAAGCATAACCAAATTACAATGCTTAGAAGTAGACACTTGTTTATACTTAATATAGTATGATGAATAACGGAAATCAAACAAAGCGTCTTCAGTTTACAAGCTCGCGAGAAAGTGGTGACAAATAAGACAAGAAAATCCATAGCAGTATAATTCCAAATGAGTGATAAAGTCTTGGATCTTACGACTAAGAAGAAATTCAGTAGAAAATAAAACCATATAAAACCAAAAAAGAAGAGGAGAGAACTTACCTGGGTAATGTAGGAATATATAGATGCATATAGCGGAATTTCAGGAAATAATTTCCTAACATCTATCATAGGATCGCAAACATAATCAAACATATGAATCATTCAATAGGGATTAAATATCAAACCTTTGTAGCGTGATTTCCCTGTTGTATGCAAGCTTTCAAGATCCGGAGCCCCCAGTGTTGCTTCCTCTAATCAGTCCACGAGCACCAGTTGAACACCAACGTCTGCTAGAACTGAAGAGAAAAGATCCCTTGCTTTTTGGTGGTATAGGCGCCGGTTAGAGGGAATAGATTTAGGTTTTCACTTTCTCTCTCTTGTGAAAAGAAACTGATTAATGAATTGATTACCTAAACTCTAATATTATATCCTATATATATAATAGAAGAGTCATATAGGCTAGTTAGGAGAACTAATTCTCCTCCTATTCCCCTTTGGACCGGCCCAACCCTAATCCTAAATGGATTTGGATTGCTTTGTCCAACTTGTGCTACAATGTGTGACCTCATAGGATTAATCTATTTTAGTTATAGGCCCAATCAATATTGTCCTATTAATCATATTTATTCTCTAGCAAGAAAATACGATTACTAAAATAATTAACTTTATTATCTTCATAATATTATTCCTATTTATATTTGGTAATTGCCGGGATGTCTAAGGACATATTCCTTCAATCTCCCACTTGTCCGAAGACAAGAGCGCAATGTTAAATTCCTTAAGTCACTTAATGCCAAATTTGATAACACCATGTTATTCTCAAATTTATGTTCCTTGATCGTCGAGTTCGAACTGCTCAAATAAGGATTAACTCTTTAATCCTATTCTGCATGGCCATGCAATTTTCCAGTTCTCGCTCATCAAGAGGCCCAGACACCATTCCTATTTAATAGGAGGACTTATGCACTCTTGTATGACCATAACTCCCACTCAATTCTTAGCCCACCTGATCACTGCCTTTATAACCTCCTTTTACGGCGCGGCGTTTAACAGTGTCAAAGTTAAACTAATTATATTGTGGTTATTAAGACATACTCATGTCTAAGGAATCCACTAAACATAGTAGTTTGATTCTACTTTTAGAATCTAATTAGGTCTAGTCTCAATGTATCAACTATACATCCGTATAATCAATTAGACATTTCTATGTCTGCATAGCCCATGGAACTGCGCTATCAATTAATTATATACTAGTCTTTTAAATAAATCACTTATGTCCAATTAGTGATTTAGACTAGGGACTTTAAATAAATTGTGATTTCAGTTCACTTTATAGGGTTCCATTATCAAAACGTTTTCAATAATCCTATTTGAAAACACAAATTATTTGGACATTTTATTTAATACTAAACCAAGTGATTAAATAAGAAACGAATTTTTATTGATAAACATTCCAAGCATAATAAATGTCTTTACAATTGTAAACATGAAGTAAACAACCTAAAGCCATTCTCCCATATGCTTAAGCCCCATAGACCTAGTATGACACTCATGCTTAGGTTGAGCAAGCGGTTTAGTCAGAGAATCTGCTATATTATCCTCAGTTATGAACCTTGCTTACATCTGTGTATCCAGTAACAACTAACTCCTCATCTCCACCATATACCAAAAAATTATCCTTAGTCCTTCGCAAGTACTTAAGGATGTTTTTCGCTGCAATCCAGTGCGCATCTCCTGGATTTGACTGGTATCTGCTGCATATACTCAAAGAATATGCATCATTCGGTCGAGTGCATATCATGGCATACATAATGGATCCTACTGCAGAAGCATAGGGAACATTACTCATACGCTTGACCTCATCAGGACTAGAAGGGCACTGAGTCTTGCCAAGTGTTATGCCATGTTGCATGGGAATGAAACCTCTTTTGGAGTTTTCCAGCTTGAACCTTGCAAGAACCTTATCAATATAAGTCTCTTGACTAAGTCCAATCAGCCTTTTAGATCTATCTCTATAGATCTTTATTCCCAATATGTACTCTGCTTCTCCTAGATCTTTCATAGAGAAATAATTTTTAAGCCATTCCTTGACTGACTCAAGCATGGTTTTATCATTTCTTATGAGAAGTATGTTATCCACATACAAGACCAGAAAAGTAATACTACTCCCACTTAACTTCTTGTATACACGAGATTCCTCTTCATTTCTGAGAAAGCCAAATTTCTTGACTGCCTCATCAAATCTGAGGTTCCAACTCCTTGATGCTTGCTTTAGTCCATAAATGGACTTCTTAAGCTTGCATACCCTCCCTGGATTTTCTAGATCTTCAAAACCTTGAGGTTGTGTCATGTACACATCCTCTTTTAAGAACCCATTCAAGAAAGCGGTTTTGACATCCATATGCCATATTTCATAGTCATGAAAGGCAGCAATCGCAAGGATTATCCTAATGGACTTCAGCATGGCTACTGGTGAGAAGGTTTCATCATAGTCAATACCATGAATTTGTTTGAAACCTTTCGCCACCAACCTTGCTTTGAAAACACTAATGTATCCATCCTTGTCTGTTTTCAACTTGAAAATCCATTTGCATCCAATGGGTTTTACCCCATCAGACAAATCAACCAAGTCCCATACTTGATTTTCAGACATGGAATCCATTTCAGATTTCATGGCCTCAAGCCATCTTTCGGAGTCTTGACTATCCAAAGCATCTTTGTAGCTAGTAGGCTCTTCTGATTATAAAATCGTTATTTCAGAACTTTCAGTCAAAAGGAAATCAATATATCTCTTTGACGGAATGATGGTTCTACTAGACCTACGTTGGGGAACAACAGAAGAAGTTTCTACCTCACTAGGTTGAGTGACTTCGCATGGAGTATCTCTAAGTGGGACGGTAGGAGGTACGTGAATTGAATGCACCACCTCCTGAACATTTTCATGTCGGGCCGCCTCTGATGAGGTGTTAACCTCATCCATTTGTTGCTCATCTCGAACTTCTTCTTGATATACATTTCTCCCACTTGTTTTTCTGGAAATAAACTCCTTTTCCAGAAAGACACCATTACGAGCAACAAACACTTTATTTTCGCTTTGGTTGTAGAAGTAGTATCCCTTAGTCTCTTTTGGGTAACCCACAAAAAGACATGCACTTATCGAATTTGGGTGAAAGCTTATCAGAAAGTAAACGTTTTACATAAGCTTCACAACCCCATATCCTTAGAAAAGACAATTTTGGAACGTTTCCAGTCCACATTTCATATGGTGTCTTTTCCACTGCTTTGGATGGTGCTCTGTTAAGTGTGAATGCCGTTGTTTCAAGCGCAAATCCCCAGAATGAAATAGGAAGATCAGCAAGACTCATCATGGATCGAACCATATCAAGTAGAGTTCAATTCCTTCTTTCGGAAACGCCATTTAACTGTGGTGTTCCTGGTGGAGTCCATTGTTAAAGTATTCCACAATCCTTCAAATGATCACCAAATTCTTGAGATAAATATTCACCACCACGATCGGATCGTAATGCCTTAATTTTCTTCCCAAGTTGGTTTTGTACTTCATTATGGAATTCCTTAAATTTTTCAAAGGATTCCGACTTATGCCGCATGAGGTAAACATATCCAAATCTGCTCACATCATCGGTAAAAGTAATGAAGTAATTGTACCCTCCCCTAGCCAGCGTACTCATAGGTCCACACACATCCTTATGTATGAGGGCTAAAATGTCATTGGCCCTTTCACTTGAACCTGTGAAAGGAGACTTTGTCATTTTCCCCATCAAGCAAAACTCACACGTATCAAATGATTCGAAATCAAATGATTTGAGAATTGCATCTTTATGAAGTTTCTCAATGCGCTTTGAGCTTATGTGGCCTAATCGACAATGCCATAGGTATGTAGGGTTTGAATCATTTGCTTTATGTTTCTTGTTGTCTATGTTATAGATGTGGGTTTCTAAGTCTAGCACATATAAACCATTTGATAACTTAGCGGAGACATAGAACATATCATTCAAATACGCAGAACAACAATTGTTCTTTATTGTGAATGAATAACCTTCGGAATCCAAAACAGGAATCGAAATAATGTTCTTTGTGATAGCAGGAACATAATAACAATTATTAAGTTCTAAAACTAATCCTGAGGGTAAAAGTAGACTATATACTCCCACTGCCAATGTAGCAACTCGTGCTCCATTGCCAACGCGAAGATCTACTTTTCCCTTTCCCAATGTTCTACTTCTTTTGAGGCCTTGCATATTACAAATAATGTGCGATCCACAAGCGGTATCAAATACCCAAGAAGCAGAAGTTGCTAAGTTAACTTCTATAACATACATATCTGAACTAGAAACTCCTTTCTTTTAATCCTTCAGATACTTGGAGCAACTACTTTTCCAATGATCAACCTTGTAAAAATAGTGCTCATCAGCAACTTTTGGTTTTGGTGTAGTTTTTTGCTTTTCAGAAGTTTCAGACTTGGCAACTTGTTTGCTTTCGTCCTTCTTAATAGCAATCCCAATCCTATTGAGCGATTGCCCTTTACTAACCATAAGAACATCCTCATATTCTTTTCTCGGCTGGTTAGGGATATTTCGCTCATTCTGAGTTAGCCTTTCATGCATCTCTTGCATCGTTGCTTCCTCTCCTTGCATGTGAAAGTCTTTGAACTTTTGAGTTCTGAGAACGATTCCCATTTCCCTTTCACTTGCAATGAAACGTTCAGCATTCAATTTGTCCTTCGAAAGGACGGAGAGCAAATTACAAGTAGAATTGTTGGTGTTGATATTGTTGTTACTAGACATAATTACTACAACAAATAATAAAGCAAGATTCAATCAATGTTTATCAAGAAAGCAATAATTAAAAAAAATTTAATTACTACTACCCTTTATTCAAAATGAAAGTCCCCCATTGAATGAAGAAATAACCAAGATCCCCTCCCACTACAATCAAACGGACTTTGGCCCTGCCTTCAATTTATAGTAGTTGAGGTAAGTAAGCACTTTACTAATTATAACTAATTATAATTCTTGGTAGACAGGTTAACAACTCCTTGTTTACTCCTATCTCTTAGCTTCAAAACCCAAAACTTTGTCTTTTGATGATTTTGTTGAGTTAAACCAAACATTAACATGTAAGTTTCAAAAACCTACCCTACTATCCCCAAAACTATGAGCAACACCCTACTTTGGCAGAACCTATTACTCATGATCTAAGGCTTTATAGGTGTTGTTTGGAAAAGCAATTGAACTCAATATTACTTTTGGGGACCTAAGTTTACTAATATGGTCAATCAATAGTGAACACATGAATCAATTAACCACAAACAAACTTAGAAGCAAGCATTTAAACAAAATAAATGCAAGATTTTAATAAAGCAATAATTAAATGATCTAGTATGGCCCCTATACTTAGGAAAATAACTAATCTTCATGAATCCTCCCTTGAATTATCTCCATGGATCACTATCCTTGAAACTCCTTGGATTCTCATGCTTGATTACATAATTTGAATTAAATAAATAACGAAAATTTAAAGTTACAAAAATACAAACGATTCGCAGATCGTATTTAATTTTACATTCAAATTTAACGATTCACAGATCGTATTTAATTTACATTCAAATAGAACGATTCGTAGATCGTATTTACTATCCTAATTTGGGCCATACTAGTCATAACATGCAAAATATAATATCATATATATTACATTAAACATCCACGCATTTATAATATCAAAATAAAATAAACACAAACTATTTACTTATTAACAATTAATAAGCAAATAAAACTTTCCATAATAATTATAAAACTTAACAAATTTAACTAAAAATTATCTAGGAAACTTTATTATTTTAATTCAATTACTTATTTAAATATGGCTAGAATAATCATTATTATTCACAAATTTGCAAAATAGGAAACTTTTGGATTTATGCTCAAGATTGGAAAATCAGATTTTCCAAAAAAACAATTTTTTTTTATTATTATTATTAATGGTTGACTTGTTGACCAGCAGGCCAGTCAACAGCCAACCACTCGCTCACCCACGCTAGCAGCACAGACACAATATCCACGCTGGCTAACACGGACACACACCACAACTCACGACCTCTAGCCAGCATCGTCGGCCTTGGTCGCGCCGCACACCTCCAAATCCGATCAGCCCAGCCGTGTTTCTCGCCGGCAACACAAGCCACCAGTCGCGCCAGGGCGGCAGCGGCACACGCCAGCAGCGCGAGCCACCGCACGTCAAACGTGCGTGGTTCTGCCGCCGTCTGGTGTCGTGGTGTCGCCGCCCCTCTTCCGTCTGCCTTGCCACCACCGTGACTCTACCGTTTTGGGTGGAGCCACCCAGCTATGGTGCTTGTTTTCTTTTTAATTTTTGTAACAATTTACATATAAAATTAAATTTATCTTTATCAACAATTGATTAAAGATTTAAGAAAACTAATTAGGCTATAAAAGAATTCGAAAATTATGGCAGAAAATTTTAAATCAATCAACAAATCTTAAATAAATTTTTGGGTTTGTTGAGATTAGATTTGAATGAGTAATCTCTATTAAACATTAAATCTAACCAGAATTCAAAATTAGGGCAAAAAGTAAATTAATTCCAAAAATTCAGAAAATTAACAATTAAAATCTGGAAAATTCGAAATTAATCTTTAGGGTGATCTACAGAATTATCATAACAAATAAAATCAATTATTTTAATTGTTATCCTTTAAATTTATGAATAATCAAATTAAACATAAAATTTAACTAAAATTCACAAATATATGATAAAAATCCGAATATTAGTGGGAAAAATAATCAAATTATTTTCAGCCATCATATTATTCTAGATCTATGTGGGTGATGAATATTAGATTTATTTAACAAGTACAAATCAAATCTTTTAATTGTTAACAAATTATTTCAATGATTAATCAAATTAAACATTAAATAATTTTAAATCTAACAAATATATTTATAAAATTCCGAAAATTTTGGAGTGAATTAAACAAGTTATTTCGTCCATAATATGAAAAATTCGAACCTTAATAAAATTATTTGAGCATAAAACACAATTAAATCAATTATTTACAATTTCCAATCAATTAATATCAAATATCAATTATGCAAATTCATGCCATAAATAAATCCTCCCTTAATTGAAAAAAAATAATAACTTTGCATACAATTATATGATCATATGAATATTATGAATAAGGCAAAACTGATACCACTGTAGGAATATATAGATGCATATAGCGGAATTTCAAGAAACAATTTCCTAACATCTATCATAGGATCGCAAACATAATCAAACATATGAATCATTCAATAGGAATTAAATATCAAACCTTTGTAGCGTGATTTTCCTATTGTATGCAAGCTTTGAAGATCCGAGAGCCCCAAGTGTTGCTCCTCTATTCAGTCCACGAGCACCAGTTGAACACCAACGTCTGCTAGAACGGAAGAGAAAAGATCCCTTGCTTTTTGGTGGTATAGGCGCCGGTTAGAGGGAATAGATTTAGGTTTTCACTTTCTCTCTCTTGTGAAAAGAAACTGATTAATGAATTGATTACCTAAACTCTAATATTATATCCTATATATAATAGAAGAGTCATAGGCTAGTTAGGAGAACTAATTCTCCTCCTATTCCCCTTTGGACCGGCCCAACCCTAATCCTAAATGAATTTGGATTGCTTTGTCCAACTTGTGCTACAATGTGTGACCTCATAGGATTAATCTATTTTAGTTATAGGCCCAATCAATATTGTCCTATTAATCATATTTATTCTCTAGCAAGAAAATACGATTACTAAAATGATTAACTTTATTATCTTCATAATATTATTCCTATTTATATTTAGTAATTGCCGAGATGTCTAAGGACATATTCCTTCAGGTAAGACGGTTATAGATGTCGGAACAGCAACTCACGATAGGTCGGATAAGTCTGGGCACATCGGTATTGCCGGAACTGATGGTGGGTCTCAAACTGGTGTTCGCAGCACGTCCACGAACATTGCGAAGTGAGACGAGATTGGAAAACGGTTCTGGGCAGCATAATCGCAGATCTGAAATTTAACAATCTTAACATCGACGACGCTGACGGATTAGGCGACGCTGCCAGGTTCGCCGGAGTAAGGACATGGCTGAGACACTACGCCGCTTTGAGTGGGTACCGCATTCGTGGGTGTTGACGTAGAGAGATCGATGGTGGACGCAGTTGCTTTCGAATGCGATTTAGACTGATGGCTGGGCGCGGTGGTAGTGGCGGTGGACGAGGATGATGCAAAGGGCTGATGGAATTGATCGACGGCGGTGTTCATGGGGTACATCGGGGGTGGGAGGGAGAGACTGATGGGATTGCACGCTAAGTTTGCTAATTTTTGTTTTCTTTTCTTTTTTCTCCTTAGATTTCTTTAGCATCTTTTGGAGCATTTTCTCTCTCTGCTGAAGTACTTGAAGGTACTATACATTTATATGTTGAACTATAATTAACAATAGCATAGTGTTTATTGTATTCTCTTAATTTTGTACATATGTCCCATAAGTGATTTTTTATACCCCGAGTGATTATAACAACGGTTTATATGTTGTACAATAATAATAATAAATATAAACGTATTATATATGTTGTGACTCGTGACTATATATGATAAAGTATAAACAAATTATTTTATCAATATGTTTAAACATTTCAGTACTACATTGGTATCAAAATAATTGTAAAACCACTCTAATATTGATCTATTGATTATAAATTAGTATAACGACTTTTGATATGTTATAATATTATAACAAATGACTATCATATGTCACATGAATGATTTTTTATACCCCCGAGGTCTAAGTCATTATAACGATGGTTCATATGTTGTACAATAATAATAATAAACATAACGATAGTTTATATAAATGACTCTATTATTACAAGAATGATAATCGATATATAAATTTGTGGGTAATGATGATTATAAACTGATGATGATAACAGGTTAACAACAACAACGATAATACTAATAATAATAACAACAACGATAATAATAATAATAATAATAATAATAATAATAATAATAATAATAATAATAATAATAATAATAATAATAATAATAATAATAATAATAATAATAATAATAATAATAACAACGACAACAACATAGTTTGTTATAATAACATATAGTGAGGTTTGTTAAATTACTATATCTTTTTTGCATATTAACAAGATCTTAATCGACTAAATCTTATTACTTATTAACAAGATCTTGATACGAAGCAAGATTTCATATACTATAAGATTTGTTATAACTTATTTAAGTTCACTAACTAAGTGAATATAAGCAAAAATTTGAATATACTTTTTAAAAATTTTTAAACAACAACAATAATAATAAATGTAAAATATAAAATTGATATATTAAAGTGTAATCTCTTTTTTTATCCGTTGATTATATATTGATAGATATGTAAAATGCAATAAAGAAAATATTATTTCATCCAAAGCTGTCGATCAAAAAAACCAATTGCTTAAACCTCATTGATACAATAACACATCAATATAAGTATACTGTTATACTATAGTTCACGTAAATGACTATAATCAGAACATTAATTGAGCAAGTAACAGTTGTATAAGTAACATTCCAAGAACAAGAAGTATAGTTTCATAAGTAATGACCTTAGAGCAATATAACTAGTATAACTATTTAACAATTAGCGTTTCTGCTCATTAAAAGATTCAAGATAATTTTTCATGTATATCTTTATATGATTGGATTATTTGCTTTATGATATAAATCTTTGTTATTCCCTAATAAATTTACCGATAAATGAGATAATAAGATAATTGACAGGAGCAGATATCGGTTAAGTAAATAATATAAATTATGATAATTTTAATTACTATTATCAATAATTATGATTATTATTTGAAAACGGGGTTATAGGGTATGAGATTTGGGGTTTAGTTATTTTGAATAATAATTTGGTAGTATTATTTGTTTTCCTAAGGCAAAATCCAAAACTATCTACTGGGCAAAATCTAAACCGTTAGATCATTATAATCAAGGGCACACAAGAAAACAAGACAAAGCACACGGATCATTAATATTAACCGTTGGATACAAGCCATAAGACAAACTAATTAGACCGTTAGATCATCTCATAACCTATCACCTTCTCCCTCATCTCTCTCCTCCAAACCCATATTTCCCACCCAAAAAACCTAACTTTGGCTGCTCCCTCACTTTCTCTCGCTGCTCCCTCCTTCCATCCTCCTTTCCGGCGGCCGCCGGAATTCGGCCACCACTACGCAGGCCCACTTGCGCGCCTCCCTACCTCCCTTTATCGTTGCTCTCTCCTTCCCCCCTCCCCTGCATCGCGCCAATCGCCACCATCGCCTGGTCTGGCCCATGGTTCTTTCCCCTTTCGAATTCGAAAACCAGGTTTAGATATATAAGAAAAAAACAAAACAAATTTTGTTCGTTCCTCTTGCTTGCCTCGCCCACTCTTGATTTGCTTGGTTTATAACCAAATTTCATCTGACTTATGCCCTGAAAACAATTAATTTAAACCCAAGTCTTCATCCTCACTTTTCTCTTCTCGAAAATTTCTAGTTGGTTTTAAATTCGAACGAATTTATTTTGGTGTCTTTCTGAGTTTGTTATTTCATCTTCGCTCACCCACTCATTTCACTCCTCCTCTTTCGCCTCCCTCATCCTCCAAGCCAGCCATCCGCCGCTGCAGCTCGCACCGCCGACCCCCCCCTTCATGCTTCTCTTTGTTGCTGTTGTTTTTATGGTTGATGGAGGTGTTGAGTTTCTTGTGTATTTTTGTTATTTTCTATGTTTTTTTATTTTTTTATTGTTGTAATTTCGTTGTTAATTTCTATATTTATATTCAGATTTTTTTTGTACTCATTGTTAATTTCTTTGTAATTTTTTGATGTTATTTTCGTTGGTTTTTTTCTTATTATTTTTCTATAATATTGATTTTGATTTGATATTTAGTTAGTTAAATCAAGTGATATTTGCTGGTTAATTTAAGTAAGGTTTTTGGTTAATACAATTAATTATTTTGGTTTGATTTTGATATTGATAAGTCTAATAGGTTTATGTCAGCTGGTTAATACAAGAGTGAAAAAAACTCACTTGTCTCTCTTTCATAATATATCAATTATTATTAAGATTTTTATAAATGTTATTGTAGGCGTGATTTTATTTCGCCTACGCGGTGTGAGCGCGTATTTGACTACCCCATTGTTAAGGTTTTATAAAATACGTTTTCGAAGTCGCCAACAAGTATTTAAAGGCTCATAAACCTAACTGGATATTTGAGAAACTGTAGGGTCATCTTAGGGACTTATCCAATGTAGATTTCTCCGTCTTGACTCCATAGATGGTCAATTAATGAACCAAAAATTGAGTTCGGGGGTGAGGGTATAAATATGGTCATAATGAACCACGTTCGCCCATTGTTGGCCTCTACTTAATATCGGTTCATTACAAAGTTTATGCAAAAGAATAACCACATAATATTTTTATGCACCCTAAAAAATATTAGTCTAGGTTGGTTCAGGAAACACATAAAAGACTATTTTTTAACATCAAGTTATTAAGCAATCAATATTACAAGGTACCTAGCAGGTTGTCCAAATTAACTGATTTAGTTAGAACAATTCCTTAGGTCTTGTTCAGCAATAATAACATGTGGGTGATAAAAATTAACAATAAATATGACAATCAAAGTAATGAATATTATATACAAAAATAAAAGGGAAAAAGGTTAGAATATACAAGAAATATGCTTATTTATTAAATATCTACATCATGACAAGAAATCTTTAGTAACTTCAAGGAAATATAAATAAAAGAATTATTCAAGGGTCCTCAGGAGTATACCTATGCGGTTTAGGCCTAAGAGCGTAACGACCTTCAGGAGGAGCAATCTTGAAGCCAAAAGCACGATGAAATTAAGAACGTAAAAGTATTTGATGTGTTTAGTGTGTTTGATTGTATGCGGAAATACGAAATTATAAGCACGAGAGTATTCGGAAAATAAAGTGTATGAGAAATAATATTGAAAAAAAAGTCGTCCTTTGATTCGGGAAATCAAGGAGTATTTATAGAAAAAGCGAAGGTGCGCTTCACGCGTCCACTGCGCCAGACGCAAGAGCCTGTGTGACACACAATCACACGTGTCAGGCGCACATTGGCGCGCCTAACGCGACATGCCCAATAAAAAGCGTACATGAAGATAGAAAAGACAGGCTGCGTGTCGCACATAGTGTGAGCTAGGCACATGACTCTGTGTGACACACAAGTCTACGTGTCAGGCTCGTGCGCTTGACGCACTACGGTGCACTCGGCACATGTTGGTGCATTAAGCGCACCGCCTTGCTTTTGACACGTTTTGACAGCTTTTTGATAAAAACACGTTTTGACGATTTTCTTTTATATTTTAACTCCGAAAATCTGATTTTACGGGATAAAATCCGATTCTAATTATAAAAATATCTTTGAAAATATTTATTTTATTTAAATAAAACAATTAATTATTATTAAACAATTAATTGGGCTTTTTCAAAGAGTTGGCTCAAAATATGATTAATTATCATGAATAATTGATTGGGCTTTTAAAATAAGACTTCTAAATACACTTTAAATTTATTTTGGGATGGCTTTTTGGACTGCTCTTCCTTCGGGTTGCGCCAACTAAAACCGCGGTATGTTTCATCATCGGACCCTTAAATGGGAAGGCACGATTAGGTGTCTATAGTTATCAAAAAATATTATTCTAAATAGTAACAACTTATAAATAGTTATAAAGGAATGATATAGTATATATTTAATAAAAGACAAAATTAATATATTTAAATGATTTTGTAGATATAAAACAATAATTGGATTTTAGTAACTTTGTTGGGTTTAGTCATCCAAATAGGTTGATTTGAAAAATTGGATCAAATCAAGCAGATCTTATTTTATCTGGTTCAATCGATGTCTAGTTGAATTCAGGTCGATCATAAACAAATCGGAGTTGAACCAAATATTTACTTGGGTCTAATCGGGTTTTGGGTTAATATCGGGTTGGGTTACGGTCAGGTTCGGGTTTGAATGTAGGTCTGTGTGGTCAGGTCAAAATATGATCTTGTCGGGTGCCGGTCAGGTCTGGTTGATCGCAGGTCAAGGTTCGGTCAGGTCTGGGGACTAACCCTCGTAGGTCGAACCAGGTTCAAGTCGATTTGGTATCAGGTTGACTCATTAGTCATGTCTGTTTCTGACACCACTTTCCAACCATAAAAGTGGGAAAAGTATTATGAGACCAAAAAAAAATAAAAAATGATTTAAATTTATTTTCAATGTAACATATAATAATATAAGACTATAGAACAAGTATATATAACATATGAGACTTTTGCAACATGTCATTGAAGATTTTCATTTATGTGCAATTACTCACTTACATTGTACAATATGCCAAAATATTATATATAGATAATGCCTGCCAAAATTCCTCCATGGTATGTGGTGGTCTGTTGGGTTGTGGCTAGTGGATGGTCTGGTGCAGTGCAACGGTGGTGTAAGACAACAAGAGAGCGGGGGTGAGCAGGATTCCAGAAAGCGGGAACGAAAGTGGTTGCATCACTTGCATGATTGAGTGTCAGTAGTGGTGGTGTGAATTGTGATTTTATCTCAAAGTCTGAGTGAATCTATGAGCGAAAGAAATTTCAGTGAACTTTCTTTTAAAAAAAAATTTTGGTCACGTGTTCCACCATAATATTAAGTACATCAGACATCGGACGCACATGTCATAAGCCAAGTTTAAAATATTTTTTATGCACAATATGATTTTAAAAACTTTAAATCACGAACTGATATTCATACCATTTTTTAGGAGAAACATCCTAAAATCTTAAATTTATAAAACAAAAAAATTCCGTGCATTTTATATGGCTTCAAAAACTAGTTAATTAATAAAACTAAATAACAACTCTAAAGACAAAAAAACAATTATTATACTAAAATGTAATAAAATGAAGCGAGAAAAAAAATTAGGTAAAGGAGTCGAACACATGATTTTCTATATGACTAGGAAAACACTTTACTATGTTAGCCAACACCACACTTTATATTTATTATAAGATTTTTTTTTCAAAAAAAAAGAGAGTAAGTAGTGATACTTTTTTTTTCAAAGGTAAGGAAAAAGAAGGTTAGGAGACCCTCCGCACGAGGGGAGCTCCAACCTTATCGTTTACAAGGATTGAATGAAGAGCTGAATGAGTACAATTTTCAATACAAAAACTAGAATCTATGAGGTGGCCAACATTGGCAATCCAATCTGCTGCTTTGTTTGCTTCCCGGTAGACATGTCGAATAGTTCAAGAAGAAAAGGAGCGGAGAGAAGTCTGGATATCCTGAATGATGTGGGCGATCTGCCAAGGAGGGGACCAGATGACTTTGATAGAATTGATAACCATGAGGTTATCTCCTTTGATGTGGAGATGAGTAATAGCATTTTGAATAGCTAGCCGGACTCCATGCTGAAGGGCTGTAGCTTCTGCCACCGAGACTGAAGATGTACCAAGGTTTAAGGCTGCGGCTTTGATTAGGTTGGCGTCGGAATCTCTGATGATAAAACCTGCTGCTGCTGAAGAATCACGAACAGAGCAGTCGAAGTTGAGTTTGAAAAATGGAGATGATGGAGGCTCCCAAGTCACCAAAAGTGAAGAAGGGTACTTGGGAGTGGAGGGATGGAGAGAAGAGTGGAAAAAAGGGGAGCCAGAGGAATTACAGTAATCAACTGCATTCCTAAGACTCCATTCTGAGAAAAGAAATTTTGCTTTATGAAGAATCCTATAAATATTAAGCGAGTCGTTATGAAAGATGATATTGTTTCTTTCTTTCCAAATACTCCAAATTAGGAAGACATATTTAGAAGCGAAGTTTTTATTCTTTTTAATATTAGAAAAAGTATCTAATAAAGTGGCACTAGTTAAGGAATGGGAAAACCAATCATTAAGTTCTTTAAGCTGCCAAAGGGGGAGGAGCTTGGAACAATGGCCAAAGATGTGATCTATGGATTCCTGCTGGGTGGCACAAAGGGCACAATGACTAAAAGGAGCGGAGATACATATTAATACATTTTTTTTAAGGTAAGGAGAAGACGCTCTAATCAAATGGAACCTTGCTCAGGTCAACCCGACCCGGATTTGTAGGCAAGGTCCCTTGGGAGTAGGGGGAATGGTAAGGGGAAATCCCCACCCCCAAAGTGCTTATAGTGGAGTTTGATCCCACAACCTCAATGTTATAAGATACAAACCATACCACTAGATCAAATACTACTTGGTGATACATATACATGGCATTTACCGAATTAGTACTACTTTGCAATCTATGACATGTATCATAGATTCCTCCCCCATTATATACATATACAAAAATCACAATCTGGAACAATTTGCAGCCATAAATTTTGGCAATGACAATTATGCAAAAAAATAATTCAAAGAAAGAAGAATTAATGAAAATACTCCATTTGATTTTTATTAGTTTACTCACTTTACTTTTCAGGTTGTCGCTTATTAGTTTACCCATTTATTTTCTTTTCTGTTTTTGAATGGTGCTGCCAATTATTTATTATAATAATAATAATAATAATAATAATAATAATAATAATAATAATTAAATAATAATTATTATTATTATTATTATTATTATTATTACTAACTTTTTAATGATGAGACTCTACTTAAATATAAAGTATAAAGATATATAATGACTTATACTCTAAATACAATAATTAAATTTCTTAATATAATATGCCAATAAATTAATACCTTCTTTTTTCATTTTATGAACCATATACCTACTTTTTCAAAAACTTCATACTCAAATAAATAGATAAACAAATAAAGCCAGAGCGAGTAACGTAGAATTTTATACTAGTATTCAAAATGGCATCGAGAAAGAAATGGGCTTCTTTTTTTCAATCTTCATTCAAGATCCAACTCCCATTTCTCAAATCTCACCCAAGTTTTAATGGTAAGTGGGGCCAAAGAGAAAGAGAAGGACAGAGAAAGCACAAACGCATATTGCCTCGTTGTCCTTTGTTTGTCTCCTGTGTGACTTTGAGATAATAGATAGTTAGTTGTACATTACCTTGTCCTTTTGATTGATCATCTCTTTTTTATTCCCAAACTCATCCACTTTCTTTCCCACTTCTGCACTCTCTCCCTCTTTCTCAAACATTAAACACCCAATTGTTTTTACATTATTATTATTATTATTATCAATTGATAATATTGAAACTTTGGTACATAATACGACATTCTCATTTGTCACCCCCTAATTAGGCAAAAAAACAGCTTTTCCAAAGGTAAAATCTTATCTTTATCGTTAAAGAAGAAAGGGAATGAATGCTGTTTTTAATCATGAATCAGATTATTCCCCTGATTATATTGAGATTGATCCCACTGGAAGATATGGAAGAGTGAGTAATCCCCAATCTCAGTTTCTTAATTACAATATATTTTATATCTAATCTATCTCATTTTCTCCCTAATGCAGAATTTGCATTAATTAATTTTTATTTTATTTTATTTTGCAGTATAATGAAATTCTGGGCAAAGGGTCCTCTAAAATAGTGTAAGCAAAACTCTCTTTCTCTCCCTCCCTTTTTTGATGGGTATTTCTTGTTTATCAAGAATTTGAGCTTGAATTTGAAAATTTAAGTTCCAATTTTTGTTGGGTATTTCTTGTTCGTTAAGAATTTGACCTTGAATTTGCAATAATTAAGTTCCAATTATGTTGAGTATTTCTGGTTTGTTAAGAATTTTAGCTTAAATCAAAGAATTAAGTTAGAACTTTTAATGGGTATTTTTGCTACCTTGATTTGATATTTATATGCTTGTTATAAGTTAAAAGATGTGAAATTTTTTTCAGGTACAGAGGCTTTGATGAATTTGATGGAATTGAAGTGGCTTGGAATCAAGTTAAGCTTACTGATTTTCTGCAAAGACCTGAAGATCTTGAAAGGCTTTATAGTGAAATTCACCTGCTCAAAACTTTGAAGCATAAGAATATTATGAAATTCTATACTTCTTGGGTTGACATTACTAACAGGAACATCAATTTTGTCACTGAAATGTTCACCTCTGGTACTCTCAGACAGTAAGTCCACTTTTTGCAATTACAAGTTAGAAGTATTTAATTACTATACCATAATTTGAGTAAATCATTTGACAATCCAATGTCTTTTTACTACTTTGTAAAAAGAATTATATTTTATTAGACCCTTGATTAAAGTTGACTTGTGAGTATCTGGTGATTTATTGATTTATTTATTGTGGGAAATTTTTATGATAGGTATAGGCTGAAGCATAAAAAGGTGAACATTAGAGCAGTAAAACATTGGTGTAGGCAGATTTTGGAAGGACTTTTGTATCTCCATAGTCATGACCCTCCAGTGATACATAGAGATCTCAAATGTGATAACATATTCATTAATGGAAACCAAGGGGAAGTCAAGATTGGAGATCTTGGCTTAGCTGCCATACTCCGGAAATCTCATGCCGCCCGTTGTGTAGGTAAGTTTGAGCTGTCTGTTTAATCATTGAAATTGTCTTTGAAGGTAAAATTATAGTATGATTACAATGCAATGATTGCCTGTATTTAATCTTAGTTTCATTATTTTCCCATATGGTAGTGACTTCTATTCTATTATTCAGACATTTTTTAATAGATGTAAAATACTACACCCATATAAGATAGTACCAATTCTCTTGCTTCTTATTTGGAGATTCTGGGGTTACAATGAATTATTCACATCATAATTGATGGAAGGCAATTAATTGTCTTTTTTCTAATGCTACCAGATTGTGAAAATTCTTGTGTCACTTACTTCAGGTACGCCAGAATTCATGGCTCCAGAGGTTTATGCTGAGGAATACAATGAATTAGTTGATATTTACTCGTTTGGGATGTGTTTACTCGAAATGGTTACCTTTGAATATCCTTACAGTGAATGCACACACCCTGCTCAAATCTACAAGAAAGTAGTTTCTGTAAGAACCCAGGAAAACCCTCCTATGAATGTTCACTTTCAGAAATCAATAATGTGTCCTCAATCAACTAAATTAATATTGTGAATTTTTTGTGATAGGGCAAAAAGCCAGATGCTCTTTACAAAGTGAAGGATCCAGAAGTGCGCACCTTTGTTGAAAAATGCTTGGCAACTGTGTCTGATAGATTTTCTGCTAAGGAGCTACTAGAGGACCCGTTTTTACAATATAATGATGAAGGATATGATCAAAGGTCAATTGATCATGATAATGATTATAGAAAAGTAAGTCAGGTGCTGCCATTACCTTACCAGAATGAGAACTCTTTGGTGAGTAGTAGTAGCTGTGACTATGCTGGCTACGAACCTGATCATGAACACGAGTACCAAACTCTAGAGTTGGCAGCCAACGAAGTTGAGCTATTTACTTTTCTTGAGGATGACGATATGACAGATATGGACATCGCCATCAAGGGAAAGAAACGAACAAATGGTGATATCTTCTTAAGACTCAGAATCACTAATAAAGAAGGTACTGGTTTTGATGTTCTTCTTCTGCTATGTCAGAGCGATTACATAAGAAGCTAAAATACTCTACTTTTTTTTCCAGGGCGAGTACGAAATATCTACTTCCCTTTTGATGTTGAGATTGACACTGCTATGAGCGTTACAACGGAAATGGTTTCTGAACTAAGTATCAAGGAGGAAGACGTGAAGAGAATAGCAGATATGATAGATTGTGAGATTGCTTCTTTAGTCCCTGATTGGAAGAAGCATTCATATGCAGAAGAAGAAGAAGAAGAAGAAGAAGAAGAAGAAGAAGAAGATGAAGATGAAGAAGATGAAGATGAAGATGAAGAAGCCGAGTGTGCAACCATAAACAATGATAAAGATTGTGTTACTGAGCGTTTTTCTTTAGCGGATTATCTTTCTTTTGGCAGCCCCAGGCCCCTCAATGTCCAACTCCTTCGTTGCTCCAGTCATGGTTCAACTTCTATGCGTGGACGTTTCGAGGAGATAACTTATCCATCTGAGGTGGATGGGGCTGAATCTGGTATGCTATTAAATACAGATGGATTTCCTCCTCCTCCTCATCATCATCATCGTCGACCTAGCTTAAACTTCCACTTTGGTGAAACCTTTGAATCTCAAGATCAATCAAATTTCGAGAATGAGACAAGGACCACCAAAAACTATATTCCAACCCAAACACCATATACCTCCCCTGCTGGCTCCATTGTAGATGATAGGGAGTATGATAATGAGGCAAGGAAGGAGTTGAAGTGGCTGAAAGCCAAGTACGAAATGCAACTGAAAGAACTGAAAGATGAACCCTTAAGTGTAGATATGAAGGCACGGTTCTTAGTTGCAGAAAAGGTATACAAAGGTCTGAAAAGGAATAAGAAGGTTTCCATTCATCCTTTGGAAAGAGGATTAAATGAGAAGGATCTGAAATTCGTGCTGGAAAAGCACTTTTCGCCTCAATTTGCTTCAACCCCTAGTAGGAGGAAATTCATTGATTTCACTAATTTTCCCACTCGAAAACTGCAGAGTGAGTGTTGCAGCCCAGAGAATATGGTCACTGCTAAAAGCTTTTACACAGGAGCCGTGCTTCCACATTCTCTTCAAAGAACAACTTCTTTACCGGTTGATGCTATAGAATTTTAAGCCACCTATCAAAGTTACTTCTTTTTCCTTGTTATTTACCATTCAATATTGTCAATATTTTCCTTGAGTAAACTTTAAAAAGTACAGGCAATTTTCCCCCTCATTGACAGAGATATATTCAATGGTGTAAATTATGAATATGTGATAATCAGTTATGGGCATTCTCTTTGGACCCATGTTAGCTTTATAATATTCAGATAGTGAAAAAGTGTCTTACATTGCCAATTATAGTAGTAAAACTTTTTATAGATGCTGGTGAAGAGGCCTGGCAGTGACCTGGCAGAATGTAACTAATATCACTAAGCTGTTAAAAGAGAGTGGTCTGCGTGTGATGAAAAATCTAGCAGTTAGAAGGATACGGTGTGCCCAAGATTTGGTAAGAGTGAAAAAACAACTTTCCACGCTCTTGTGGATTGTTGGAAGGCCAGAGCTACTGTTCATCTCTTCTCTTCGTCTCGATGTGTGGCAGATAAGTGTGAATTCATTTTGTGAATGGTGCAGCAACAACAGAGAGGGTAGCAGAGAAAAGCACTGGTGGCATCTAATGCTACTTTGACCATCTGGATTGATAGAAACCAATGGGTTTTCGAAAAGAAGCAACGAAGTATAAATATAGCAGCAACCAAAGCACCCAAGTCTTCTTGGAATTATGGAGTATGAGAAGGCAGATGAAAGTACTCCTAGACGAATAATGGCCGAGTGTAGCAGCAATAGGCGGTGGACACCCCCCTCCCCGGGATGTTTTACATAAATTTAGATGCTGATATGCAACCATGTTTCCGGGAGGCAAATTCGGCTTTGGGTAATTGGGTCAGTTATGCTGGACAAACTGGGTGATGTTCTTGTGGCAGGCCTGCCGGCTAAGCTATACAATGGTGAGTGCACAGTAAAAGTGGCAGACGCTCTGGTGATAACTGATAAGTGCATAGTTCCATGTAATTGGGTAAGAATAAGGATTTATTTCATATGCCTAACGTTGCGAATCAAATGTTGGCGTCGTTGACGTGGAGAAGTATAAAGTTTTACCAAGAACTCAAAAGCTTAACGTGCTGTTTTTTCTCGCACATTTATGATGTGTGATTTTTTGTATTATTGTCCACAGATTCTGTTAGATATTCCGAAGAGTATGTTATCCCTGACCCGTTAGTTGTTATAGCCTTATAGGTAATCTTTTATCTTGACTTAAGTCATAATGAAGTTTGTAAGCTGCTAATCTGTTTAGGATTAGTAATGCTTTTGATAGAAGTAGCTAATCTCCTATTGCATCTAATAGTATTAACAGAGGAATAGAGGATTAAGGTTAGCCTAGTGGTTTCTTTCCTTTCATGTGATAGGGATTCAATTAGAGGTGATCATGGGCCAGGCCGGGCTTGACCCAAAAAAAGTGGCCCATTTTGGGCCAAAGCCGTGGGCCGGGCCAAGCTGCGGGCCGGGCCAAGCCGCGGGCCGAAAGTTCGTGCCCAAAACCAGCAAATTCGGGCCAGATCAAGCGGGCTTTTCGGGCTGAGCCAAATTTCAGACTATTTTTGCATATTTAAGTTGCCCGTGGCCCGGAATTTTTGCCCAAAAAATCGGGTCTGGCCCGACCGCGGGCCTAAAATTCGTGTCCAAAACGCGCCCATTTTCGGGCCGGGCCGTGTTGATCACCTCTAGATTCAATCCTCACTTCTTGCAACAAGGGGAATTCCCCTTACCTGTATATAAAAAAAAAAAAAAATCTAATGGTAGTATTACCTCAGACTACTAAGTGCTGAGAAATACAATCAATTCTTTTTCCTTTGAAAAAAAAATTCACTGAAAAAATAAGATAAAATAGAAGTTAATACCTCAAGTAGTATACTCTATATTACTAATGTCGATTTGGTTAACCAAATTTAAGTTTTACATAGACAAATCAACTGATTTGCAAATTTAAGTAGATCATATTTGATTTTGTTTATGCTTACCCGTATTATCACGGATTGGAACTATTTACGCCTCTATAATAGGTTGTAGGTCGTAGACCCTATTGGACCGTATTCTGAATTTGATCTTTGAAATCTATCTTAAACTTTTGAGTGCTTTAAGCGTGTAAGAAGTTGGGAGATAATAGCTATTCCGAGACCGAGTGTTTTGGTACATTAACTCGTTCTAAATAGGAGAAATGCATTTGATCTTTAAAATCTATTTTAAAACTTTGAATGATGTAAGTGTGTAACAAGTTGGGTCATAATAGCTGTTTTATAGATTGAGTGTACATTATCAATTTTTGTTAACTCGGTCTAAATAGGACAAACGCAAAGTTTCTATTCATGAGGAACGGACTGTGTATCTAACTATGGTAATTGGGTAAATATTGTTCATTGCCCAAAACCTTTTTTTTAAGACAAAGTGGTATATTAAATCAAAAGAATAATAAATTGAATAAAAAAAGGTGGTATATTAATTCTTTATTACATTTATAAAAGATGTAGTATATTTAACCAATCATAAATATATATAAAACAAAATAATTTTCTTCACCTGTCATTACACCATTCATTTGCAAACGTGTCACTCTTACAATTACTATTAACCACGTGTCTAATTGCAATGTATTGGCTGTCATGTTGTCAGTTGTCACTGCCATATCATCTTGATTTCAATATGTGGAAGAGAATTCCTTGATTTATTGCCATCAATAAAATTGATTTGGATACTTGGTATTCATGTGTTGCTTTCTCTAAGTGATTTTTTTTAAGATCTAAGTGATTTTTATTATGATGAATCACCAACTGGTTCAATATTCAAAATCCTACTCTTTCACACTTAAGAACAATATAAACAATTCCACCAGGAATATCATACGCAAATATTTCATGAAGACCTAAGATGAATCAATTAAAGAATCCTAAACTATCTTCATGCACTCCAATCCTTGAAGCTTCCCTTGAATCAACAATGAAGAATTTTGTCTTTTCCTCGAACAACTTCGAGAGGGCTTCTTAGCTTCAAGTCTTGGAATAACCTGTTTGCTACACAAGAACACATCATAGCATAGCAAATATTCTTTTGAATGTTTCATTATACAGTCAGGAACAGTTTGATACTCAGCTATTTCCTAACAGCCTAGAACCACCTGTAATAACAATTGTTCCCTGCAGCTGTTTGTCATCATTCAAAACCTAAGGGACTCAACAATAGGAAAACTAAATATTCTTATTCTCTTTGGATTTGATTAATACTTTTACACTAAAGATGCGAATCAGATTTTTTTCAGTCCTTATTCTCTTAGCTTTCTACATAGCTTAGATATATCCTAACATGAAAGATCATCGAAAAACATGAAAGTAATGCTGACTGGGCAACTGCGCGGCGCGCAAAAGATTGCACGGAATGCACAGATCATGGGTCCCACACACAGCGTGTCCCACGCACAAGTGTTGCGCCAGGCGCAATGTCTGGTTTGCCGAAAAAATCGATATTTTCCCCTTCTAATCATCTTACAACTATAGATTAATTAGATGCTTATTCTTATGCTTATTCTTATTCTTATTCCTTAACCAATGGTAAAAGGATGTGATTGGTTGTTTTAATGTACTTGATCATCATTAAAACTGTTTTATACTAGTTTTGAGAGACAATTCAATTTCCGACAACTAAGCGCGACTTGTTTTTTTTGTTTTCCGAAAGACAAACTTAAAACAATTAATGCAAAGTCATCAAATTATTAAAGACGAGCGCGATTCTACAATAAATCATTTTATTAAAATCTATTAATGTAGTTATTGACTACGACTTCCGACAAAATCACGTCATAAACCAAAAATCGTACGATTAAAGCAAAAAAAGGGAAATCCGTCTAACGAAATGAAACTTGCGTTCCGAGGCGGAACATGCCTTCGACGGGGCGCGTGCTCTACGATGCATGATGGCTTCGTTATTTTTTATTTCTTTTTAAATAATTTATTTAAATTATTACTCGCAATAGGGGTTCAAATTTTGGTGTCTACATAATGCCCCACATTGGTCGAATTTTGGAGGAAATGATGACCAATGTCTGAAAAGACGCAAAATTTTGACTGAAAATTGTGTTTTTGTGATAACATATTCTCCATAATAAAATAGTTATCAACGGTACCCTTTTGAAACAATGGTCCGCGACCTCTAGTGTCGTCTTAAGTAGAAAATCCTAATTAATTTTATGAAAATGTGACTTTGTCATCATTTTGAATTAAATTTCACGAAATTAAGGATGCGACTTTATTGTCGTATTGGATAGAATATCCCAATTAATTTTCTAAAATTGAAAATGCGACTTTATCATCGTCTCAGATAGAAAATCCCAATTAATTTTCTAAGATTTAAAAATGCAACTTTATCGTCATCTTTGATAGAAAATCCCAATTAATTTTTTGAAATTTAAAAATGTGACTTTATCGTCGTTTCTGATAGAAAATCCCAATTAATTTTCTAAAATGCAAAAATGCGACTTTATCGTCTTCTTAGATAGAAAATCTCAATTAATTTTCTAAAATGCGACTTTATTGCCGTCATAAGTAGAAAATCCTACTTAATTTTCTGGAAATGTGACTTTGTCGTCATTTTGGAAAAAATTTCACGAAATTGAGGATGCGATTTTATTATCGTCTTGGATAGAAAGTTCCAATTAATTTTCTAAAATTTAAAACGCGAATTTATCATCGTTTAGATAGAAAATCCTAATTAATTTTCTAAAATTTGATATGTGACTATATCGTCGTCTTAGATAGAAAATCCCAATTAATTTTCTAAAATTGAAAATGCGGCTTTATTGTCCTCTCGAATAGAAAATTCCAATTAATTTTCTAAAATTGAAATGCGAATTTATCATCGTCCTAGATCTCAATTAATTTTCTAAATTTGAAAATGCGATTTTATTGTCGTCTTAAATACAAAATCTCAATTAATTTTCTTAAATTTGAAAATGCGACTTTATCGTCGTCTTTGATAGAAAATCCCAATTAATTTTCTAAAATCCAAAAATGCGACTTCATCCTCGTCTTAGATAGAAAATGCCAATTAATTTTCTAAAATGTGACTTTATTGTCGTCTTAATAAGTTTTGTCTTATGAATTAGTCTTTTGTTTACATGAAAGACTCCGACAGTCGACAAATTGACTTCAATTTTTATTATAATTTTTCATGGCATTGATGGCAAATAAATTGTCAAATCACCATCATCTATTATGACTCCATGTGTTATCATGTCACCTTAAATTAAGGCATTGTCAGGTCATGTCATCTTAAAGTGTGGCATTGTGATGTCCCCTTAAAGTGTTAACAAAATGTTATTACCTTGTAGACCAATTGTGGTGGATCAACTATCATATGACAAAATCTAATCTATTTTCAAAAATCTTTTGATTTTTTTTCATGCATAATGCTTATATGCTTTATCGGAAAATGATGATCACTATGCGAAATAGATTGATCAAGATTGAAAACAATCACAAGTTTTCAAGGAAAAAATTGATTATTATTTTTTGGATGACCATCGGGAAAATGGGTTGTATCAATGTACTCGATTCATCATTGACACACTATTTATCAAAGCAGAGTATGAATAATGTTCGGTAAAATTGTCACACCACAAATGCTTGGTCATTAACCATTAGCAGGAATACTACTTATTACCCTATGGATAATACTCAACTCTAATGTCCATGGCATGAATTATGGATGATCACTCTTTTATCTTCAAGCAATTCCTCCATCTTCAAAGGAGCATAGTTCTTCATTTCCAAATGCACCATCACATCTACTCTTCACTACTATAACATTCTCTTTGTTTTTTCTTCTTTCACAAAATTGGCTTGGCAATCTACTTACAAAGATGTCTATTAAATGGAGAGTGTCAACAAGCAACAACTCTCCGGGATCACTAGAAACTTGGAGCAACCAAGGCAATCCTCTTCATCTTCCCGCTTTACTAAGGCTCTCATGCCTTTACTATCACTCCTATCTGTTATCAGATAGATACATGCTGCATCCCGATTTTGGGATGAAACTCGTCATGTCTTCCGCTTTGGAGACCAAGAGATAGTACCCCTCGTTGAAGAGGTCAAAGTGCTACTAGGTTTACCATCTAATGGGCCGATCATTATACCTAGGTCTCCTACAAAAGTCTCGGGGGATTTATCAACCATTTTTGCGCATACCCGAAAACCTTCACGACAATTACCTACAGTATGGTGAGTGATACGCCCAAGTTATACGTTGTATATACGTTATTTTGAGTGCACTTTGCTAAGGGTTTGATTGTAATTGTTAACATTCGTGTTTTATTTAACCCTTAGCGGAAGTTCGGAGTTTTACGAGATAATTTGTATTAATGTCATGTATTCCGAGCTTTCAAGGTGAAAAGCATCACCGCAAGCTAAGCATCACCACAAGCTCGCCAAGCCAAGCTCGAAGCCGCGAAGCATCGCCCATCACAAGAAGATCGCCAAGCCGCCAACCAAGCATCGCAAGCTCGCACACCTCGCACCTCGCGAGCTAGCTCGCACCTCGCGACCTGCTTGCTCGCACCTCGCGAGTTCCTTCGGACCTCGCGACCTCTTGGCCTGCCCAGCTCTTCAGCTCGTGTTGGAGGCAGTAACTCTTCGCACGCACGGTGCGACCTATACCGCACCTCACGACCCCTAGGTCGGTGTAATTGTCGGCTGATTTTTGAGCTTTAGTATAAATACTAAACTTTGTTTTTGGACCTAGGGGGCAGCAGCCACAAGGAGAGGGAGTTCCCAAAACTCCACTCCTCTCTTGTTGTCTTCTCTTTTTAGTTTTTATTTTCTAGTTTAGTTTTAGGAGATTTCAATTATGGAATTGGCTTATGCTATGCCGATTGTAGCTTGAACTGTTCTTGAACGAGATTAACATGAAGTTTCAAGCATTATTGTGAGATCTTTCCTCTCTATTTAGTTTCTTTGATTATGGTTTAATTTCTATGATTGTTTTCTATGGTTTTTGCATAATTATGCTAGGAACGTTACTAGTTTGATTGTGTAATTAATCTAATGCTAGATTTAAGAATAGAATCGGATTGTTTTATTCTTTTATCAATTGGTAGCAAACTAAGGAGTAACTTAGATGCAGATCGTCTTGGTTATTTCTTGGGGAAATTGAATCAACTGTTGAATGTTTATCGCTTGTATGACGTTAGCAGGTCTGTTGGTTCTCTGTGTTTATTGCTGCTATTGGATTGAACTTAGACGCGATCGGACTAGGTTATCCTTTAGTTAGGGTTTTATAGTCACGGTGATCGTGCTATTCAACTAGGAATAAGGAGAATGCGAGATTAATTCTCAACAATAGATAATTATGGAAATAATTAGAGTCGATGTTCAATGATCGATAATGAATTGAAGTGGATGTTAATCGGATTCAAGATCTTTCCATAATTGATTTCTCATTTTATTTAATTATGCTAGTTGATTTTAGTTTGTTTATAATCTACTTGAAACCCCCCTTGTTATTAGGTTTCTCGGCCCTTAGCTTAATCTAGGTATTGGATCCCGCTAAATATTAAACTCGTCCCTGTTTCCCTGTGGATACGACCCCTACTTCCATTATACTTGCTTAGTGTAAAAGAGAGTAGGAGAAATTTTATCTTTGGTTGGGTGGCGTACACGACAAACGCCGCCCGCCAAATTTTGGCGCCGTTGCCGGGGAAACGGTGTTACTTGTTTGTATTTAGCGTGATTTTTTGAATGGTATTGCTTGTGCTCTTTGTTTTTGGTTGGCCACTCATATAAAGAATTCCCTTTTTGTTTTAGTTTCTAGTTTTCATCTTTCATTGAGCTCTATGTATTTCACTTTTGTATTTTGGACAAGAAGCATGGAACTTGTTGCTTAAACTCTCTTGGGAAATGGTTGATTGAAGCTTTTGACGGTTTATTGTAAGATTTACTCTATATCTTGGTTATTGTCTAGCTTTAAATATTTATATTAATGGTCATGACTTGGATTAGCTAGGAGTACTACTAGTTGATGTTTGTTGTTGACTTAATGCTAGGTTTTGGATATAATCTGATGTTATATGCTCAACCATGTTGTAGTAAGCTAGGTATTAACGATGCATTGCAAGAGTTCTTCTCAATCAGTTTTGCAGGTACTTGAAGTGGAGATTGACATGGAACCACCATTGTCACACATGGAGCACAACCCAATGATTAAGCTTAAGGTATTAAGTCGAGCTAACGACTTTAAACAACAGCGCTTCTCGGGAGGCAACCCGAGACCCCTTTTATTTTCTTTCTTTTCCTTTATTTCTTATCAAATTTCCACCACCACAACAAATTTTCTTTCATCCACCGCCCACCCACCGCCCACCCACTACAAAGAACCACAACACATCTTAATCCGCTTGGAGCCCAAGTCCACAAAAGAAAACCCGTTGGGAAGAGTTCAACCGCTAGGAGTTGGCGAAATTGGAACGGTGAGATTGTTGTATCTTTTCGATCTCTTAAGCTAGGTGCAATGTCATTTGTTTGAGTGATTCGAGGGAGAGGGTTGTGAGTTGAGTTATGAGATTTGAGTTGGTGTTGTTAAGAAATTTGAGTTTGACGGATTGTTTGTCATGAGTTTTGAGCATTCGATCTTCGATTTACCCGATTTTCGATTCTTTCCCCCCATTTTCCGTTTACTTTTTCTTCTAATTGTAGTCACATTGAGGACAATGTGTAGTTTAAGTAGGGGGGAGGGTATTCTCATTCTCATGTATCTATGTTGTATTTATAACTTTCAATTTGAAAAAATGAAAAAAAAATTAAATAAAAAAAAAAAATATAAAAAAAAATGAATGATGATGAAGTGAATCCCGCTGAGTTGAAAACCCGCAAGGGCGGGCGACTCGGGCAAAATTAGGGGCTCGGATAGGTCGAAAACCCGGAAGGGCGGCCTATGCAAAAAAGGGCTAGTTGAGCGGGTGAGTTTTGTGAGCCGGAAAAAGAAGAGGAATGAAAAAAATTTGAGAAGCTAGGTTGAAAACCCGAAAAGGCTCCTAGGGAAAATGAGAGATTAAGAGAGAATTATATACTTTGAAAACTCATTTGCCGGAGATGGTGTCATAAGGTGGAAAGCGTTTTCGGGTAAGGTTGGTGAATCCATCCTTGATTTTGTGAAGTTTTGTTTTGGCTTTCACATTCTTTTGGTTGATTGTTTGTTTTTGGGAGTAAGCATGGAATATATTCCTTTTTGTCTTTGTTCCATGGCTTGCTATTCTAAGTTAGTTGTAGTAGTAGTAGGTCATCTTTTGAGGTTTGGGAGAGCTGATAGTTTAGTGTGTCATGAGCTGGCATTTTGATTTTTGTTGGCGTTGCTGGTTATTGTTGTTGTTAAGTCTTTATATATTTCAGGTGAGTTTGAATCTAAGTGTGGGGGAACCATCGTCCCTTACGTTTAGGTTTTGGGCGGATGTTGTTAAGATGTGATGATGACGATGTAGATGGTGGAGAGTGTAGGTTGGTGTTGATAATTTGGGTGATGATTTATTGGGTGATCCTCATTTTGAGTTTACTAGAGGTCGAGTAAAGTTCAAGTGTGGAGGTATTTGATACGCCCAAGTTATACGTTGTATATACGTTATTTTGGGTGCACTTTGCTAAGGGTTTGATTGTAATTGTTAACATTCGTGTTTTATTTAACCCTTAGCGGAAGTTCGGAGTTTTGCGAGATAATTTGTATTAATGTCATGTATTCCGAGCTTTCAAGGTGAAAAGCATCACCGCAAGCTAAGCATCACCACAAGCTCGCCAAGCCAAGCTCGAAGCCGCAAAGATCGCCCATCACAAGAGCATCGCCAAGCCGGCCTAAGCATCGCAAGCATCGCTCGCTCGCAGAGCTCGCACCTCGCGAGCTAGCTCGCACCTCGCGAGCTAGCTCGCACTCGCACCTCGCGACTCGCGACCCGCTTGCTCGCACCTCGCGAGTTCCTTTGCACCTCGCGACCTCTTGGCCCCCCCCACTCTTCGGCTCGTGTTGGAGGCAAGTAACTCTTCGCACGGTGCGACCTATACCGCACCTCGCGACCCCTAGGTCGGTGTAATTGTCGGCTGATTTTTGAGCTTTAGTATAAATACTAAACTTTGTTTTTGGACCTAGGGGGCAGCAGCCACAAGGAGAGGGAGTTCCCAAAACTCCACTCCTCTCTTGTTGTCTTCTCTTTTTAGTTTTTATTTTCTAGTTTAGTTTTAGGAGATTTCAATTATGGAATTGGCTTATGCTATGCCGATTGTAGCTTGAACTGTTCTTGAACGAGATTAACATGAAGTTTCAAGCATTATTGTGAGATCTTTCCTCTCTATTTAGTTTCTTTGATTATGGTTTAATTTCTATGATTGTTTTCTATGGTTTTTGCATAATTATGCTAGGAACGTTACTAGTTTGATTGTGTAATTAATCTAATGCTAGATTTAAGAATAGAATCGGATTGTTTTATTCTTTTATCAATTGGTAGCAAACTAGGGAGTAACTTAGATGCAGATCGTCTTGGTTATTTCTTGGGGAAATTGAATCAACTGTTGAATGTTTATCGCTTGTATGACGTTAGCGGTGTCCGTTGGTTCTCTCGTGTTTATTGCTTGCTATTGGATTGAACTTAGACGCGATCGGACTAGGTTATCCTTTAGTTAGGGTTTTATAGTTACGCTGATCGTGCTATTCAACTAGGAATAAGGAGAATGCGAGATTAATTCTCAACAATAGATAATTATGGAAATAATTAGAGTCGATGTTCAATGATCGATAATGAATTGAAGTGGATGTTAATTGGATTCAAAATCTTTCCATAATTGATTTCTCATTTTATTTAATTATGCTAGTTAATTTTAGTTTGTTTATAATCTACTTGAAACCCCCCTTGTTATTAGGTTTCTCGGCCCTTAGCTTAATCTAGGTATTGGATCCCGCTAAATATTAAACTCGTCCCTGTTTCCCTGTGGATACGACCCCTACTTCCATTATACTTGCTTAGTGTAAAAGAGAGTAGGAGAAATTTTATCTTTGGTTGGGTGGCGTACACGACAAACGCCGCCCGCCGAGGTACTTCTTCTTAATTTATTATTGACTTTTCAATTTGGTGCTTGGCAATTCCCTAATAATGCCAATTATAAGATTGCTAGAGAAAAAGCTTGCATTCTTATGCTTTTGGGAAGTACCCTCACAAAATTGTCTTTAAATGCATGCCATGCTCGGTGTATTTCACTTACCCTTAAATTGTTAGTGGGTGGTCGTCTTGGACCACTTATTTTGGGAGAAATGCTTCTTGGGTCTAGATAAACTCAAGCAAAACCCTCAAAGCTATGTCGAAGCCATGTTGCTCCATGTGGCTATGGCAGTGTGTACTTTATGGTAATCATATGACGATAATAGAAATCGTTTAGTTTTTACAAAGAATATAAGCATGAATTCCCGCTCGCAATAGGGAAGCGAAGTCTGTCATGCGGATATGAGTGAATCTCGAAAAAATTCCGAGAAGGTTTCCAAGGTGCTTTGAAATAAAGTAACCATCTTCAACTTCTTGACATCGATCCGTTTATACTCGAGAGCCATTAACAAAAGCCCGACTAGCATATTTCCCAATTAGCTCTATCCACCCGATCCAAAGAATAATATCGACCCGTAATTGGTCCTTCTAAACTTTTATAAAAGAGCATTGGGTATTCTTCTTCCGGTAATGCCCCATGGGTGTAATGCATTTACAAAACCAACCAAGTGGACAAAAGTAGGATCACCAACTCCATTAAATCTTCCGAATTATGGCAACTCACGATAATGATCTTCATGTTTATATACTTGGAAAGAGAATCAATGACACAAAGGCGAACCTCTCGGATAGAGCATACTACATCAAAATCCCGGTTAAAGTCATCGCCCTAGATCTCTTCTTCGAATCATTATTATCATTGTTGATTATGTCTTCCATTTATGAGGAGTTACCAATCCAGGATTCTTTTGGTGCTTCGATGATGCATTATGTGTAATGATGCTTGGAGTTCCTACTTCCTCCTCGTCATCCTCGCTTGATTCATTCTCTCGGCTCTATTTCTTCAAAGACTTACACCCGGTGTGGTTGTTGGGATACCATTCATCCATGAATTTTCGTGCCCTGTTTGAATACACCTGGATGGTGTAGCCGTCCAATCTAGTGCCTTCTATTTCATTGAGATACAAGTACATATTTTCTCGGTGTTGGAGACAGTCATAATTTCGGATCACCATAAATAGTCACAACACCCTAATTTGAAAGGAGCTTTACTTTTTGATGTAGAGTAGTGGCTACTGCTTTATTTTCATGCAACCAAGGCTTTCTTAATAGGAGGTTGAAACATGTCTGAATATTATTGATCATGAACTCTACCTTCCTTGCCACATGACCACATTCAATGAGGAAGTGGATTAGACCTAGTACTTCCTTCTTGGCATTATCATATGCTCTGACCACCTGGTTAGATGGTACCGCATCTTCTTTTGAATACCCAAGTCTTGTTAGCGGGCGAGAGGGCAAACATTGATCGCGGAGTCATTGCCGATCAATACCCCGGTATTTCCCATCCATTGCGGCCGTACAATGATGTGTAGTGAATTATTATGATTGACATTCTCAGGGATATCGTTGTCTGTGAACATGAGAGTTTGATCGATACCGTGGATGAGCCCCACCATCTGATCAAGTGTGATGGAAGAGCTTAATGAGGCTTCATTGAGATGTTTCCAAAACGGCTGCCCTATGAGCTAGGCTGGGAATGCATTAATAGCTTCTAAATGGAAACATTAGCATTTACCTCCTTCGTGCACTTGGCGGGACGCTCTTGTCGCGAGAGCACCCGACCAAAGATAAAATTTCTCCTACTCTCTTTTACACTAAGCAAGTATAATGGAAGTAGGGGTCGTATCCACAGGGAAACAGGGACGAGCTTTATATTTAGCGTGATCAAAAACCTAGATTAAGCTAAGGGCCGAGAAACCTAATAACAAGGGGGGTTTCAAATAGATTTATAAACAAACTAAAACTAACTAGCAAATAAATAAGATGAGAAATCAATTATGGAAAGATCTTGAATCCGATAAACATCCACTTCAATTCATTATCGATCATTGAACCTCAACTCTAATTATTTCCAAGATTATCTATTGTTGAGAATTAATCTCGCATTTTCCTTATTCCTAGTTGAATAGCACGATCAGCGTGACTATAAAACCCTAACTAAAGGATAACCTAGTCCGATAGCGTCTAAGTTCAATCCAATAGCAGCAATAAACACAGAGAACCAACAGACCTGCTAACGTCATACAAGCGATAAACATTCAACAGTTGATTCAATTTCCCCAAGAAATAACCAAGACGATCTGCATCTAAGTTACTCCCTAGTTTGCTACAAATTGATAAAAGAATAAAACAATCCGATTCTATTCTTAAATCTAGCATTAGATTAATTACACAATCAAACTAGTAACGTTCCTAGCATAATTATGCAAAAACCATAGAAAACAATCATAGAAATTAAACCATAATCAAAGAAACTAAATAAAGAGGAAAGATCTCACAATAATGCTTGAAGCTTCATGTTAATCTCGTTCAAGAACAGTTCAAGCTACAATCGGCATAGCATAAGCCAATTCCATAATTGAAATCTCTAAGAAAACTAAACTAGAAAATAAAAACTAAAAAGAGAAGACAACAAGAGAAGAGTGGAGTTTTAGAAACTCCCTCTCCTTGTGGCTGCTGCCTCCTTAGGTCCAAAAACAAGTTTGGTATTTATACTAAAGCATAAAAATCAGCCGACAATTACACCGACCTAGGGGTCGCGAGGTGCGGTATAGGTCGCACCGTGCGATGAGTTACTGCCTCCAACACGAGCAGAAGAGCTGGGCAGGCCAAGAGGTCGCGAGGTGCGAAGGAACTCGCGAGGTGCGAGCAAGCAGGTCGCGAGGTGCGACCTAGCTCGCGAGGTGCGAGCTGCTGTGCTGGGCAGGTGCTGCTTCGAGCGCGCACGCGAGAGCTGGGCGATGATGCCGAGCCATGGCAGGCCGCTGGGCGAGGCTGCTGGGCAGGCTTGCGGTAGTGCCGAGCTTGCGGTGATGGGCGATGATGCTGGCTGCTCGGTTGGCTTGGTGCTATGCTCGGCTACGGCTTGTGGCGATGCTTGACAAGTACAACGATGTTGAGTCGTTCCAACCACTAATGCTTCTAGGAGCTCGGAACTTACAACTTTATCTATAATTAATATACGAAATTCCGAACTTCCGCTAAGAGCTAAATAAAACGCAAACGTTAACAATTATGATCAAGACCCTTAGCAAAAAGCACCCAAAATATAATATAAACACCGTATAACTTGAGCGTATCAATAGCGTCATCCTCTTTATTACTATCTTCTGTCATAGGCTCTTTGCCCTTTTCTTTTCTCCTCAATACCTCCAAAGGATTTTCATCCTCCAAATGAGAAGGCAACTTGCTCTAGTCAAATGGGATATGTCCACGCATTCCTCATCACTAAGATCATCGAGGCATATGGGGCGCTGATAGGTATTTGGAGTGGTGGAATGACCTCGATTACTTTTCTCTACAACTGTCAAGACTAAAGAGGCATCTTCATCGACATCAGATTCCAAGATGAAGAAAGTAACATTATAATCCAACGTTCCACACACATCTGAGAATGTATCATTATTGAGACTTGAGAGTGAAATTGAGGTCCCTATAAGGCCTCATTCTGACTTTTTCTTGAGTGGAATAGTCATAAATTAGGCACTTGTAACCTGAAGCTATTGGCACTTTGTACATCCGAGGAACTGTCTTGCGGATCAGCTGGACTGGATTACATCAGTCAGAAGAAGCATAAATGGCATTAATGGTAAATGAAGGCTTGTGATTAGTGAGTGGGTTTTTGTGATGTTGGGTTGAGAATCATTTAGTTTACTGTAAGTGGATCTCAAAGAGAGTTTTCCATCATCCACAAGATTCTGAATCTGATGTTTAAAGGCCGTGCAATATTCATCATTATTCCTCGGGCTTTGTTGATATTCACAGTTTTGGTTAGGGTCGTAACCAAGGTAAAGATTTTTAGGAGGTGGGCGTGGACTCAATAGTTGAATGAGATTGACCTTTTTTAGCTTGGAGAGAGCTTGGGCATAAGTCATGTTTTAGGGAGTGAAGTTTCTTCGTGGTCGTAATTGGAATGTTGAGGATGCACCAATGGCATGTATTGCATTGGTTGTTTTAGGAGCTGTTGAATCATTGTTGGGGTTCTTTTTTGTTATTTACAAACTTCGCATTATATGTAGTATCGCCAGCAGGCTCATCCTTTTCTATGACTCCCCTTTTCACATCATCCTCAACTATAATTCTCGTAGCAAACATAGCTTTGAAGGTCAGGAAATATTGGTATGCCATATGTTTATGATAAACATGAAGGAGATTCTTCACCACCGTTTGCAGTTGTTCCTCCTTATTAGGCCTACTCATCATTTTAGAGGCCTTGTTTCTCCATCGAGTGATGAATGAAGACATGTCTCATTAGGATTCTGGGAGTGGTCTCCAGATCCCTTCTAGTCACATCGATCTCTTCATTATATTTGTTCTGGTTTGAGAATTCTCGGACTATGTCAGCCTAAGTGTATTTCTTTGTGTTCTCAAGATTGAGGAACCAATGTGCTGGAGCACCATCTAAATACTGTTGGAAGAGTTGGGCCATCAAAGATTCTTCCACTCCTCAGGGACTCATCGCCTCTACATACATCTTCAGGAAGTTGGTTGGGCTACCAGTCCCATTAAACTTTGTCAAAATAGGCATTTTAAAATCATGAGGTAATCGTGCCTTCGGGAAAAGTGTTAACCCTTGAATGTCCATCCATGGTTCAGCTTTGTCATGCCTTTTAAAACTTCTTTGAGTTTGACTACTTGCTCCTCAAGCTTAATGGGAATTTCCCTCTCATTGTTCATATGCTTAAGGTGAAAAGGTGAAGTCTATTATGACTTCGGTGGAGTAGGAGGATGAGGCATCTGGGCACTTTGGCGCATTATACTCAGCACAATACGCTCAATATTATCCTGTCGGTCAAGCATGGCCTGAACAAGCCGTCGGAGCTCAACCATTGGATCAAGTGGAGGGATAGAGTTGTATGGGTGTCTGTTGTTTGGAACTTCAGGCATATTGCTGAGACGTGTAGCAGAGAACAAGACTAGTGATAAGTGCACATTATAATATATTTATGTCCCCTTATTTTATTATAATATATATGTTTATATTATTATTTTGATGCATTGTATATACTTTTAATACTACTAGTTGTTGTTCGACGCGCGATGCGCGCCGAACCCCAAGAAAGCGATAATTAGTATGAATAGTTCTATGGCAATATAAGCGAAAATAATTTAAGTCATTTTAAAGTATATGAACGTGTAGGTTAGATAATAAGGCTATTAGATTATATTACATATATGCTTTGGTAGTGCATACCCTTTTTTAAGATCCGAACCCTTGACCTTGAGGTCGTGAGTAGAGCTAGCAATTATCAATGGGTGAGTGGATCATCCACCCACCCACCCCAGATAAATGGGCAAAAGACCCACAACGAGGCAGGTGGAGCAGATGGCGGGCCGTGTCGAAGATGGTTGAACTTCTTTTGACCTGTTATTCGCCTCATTACCCGCTCCATCCATCCACCCATATATATATTAGTACATAATTATCAATTATTAGTATTAATTTTCATCATGTGAATTGACATATTATATTTAGTCATTTTGCTCTTAATCGATGGCCAAATATATTTTTTAATTGTTAAGTGTACAAACAGCTTTTTTTCCGGGTCATGGGTAGATACGAGGAACAATGTTTGCGAACATATCTATAACTACCAAGACATAGATTAAACATTCTTTGCGAACATATCTATAAATAAGGTCAATGAAATCCAAAGGATATGAGGAACAATGTTTGGAGGAACAAAGATTAGCGTAATACTCGTCAAATGAAAAAGAATAGAATAAAGAGACGAAATACATGACTTGAAGAAAGAAAGGAAGGGGAAGACACAACAATAAGGACAAAAGGAAGAAGCTGAGGTTAAAATACTACAAGAAAAACTATAGAAGCAAAATGCCTCGGAATGGCCAACAAAAACCTAATGCAAACTATGTGAAGTGTGAACACAACATTAGAAAATCCATAGGGCCTAAGAGACGCAAACTGATTAACTTTAAAAGGATTACACGATAATGGTTCGCTTCAAATGTTCCAACTTCCTAATAGAAGAATTTTACAAACCGATTTTAGATTTTTTTAGCCTAGACACCGTATCTAAAATTATCTAGCACATGACTTGGATGCATAGGACCTACAAATATAACGAAGCAACGACAATTAAGAATAATCACAAGTAAATCTTGACAACCTAGAATTGGAGTCTAAAAATCAAAATACACGTAACCATCTTTAAAAGCCTATCAAGCAACGATTAAAATGCAACGAAGCTACTATAATATTTATGAGAATTCAAGCATCGAATTTAATCGCATTCAAAGCTCGGTCCTCCAAAATGTGTAGACTGCTTACCGCATGACTTTGCAAAAGAGAAAGACGGAAATCCATTGAGAAAGAGACTTTAACTATGATAACTATAGATGAACTTACCCTAGTGAAAGCATCTCGCCATATTGATGGTCACATTGTGCTTCCAATAAGGAATCCATACAGGGGGACCTTCATCTTTAGATTCTCGCCCGTGATTCTTCTTCCACATGATCGTATCAAAAAAACTTCATTAGCTACACCTCACCGCCATGTAAAGAAGTTAGCTATTCCTTGGAGCTAAAACACGGATCATATGAAGAAAAGAAGTAGTTATACGGATAGTTAACCCACCTTTGACATTGTTTTGTCCTAGGAAGAGCTTTTGGTGTCTCCAAGTAAGGATTTCCTTTTGTCGGCTTTAGACTTGGGCAAAAATGTCACAATAGCCGGCAATCGAATGTATCATTATTTGTTAGCAAAAGTACTTTGTTAAAACAAAAAAATATTGATCATACTTATATGTACGTAAGACCGAAGTAAAGGCGAACATACGCTTGCTTCGACCAAAGGCAACCAAAGGTTGGGTACTCGGGATCATTTGGATCTCGGTGAAAATCTAGATCGAGCAAAGAATACATGGGTATAAAGAGTTCCGTTATGCTTTAAAGCCTAAAGGTAAAAACCAAGCAACAAGAAAAACACGAGTATTAAGCAACATAAACTATTTACGACTAAAAGCATAGAAACCTTTCTCAACTATTTTTATATTTTAAGATGGTGTTGACCAATACCATAGCATAACAAGAAACTAAAAAGATTACCTCGGAAAGGATGATGCTTTAAGGATATGGTCCTAGTACTCTCCGGTTTCCAAACCGCATAAGGGATGTTAGTCTCATGCCGATGAGTTACTTCACAATGCCTTAAAAAGTGGGAGGATTTGTAGAAGATCGAAAAAGAACACTTGATATAGTCTAGAATAAGGCAACACTTAGCAAAAAGATAACAAAGTAAAGAGGCCTAAATCAAAAGGCCCTATTTCTTTCCGACACCCCCCATTTATCTCTAACTCTTTATCTCTCACCAAAATCTCCTAAACCGAAGGGTTTAAACTTTAACATAGTGTTAATACGCTTATAATGTTGATTACATAGCCAAAAGCAACTAATCTTCCAAACCCAAGAGCAAAATCCAAGTTTCCCTATTTTAATGAAATAGGCATAGATGCATTCAACAGGTTTGCAGCATATTCTCACATTCAAATTTCAAATTACATCAATAGCAAAAAGATAACAAAGTAAAGAGGCCAGTGCAACCCATGACTTGAAAATTCAGCGGGAAGATATAGGTGTATCGGGATCCATAGCATAATAGGGTACCGCACCAAAGAACAACTACAGAGACCGGTATGTATAATGCACAACAAATCATAAGTGCGAAGCTATTCCTAGAGGCAAATCCCTTTGTGGATGTTTCACCCGCCATGGAAAGAGAAGCCATATAATCCCGAATTTATTCCGATCCCACCTAGTTTGGTTTGTCACCCTTTCTAATTTTATATTGTAGTGAGTTCCGCTCCTAATCCTCTCGCCGTAATTCATCCCGATGATAATTATAAGAAGGCTGCGGAGCATACTCTCTGTTATTTGTCAAATGGTACTGCCTTTCCCAATAGTTCATTGAATAATATAATTTGCTTCTTTAAATGTAGCCTTACATTGTAGGCACTGAAAAATTCGGGATCTTTTCTTCCCACTTCTGCCACACTTAAATTAAAAGGAACAAAGGAGTAAAAATTTGTAGAGCACATGCAGTATAATAGGTAAAGAACAAATCCAAAATTCAATAAAATGGGTATGAGGTGAACATTCTTACCAAGAGTTGTAAAACGTGGGTTGTTTTCTACACGAGTAACAAGAATAGCCATCACTTCCTCTCTAGGCATTTTCAATCTGAACCTAAAAGACATTCATAAGAGGGCATAGAATATAAATTAAGATAATACATAAAGAATGATTAGGGAGGTGGCAATATGTTAACACTATAAGATATGAGATGGAAGTAGTAGTAGGAAGTGCAAATGTGAACTTAGCAACATTATGGCTGATTTGGGTGCGCTTCACAAGCTTAAAATCCTTGAAATTTTCGGGATCCAAACAAACTACAAAATGTACAATAGTAAGCACAAGATGTTCTTTATTTATTCATGTAGAATACACAAAACGTAGAGAAACACAAAGAATCAAATCAAACCCACCTCTCGGATTTCTTCTTACTTGGTAAAGAAAACAAGTGTAGCAATAACAACAAGAATTGCCACACCGATGGCTAACATCTCGCATCTCCGGGATTCCAAGAAATCCATTTTTGGTAGGAAAGCTTTATCTGAGGCAAAAAAATAAGATGGGTAATGAAATTTAAAGGAAAAGGAGTTAGGTGAGGGAAAAATGGAAATTAGAGGAGCAATCAGACCGAACCCTAAATTCCACTGGCCTCTGCCTCTCCCTCTCCCTCTCCATCTCCATCTCCATCTCCATCTCCCTCTCTCCCTCTCTCCACCTCCATCTCCATCTCCATCTCCCTCTCCCTCTCCCACTCTTCCTCTCTCTCTCCTCTCTCACTCTCCTACTCTCCATCTCTCCCTCTCCCCATCTCCATCTCCATCTCCATCTCCATCTCTCCCTCCCTCTCTCCCTCTCCATCTCCCTCTCCCTCTCTCCCTCTCCATCTCTATCTCCATCTCCATCTCCATCTCCATCTCCTCTCCATCTCTCCATCTCCCTCTCCATCTCCATCTTTCTCTCCCTCTCCCTCTTTCTCTCCCTCTCCCTCTCCCTCTCCCTCTCTCCATCTCCATCTCCATCTCTCTCCCTCTCCATCTCCATCTCCATCTCCATCTCCCTCTCCCCCCTCTCCATCTTCCTCTCCATCTCCATCTCCATCTCCCTCTTCCTTTCCCTCTCCCTCTTCCCCATCTCCATTTCCATCTCTATCTCCCTCTCTCTCTCTCTCCCTTTCCCTCTTCTTCCCCTCTCTCTCTCCCTCTCCCTCTCCCTCTCCATCTCTTCCTCTTTCCATCTCCATCTCCATCTCCATCTCCATCTCCATCTCTTATTATTGTTCAATGCAATTTCACATTTTGAATCCTTGCAGCCATTACCTGCACAGGTTAATGATGTTCGTCAAGCTAATATTACCCCATGTCCCCATCTTAAAAACATAGAGCCCGTTTAATAGGCGGTAATAAATGTAATGATTATAATATTGTTAGTAAATTTATAAAGAATGTCTAACTCGAAGCACGAAATTCTTGTAAAAAGAGGAGAGACGAAGAAGATTGAGAAAGTGAGAGTGGAGTCCAAGAACCCCAGCACGGCCCCGCCCCCTACCCGCCCCATTAACCCCTTTCCAACCCCCCACCCAGCCCCCCCGCACCCAAGCCCCCCCCCCCCCCCGGCACAGTCCCCCCCACACCCGACTCCCCGCATAATCCCCCCCACTTCCCCCCCCTCCACAACCCCCGCACACCTCCTCCCCCCGGCACAACACCCCTCACATCCCCCGCATAGTTCCCACCACCTCCCCCCATCCAAAGCCTCCCCGCACCCCCTGCCGTGCACACCCCCGCCGCCTCCTACCCCTTGCAACAGACTCCTCACACCCCCGCCACTCCCCACTTAACCGTTATTTTTTAATATTCAAAGCACCCTCACGGCCCCATCCCTTGCGAGTCCCCCCACGAGAAATCCATCCTGGTCAACTTCCCTAACAAGCAGACAGGCCCCCTGCCCAAGAACTTCCCCGGCGGACCCCCCCAAGCCGGGCCCAGTAACCCCACTGGCGGCCCCCCGCACGGCCCCCAACTTGCCCCATGCACCTCCTTCCCAACACCCCACGGCCCATCCCGCCCGCCCCCCCCCATCCCCCCGGCACATTTCCCCCCACCTAACCCCCGCACGGACCCCCCACCCCCCTTCCACGCCCCACGCACACCCCCTGCCAGGCACTACTCCCGCGCGCCTCCTCCCCGTTGCACATCACCCCTCACACACCCTCACATCCCTGCACACCCCTTGTTGGGCGGGGGAACTGTTAGGCCGAAGCTCAATGCCGAGCAAATCGATCAAGAGGGCCGACATTTGTCCACGAGAAAGGAAGAGCTGAAGCACAAATTCATAAATCGGAGGAAATCGTATATTCTTTGCGAAATTTAGTAAGAAGTCAACATATCTGATTTAAAAACCTTTTCACCTTCTCTTACTATTTCTAGCAATTACCATTACAATGACTATTACTATTACTATTACCATTACCATTACTATTATATGACATTACTATTACCATTACCATTACCATTACCATTCTTCCTCCTCTCTCCATCTCATTCTATTGTGATGCTTATGATGCCACATGTTCATACATGCTAACATATATGACCGTAAGGATTCGGTATTATTTGCAACAATGATGCTCATGATATTGTAGTAGCTAAGTTTTGAGCTATGCAAACACAATCTCCCCGTCTTTCGGTGTACTTTAAACACCCATGTCTTTCGACCTCCTCCACCATGAACTCTCTGCCAAAACCGTCCTCTCTAATCAGGTCACAATTTTAACATCTTTTTGTTTGCAGTGCTTTCAAAGTGACCACCTTTAGCTCAATTAGTAAGACGGATCTGAGATATATGATATTATATTACAGACAGTTTGGTATGCGAGATCGGATCTCGATATTACTGCGTAATTCTTACTCTACATTGCTTTCACGAATTTATCTAATTTTTTGTTGGATTTAAATTTATGGAATTAATGTCATTCATCAGACATCAAACAAAAAAAATCCCTAAATATCGAAAATTATTCAACCTAAAAATGAAAGAAGAATACCTGAAGAGAGAGAGATTGGAGCGAAGGTGGGTTTGGTTTGTTCGGACTCGGAGGCCTACGAGTGACCGCAAAAGACCTAGCGGCTCTGTTCCATCGGACCCATAAGATGTATTATCCGTCATTGAAAAAATCAATGCAGTTCTCTACCAAAGTAATCTAATATAGCATACATCTATGAGAAGTCTGAGAAAACATTACTCAACTTTAAATAGGAACCTATTGTAGTTAGTACTATAAGAAATAAAATGTTTTTAAATCAGACAAAAAACCTCATTACATGGAATATCTTTTTTTTTGAGGGGTCATTACATGGAATATGATGACCCATGATAACTAATTTGACATAATGAACTTCTTTTTCTAGAATATAATAGAGGCCATGTCAACAGAAGAAGAACATAGTCCATGATGCAAGTGCCACGATTTCAACAATTGTAAACAGACAGAGGCAGAGAAAACGAGAACCAATCATGGAAAGGAAGGGCAGAAGGCCAAAGTCTATTACAACAAAACCACACGAGAAAATTTGTTCCTGTAAAAGCCGTATATTATCCATTGTTGAGAATGATCCTCGAGTTGTATTTAAACTCAAAAAAATATGATTATGATATCATGATAATTTTGGTACCTGATGGCTTTCTAAAGATAGACAATGCAGTTGTTAAAGCTTCTTCGGATCGAAGAGTAGAACTTCTATGTCACGCTATCAAACCAAAGGTGGAGAAGACGGGAGACCTGTAGAGTGAGCAAAGAAAGTGCGAAATTTTAGAAAAGAATATACATGTTAATTTGTACATGTTAATTTGTTAGTTGATGAAAGTAGTTTATCTTAGCACGGTGCATAAAAGATGGCAGTTTAGATTTCAATAGAACTGTTCCTTTCATCATGAAGATTGAAGTTGCTTGTTTGTAATATCAACAGTGAGAATATTAGATAAAGAGGTCAGAAAAGAGCATAAGGTGATGTCTAACTTGGAAAGAGAACATCTAACACTTCATAAGCACCAAAGAAGGAAGAATTTACATAAATTTGCTTGTGCCAAAACTGTTCATATAATAAAAATGCAGCAGCGTGTTGAAATTTTCCTTCTAGCGGAACTAAGTTCACAAGAACAATGGTTATATCTAGCTACTGGCTCGCGTAAAGAGCAATGTTGAGTTTTCATATAATAAAACTTCTCATATAATAAAACTTTGGTTAAGCAAAAGGCTTGATGAAATCTCTCAGCCACCATAGAGACCGACGGGGAAGATGTGTAAAGAGCAATGTTGAGTTGCAATTTGACTTACATTGGCCACACACAGCCACTGAGAGTTCCTAACGCCGAGTACGCCAATGGTTCTACGCATGTTATTGCCGTACAATCTACAAATTCAATGATTGTCATCACCATTAAGATTTTACGATGGTGAATATTTTTAAGATTCTAATTGAAGTAAAAAATCCAAGATATACCAAGAAATGTATATATATACTACTGATTATGCTTAGTAATGCTATTCACTACTCATATTCTGCTATTCGCACTCAACTTTACTGATTAGCAATAATAGTACTGTTCACATCTGATTATGCTTGCTATTCACTACTCATACTCATAAAATAATGCAGTTGATATCAAACAAAAAAAAACTGCCATTGGAAACGTGCACATGGATATGATATTAGAATGCAGAGTTCTCAATGAAACCGGAAGTACAGACATATTGTACACTAAAATAATGGAAGTGGACCAAAAAATTAAGAAATGCACAAGTTTTAGACAATCCAGAAAATCTCAATGGTCTACACTTTTTTTTTTCTTTCTTTTAAAGGATTATTCAATGATCTACACTTACTGGGCCATCTACTCATTGCCAAGGAAATTTACATTGAAATTAAATACAAATACTAAACCCTAAATCCCCAAATCAAAATGGTATAAAAGCAAAAAATAAAATAAAATTGAGAAACAAATCACTAAGCATCATTTCAGACTACTCAAATATCTTTAATCAACAAGAGAGGTTAGAGTGTGATAACCCTTTGCAAATGAATATGATCAAGAACTCGGAAATTGATTTAATAATATAATCAGGGTAAGGTAACAAACAGCTAAGAAATAACGAAAAATAAAAAGAATAAAATTTTGTTAATGTGTAGTATAGGGATACTCATACAAGATAGAAGCAACGAAATAACCAAACAAACTACTACAACTACATGAAAACCAAAGAGGGTAAAATCAACGAGAATCTAATACAAAACCAAAGCCTTAAAACCATTAAATTGAGAAAATTTAACAACAATTAACAAAAAAAATTGGGTGAAGATTTAAAGCCTAACACACAAATCTACGAGCGAATACAAAAGCTAAGCCCTAAAACCATCAAATTGAGAACATTTAACAACACTTAACCAAAAAATTCAAACCGGGAAAAGTTAACAACAACTAACCAAAAAAATTTGGGCACAAATCGAAAGCATGACACAGATCCAGAAGTTCCTGAACCCTTCCCCTCTGAGTCCATGTTCGCTGCGTGCTTGATTTGCAATCACAGAAGTTCTCCCTCCTTATTGTTAATATGGTTATGGAAGAATTAATCAAATTAAAGGAAGCAACACTTAGAACGCAAAAGCAAACAAGATCTATAAAAACAAAATTCAAACAATAACATTGCAAAACAGAAAGTCATAAACAAATGAGTGTATAGCAAATAAACCATTTTTTGATAATAGAATAGCAGAAATTGAAAAGGTTACCTTGGATCTTCATTCCTTATGTCGCCCTTTTTGTTCTTCTTTCAACACTTCTTTCGCTAGTTGATTATATACTTGTTTGGTATTCTATACACCTAATTGATAGAACAGTGAGGTCTGGAAGGTGGAACCAGTAAAGGCGATTCCGATCCGCCGTTAAGGAGGAGGTGAGTGATGAACTAAACCCATCTCATAAAAAGCCAAAATATCAGATCTACGAACACAATCAGTTAAAAAATATGAACAATAAATTTCATAGAGGAATTTTAACAAACAGTTGACAGGCAAAATCAGAAGAAAGATTACCCAGAAAATTAGAAGAAGACCCGCCATAAAATAGCAGCACAACAAACAGCATAAGAAAAATTGATCACCTGAAATTCAAAGGTATGCTTCTGAATTTGCAGAAATCATATTAACCATCAACTAAAATTAAGATTATCAGTTACACAAGCATGAACCTTTTCTTTAAACACATCATAAAAACAGAAAATAGTTACAGAATTTTCAGGGTTTTAGTATCAAGTGTACAATCTTAAGTTGTAAAATCAACGATATGCTTCTGAAATTGCAAATATGATGCTCCGTACTACACATCATCTTAAAACTAAGTAATTTAATCTGAAAAATTCAGATTACTAAAATCATACATAATTTAGAATTAAGTACTTCTATATACGATCTTAACTGGAAAATCAACGATAAGATAAAGCTTCAAAAACTGCAAATATGAAGTATTGAGAAATTAAAAGAAGCAGAAGATGAAAAACCTGTTGAAGAGTTTTTAGGGCGTTTAAGAGTAGGTCTTCGAAGATGACAAAGAGAGTATTGACGAGGCTCCGGTATCCACCGCCACCACCACTTCAGATCCATTAATTGCTTCAATCGCAGCGACGAGGAAAAAATCACGAATCCGAAACCTCTATTCGTCGGATGAGAGAGAATGCAAAGGCGAGAGAAGACGAAACAAGGAGGAAAGAGAGAAAAGAAGCAGCCATGGAAGTTGGAATGGATGACAGAGGGAGAAGTTGGCGTCAAAAACCACGCGTGGCAAATGGATGGCATGGAGGTGTTTTTGTAAATTCCGAAGGGTATAACCGTCCCGTCACTATTGATAAGAATAGTAACTTGAACTCCTTGCTTTTTAATGGGTATTGATTAGATAAAATATGTTAGGTTTTTTTTTTTATTACTCATATAATTTAATTATACTATTTTTCCCGTAAAAAAAAATTATACTATTTTTGTTTAATGAGAAACCTTAGTCCAAGAACTACAAGTCAAGCCCAATTATCTTTGTGAAAGTGCAGCACAAATTTGAAGACAAAATACAAAAATGAAAAAAAAGAGAAAAGGAAAAAGAAAAGAAAACAAAAGAAGAAAAAAAGGTGAAAGAAAAGAATCGAAAAAAGAAGAAATGAAGAAAAGAAAACAGGAGGAACAGACTCCTCGTTCTTACTTCATCCTCTTCGACACTCCTCTTCTCTTCGACGCATCACAACACGACACCACACAACACCACCGCATCTCCACCAATCAGAAAGCTTGCAACTTGCAACTCGCCACCAATCACTAAACGCTGCCGCAATCGCTTCGCAAAGAAGCAAGAAGGTTGGTTTTTAGGGCTGAAAACTTGGAGGCCAATTCTCTTACTTAATTGGTTCGGAAATCACAACTTGGTTGGCGGAATTGGGTATAAATACCCAATTGAGGGTTCGAAAATCGGTATGCAAGCAATTCCCACAAATTTTGAGAGAAAAATTAGAGACACTTGCGTGAGGTTTCAAGCCATATTTGGGGTGCTCGATTTCGACGAAGAAGACAACCTTAGGTTGGAGTCCTAGCACACAACCGAGGAGGGTGAGATTCAAGCTTGGACGTAGGTGCAAAATCCGAAATCCAAAGGCGAATCTCCGCGCGAATCATGAGTTCTTCTCTCTTTCTCTTGTACTTTCAAATTAGTTTCAATATCTCCCGATTATATTCTTGAATTTCGTAGTTTGTTTGAGTTGATGTTGTTTGGATTGTATTTTTGAATATTTGTTGAAATTTGAGATTGTGTGATCTTAGATACTCGAGTTATATTTGTTTGTAATTTTCAGATTTCAATGTTATGCCTAATTTGCTATCTTATTATGTATAAAGTTGAGATCTTTGCTAGTTATATGGTTTAGCTAGCCTAGTCTAGATTATATAACAAGTAGCAACTAGTTTAATTTAGGTCTGCAAAGATGGTTTTAAGTTCAAACTAAAATATAACTTGGACTAGTCATTTACGCATAAAGATATGATATGTTTAAATTGGCTAGGGATTAATGATGTACTTCTAGTTTTATAATGCTTCTAGTTTAATCGTGGTAAGTTGCGAAATACTTGTAGTGATTAGATTAGTTTAGAATCGATGTTTGGCCTAATTCAATGTTGATTAAAAGTAAGGAACGAAGTATAGGGGAGTTTGGCTACTTGAATTCCTACAGTTAATCTATCTAATCAATCTTGATTTATGAAATCAATAGTATAATCACACTTAGAAGTTTATAAATCTCTAAAAAAAATTATGAGCTTAAAGATGGGTTGCTTATCATCACTTGTAAATACTAGGTTAGTTAATTCTTAGTTGTTAATTATTTAGATTCGTAAAACATCTTGTAAACCCCCTGATTCCGTTGCCGGGACTTGAACCCGGGTCTCTCGGGTTAGAGCCGAGTATCCTGACCACTTAGACTACAACTGATTTCTCTAATCGAGATCTAAGAGAATTCCTTGTTGTTTGCTCTTCCATGAAACCTGAAGGCATTAGCCCTGATCGATCATGTTAAAATCCATGCTTTTCCATTCTCATTGTTTGACATAGCTAGGTTATATTCTCTTCCTCCTGGATCAATTACTACTTGGGATGCACTACAAAAAGCTTTTCTAGAAAATTTCTTCCCCGCAAGTAGAATTGGGTCCATAAGGAAGGAAATATGTGGTATAAGGTAGTACGCTAGTGAGTCACTTTATGAATATTGGGAACGATTTAAAAGGTCATGTGCTTCATGTCCTCAACATCAAATAAGTGACCAATTATTAATTCAATATTTCTATGAGGGTTTATTGCCGAATGATAGGAGAATGATAGATGCTGCAAGTGGGGGGGCATTATAAAACACCGACTCAAGCTAAAAATTTAATTTCTAACATGGCACAAAACACACAACAATTTAGTACTAGGAATGATGCTAGGAGAGTAAATGAGCTTGATGTTCCTTCTGTTCATAATCAATTAAAGGAAAATGGTCAACAAATTGCTAATTTAACAACTCTAGTATCTAAAATTGTTAGTCATGAGTCAAAAGCAAAAGTTTGTGGTATATGTGCTGATGTGTCCCATATTAGTGATGCTTGTCCAACGTTGCATAATGAAGATGTAAATGCTTTAGGAGGTTTCATAGGTTAACCCCAAAGAAAATAAGATCCTTTCTCATCAACTTATAATGAAGGTTTGAGAGACCATCCTAATTTGAGATATGGACCTAGACCACCATTTCAACAATCTAATCCCAGACCATATTCTCATATTAATCCCGAACCACAATCCCAGTCATCAAACAAGTCTTTAGAAGATCTTGTTAAACAACTAACTAATCAAATAGGACAAGTCCATTCACAAGGTGTTAGTTATCAAAAGAAGACTAATTCTCATTTACAACATCTAGACACCCAAATAGGTCAAATTTGTACCTCATTAAGTAATCTGGAAACTCAAATCTCTGGAAAATTACCTTCTCAACGCCTCCCTAATCCTCAGGAAAATGCAAAAGTTGTCACACTTAGGAGCGGGAGAGAATTAAAGGACACTAAAGTTAAAAATAGAGAAATTGAAGATGAAGTAGAGGTGAGACCTAAGAATGGATTGAGTGAAGATGAAATTAATGAAACAATCTTAGAAAATCAAGAAAGATTAAAAGAGAAAGAAAAAAAAGTTGAAGATAAGGAGATTCAAATTAAAAATGAAAAATCTAATTCTGATTTTTCTAAATACAAAGATGTTCCTCCTTTCCCTTATTCTAGGTTTTCTAAACCTAAGAAAGATGCTCTAGATAATGAAATCCTAAAAACTTTTAGAAAAATTGAAGTGAATATACCTCTTCTCGATGCTATAAAACAAGTGCCTAGGTATGCTAAATTTCTAAAAGAACTATGCACTCATAAAAGGTAACTTAGGGGCTCTGAAACGATAAACATGGGTGAGAATACATATGATGTGATTGAAAAGAAACTTCCACCTAAGTGTAAAGATCCTGGAATGTTCTCCATTCCATGTAAAATTGGTAATTGTAGATTTGAAAGATGCATGCTCAACTTAGGTGCCTATATTAATGCCATGCCCCCAACTTTCTTTATGATTCTCTAAATATAGGCCCACTTTCTAAAACCGATGTTGTAGTACAATTGGCTGATGGATCTAATGCATATCTTAAGAGGTTTTTAGTGTGTCGATAAGGCACCAAAAATCCCTTTCCAAACAACATTTATAAAACCTAACAAGTAGGGATGGGCAAGGGTCGGGTCTGGGTCGGGTCTAGTCGGACCCTAGACCCGGACCCTAAATTTTTTTTGCGACCCGGACCGGACCCCGAGGGTCCTGGGAAAATTGGACCGGACCTAGACCCTTAGGGTCTGTAGGGTCTAGGGTCAAGGGTACGGGTCTAGAGTCCAGGCCTATTTCATTATTTTTGCCAAATTATCAGCATTATTAATATTTTATGACCAAAAATGATCATCTAGAAAAAAGACCCATAAATAAGAAAAATATAAACTACAATAATAATTATGTCTAGAGCAATTTATACTATTTAGGACAATACAAATAATGTCTTGGAAGACTAATATCCAAAATCAAGGAAATAAAAAAGTTAAAACTTATATATTAAATATTTTTAGGGTCTAAGGGTCGGGTCTGGATCGGGTCCGGGTCCAAGATATCAAGACCCGAACCCGAACCCTAAAAAATTACTTGGACCCAGACCCAGACCCGGACCCTTAGGGTCTGAAAAAGTTGGACCCATACCCTTAAATTAGGGTCGGGTCCAGTAGGGTCCGGGTAGGGTCCTAGACCCATGCCCATCCCTACTAACAAGTAATTACTAAGAACGTAGTAAAGGCAAGTCAAGGGTCGATCCACAGGAAAAATGGGATTAATCGAAGCCTATCAAGTCTAAATTACCTAATTGAGGGGTTTTTTAGGGGTTTTAAATGATTTGGTAACAACTATATCAAAGGACTAGCAAATAACACGAGATGAAAATATCAAAGGACTAGCAAATAACACGAGAGTTAAGGTTACTAGTATGGATCGAAGCGGAACAACGATCATTAATGCAATTGTGATTCAAAGGCGACGATTATGCAAGGTTTAGTTTTCCTCTAAAATACTCGAGTCCTCTCTCGAATGGTCCTCAAGAATAATCACTTAACCAATCAACTAAATCCTCTCTCGAATGGTCTTTAGTCAATTGATTAAGAGTTCCAATAAGTACGGAAAACCCCTAATAAAGGATCCCCCTAATTTCTACCCAATATCTTGGCCTAGAAATTAAGTTGATTCATGGGGATGATAAAAGAGTTCAAAATTCGATTAAGAACATTTGAAACCAAAATACCAAAGCATAAATGTGATCACTATATATCCTAAGGCATCAAAACTCCAAGATCAATGCATAATCTTATTTAGATCATCACAATCACATTAATAGTACATTTAAACCCTAATCCATACTTTCACCCTAACCCTAGATAGGAGACTACTCACTAATCATGGATTCTAAGCATAAAAACATGAAATCTATAACTAATCTAGGGCTAAACATGATTAAGAGATAATTAAACTAATGAAAATAACAATTATGAAACTATAATAAAAGAGAACTAGTACGTACTATGGAAAAGGAGAGATTGATAATCTAAAAGATTGAATAAAACTGAAAACTTTGAAATTAAATTAATGAAAGTTACCTTGAAAGTGTAGATAATCAACAACTTTAATCTAATGATCTCAAATCTAAGAATAAGCAAAGTATTTTTCTCTCTAAAGTGAACCCTAATAATCCTCTCTTAACTATAGAATAAAGCATACTCCCCTCGAAAATAAAACATCTTTAATGCTTATAATTAGGCACGAGTCCTGACAATTTTTGACGGAACATAAATGGTGCGGGCACACCGCACAAACAGGTGCGGGCGCACCAAACACACTGATCTCGAAGTGCAACAATCTGTCGAGAGGTGCGGGCGCACCTCAGTAAGTGGTGCGGTCTTTCGTTTTAGATCCAAATCAAGCGTATGACCAGTCGTTGAAAATCTATCGAAACAAGCTTTCACCTCCAACTGGAATTAACTTCATCCGATTTGTGATTTGAAAATTATGTCCATTTGAAGTTCTCTGTTCAAGATTCTATTGTGCAATGTGCTCCTTTGTGTGAGCGGACATGGGGTATGGTGTGAGCGCACCATTTCTCAACGTGTGCTATATTTTCATTGCTTTCTTTACCGACTCTACAACTTGTAGCCTCCTTAGGTAATCCCACCTATATTAATAACATGGCAAAACAAGGTGAAAGCAAATGTACTAGAAATTTGGTCAAAAATGACTGAAAATCTAGCAAAATATCACTATGATCAAGTGAATGAAATAGAAGGGAAAATGGAGAAGAAAGAGGGAAGAAAGGGGAGAAAGAGGATCAAAATCAGCTAAAAGGAGTCCATAAAGTGCGTTAGAAACGCACTTATCAAACTCCCCCAAGCTTAGCATTTTACTTGTCCTCAAGTAAACCAAGAATGAGAAAGAAGAAAGAAAAGAGCAGAAAAACATGAAAAAGAAAAACCATTCAACACACTAGCCTAAATGTTCTATATGCAAAGCTACAAACATGACATGCAAGCTAAATGAGTTCATTCCAAGATTTAGTAGACCAATCAAACACAAGAGGAAAGATGATCAGGAAGCACAAGAGTGACTTAAGAGATCCAATCCACCAATCAACAGAGTCTTCTTAAAAAATAGGCTTTCTAGGAGTGATTTCTCACCCCTCTCCACTTCCAAGTCCCGAGTTTGAATCCCCCTAGGGATGCTCAACCATAATAGCTCGCCTCTACCACATTTTGATGACCCTCATCATGACTTGCACAAAATCTCACCCGCCACTACTGAATTGACCAAGACTAATCTAGAAGTCAAAAGGGACTTTATCAAGGTTGTAACGAGGCTAGGTTAGGGGTGAGGATATCAATTTGGAGATGTGGTGCAAAAAGGGTAAAGCGGAGTACAAACTAGGGGGAAGAGACTCCCCCAAGCTAGTCCTAAAACCAATTCAATTTGAAATCTCAAACATAACCACTTTTTTGTTCACTTTGATTTTAAATTTTTGAACATATATATATTTTTTATTTTTCTCATCAATTTACTCTTTCACTTTCTTCTCTTTCAACAAGAATCCAAATGAATCCATAAGAGCTTTTTTTTTTTTTTTTGCAATTTTCTTCATCTTTTGCAAGTATACAAACACATTAACTCACTTTCACCCACAGACACATCAAAATAACTCGACTCAACACGACCTAGACATGTACTCTACTTTGAGGAAAGTTTGGCCATGACTTATTATGAGGGTTAAGCAAAAATAGGATAGAAAGGCTCAGATGGGTTGAGAAGCGTATAATTATGCCGGTATAAAAAGCTTTTTGGCTTTTGTGCTCCTAATTCTAGCAAAGTGAAATGCCTTAAATCATTCTTCTATTTAGTTCGGTCATATGCAATCTTGGGGAACTAAAATGCAAGTCACAAGTTAGGGGATCAATGGTGAGGGTTGTAAATGAGTCTTATGAGGTTCGTGGTCCTCCTTCGAGGTTCATCGCACAAGGGATAAGGCAATCCAAGCAACCAGCTCGCCTAATTTCAAAAAGACTCTACCAAAAGTTACCGATCTCAAAGATCACCCAAAGTCACAACAGGCTTCCAAAACCATCAAGTCAAATGCAAAGAAGGTCTTCCAATAAAGTTATGAACACTCTTAGCAACATATCATGCATGCAACCAAACTAATCTTAATGCATAAAAAGATAGTAAGAAAAGAAAAAGAAAATATTTTTGTTAGTTTTTTTTTTTTGCAAACCTAACATGTAAATACACTAATATGAACCTAATTAACATGCAAATATACTAATATGAACCTAATTACAAAGAGGAGGAATTTTTTTTTGAGATAGAGCGAACACATGCTAACTCCCCCAAGCTTAATACAAACTCCGTCCTCGGAGTTGACAAGCAAAGAGAAAGTAGGGGAGAAGGTAAGGGGTTTGAACTCTACCTTGGGAGGAGGCTTAGAACTCTCCTCTTTATCAGTAGATGTAGTAAGAAACTTAAATGCTTCTTCATGTGCCTCCTCAACGGTAGTGCTAGCAGGAAGCATGGAGAATTCCTTCACCTCTTCCATGTCCAAGCTCGAGGCATCGGTAATAGAAGCATATAACTTGTCCCCAGTGTGGACCACTTTCTCAAAATCTTCCATCTCACCATCTACTAGATTGACCCGACAAACTTTCTCTATCATGGGTCTCTTAAAAGTCTTTGAGAATTCAAACACAATCCTCTCATTGGCTACCTCGACCGTGATTGTATCATTTTTGCAGTTTATCACGGCACCCAATGTCTTAAGAGCTTCCCTTCCAAGAATGAGAGGAGTCTCCGGATCTTCCTCAATATCCATTATTACAAAATCGCATGGCACAAACAGATGCCCAACTTGTATTAGCACATCCTCCAACTCACCATGTAGCACTCTCACAGTTCAATCAGCCAATTGAATAGTCTTCCGCGTAGGATGAAGAGGAAGATTTAGGTTCTTAGCTATGGATAGAGGCATCAAACTCATACTTGCTCCTAAATCGGCCAATGCTCCTTTAGGGTCCAAGTCACCTATCTTCACCGGCAAGGTGAATCTTCCGGGGTCTCTTTGCTTCTTAGGCATGGCACATTGCATTAGAGCACTTACTTGGTATGGCAAGGTGATGAGCTCATCTTCTAGTTTCCTTTTGTTGGAGATGATTTCCTTCAAAAACTTAGCATAAATCGGCATTTGAGACATTGCCTCAAGGAAAGGAATGTTGATTTGAAGGCCTTTTATTACATTGAGTAACTTGGAGAACTTATCACTCAATTTCCTCTCCACCAACCTGTGAGGGTATGGAACCGGTGGCACATAAGTCTTAGTTGGTGGAGATGATGGCAATGGAGCTTTCACTACTACAGAATTCACGATTTGCGTCTGTTTATTTGCGTCGCACGCGAGAGAAACTGACGCAAATGGTCTATGTGCGTCGGATCTTACAGGACATCCGATGCAAATAGTCTAAGCAAATGAATGCCAGACCTTTTTGTGTCGCACATAACGCTGCAAACGACGCAAATGATTAGGCTATGTGCGTCGCATCAAGCCCACGTGTGACGCAAATGCTGATCCGCAGAATGTCAATCGTGATCTGCGTCGGACCTTCGACCCATCCGACGCAGATGCTACGTCCTATGCCCCAACCTCTCTGAGCCATGTGCGTCGCATCAAGCCCACGTGTGACGCAAAGCCCAACTACACCCCTCTCAGCATTCGAGCCATGTGCGTCGCATGAAAAGGTTGTGTGACGCAAATAGTCATCTGCGTCGGATCCCACCTCCCGTCCGACGCAGATGACTCTTAGTTAATTTACGTGAATCCTTGCCCCAGTTCCCCACTAAACGCTCTCTCACTCGCACTTCTCTCTCTCTTATGCGAATTCATCTGGTGCCCTAACTCTCGACGACGACCGTAAATTCTCCGGCTCCTCCTCTCGCCGTCGACTTCTCTGGCATCTCCTCTCGCCGGCTAATCCATCTGGTGCCCAAACTTCACTCGACAGCGACTCCTTGCGGTCATTCTCTCTCGGTTTTCGATCACTCTCTCTCGGTTTTCGGCTAATCCTTACTACCGCCAACTTCGCCGGCGACTCCTTGCGGCCTTCTCGCCACCACTACACTCTGGTGCACTTCGGTGCACTCCTCTTTCTCTCACTCACTCTCTCTCTCATTCTTACTTGCACTCCTTTTTTTCTCTGATGCTTCTCGTCGCTGCTGTACGTCGCGCCGCCGCTGCACTCCGTCTCGCCGCCGCCGCCGCTGCGTTCCGTCTCCCCGTTTTCGGCAATGTAAGTCGTTTTTTTTCAATTTTCTGTCTCAATTTCTGTCTTTTTTTTTTATCAATTTCTGTCTTTTTTTTTTGAATTTCTGTCTTATTTTTTCTAGATCTTAATCAAGGAGTTTGTGATTGTATTAGTAGAGTGATTGTAGTGCGAAGTATGTGAAAACTGTGATTTGTAGATGAATTTTTTGTGTGTAAAGTGCATTAGAATGTGAATTCGAATTGAAGTAAACCTTCAACATTTTGTGCATTATTTGTTCGTGTTGTGAAATTCAACATTTAGTTAATTCAACTCATGATAAACATGGGTGAAATGAAATTTAAGATTGAATTTAGGATGTTTGTAGTTTGTAGTTTGTAGTGCTCATGAATTTGTATAGTTTGTAGTGCTCTAAAATACTTCCTTGCTACTATATAATTATATTCACAATTCATTCTTGTTTTTACCATTGATCTTAACAATTCTACTTTAATCTTAATGTTGTTTCTTAATCTCTAATTTGGTAATGTCTTAATATTAGATAGTTGATGTTTATGAGTTATGACTTAATCACTATTTAATTTGTGGGTTGTTTAATGCCCTAATGCAGTTGCCACATTCCATCTTCTACTAGTCGGTTTGTCGGTGCTCCAAGCTCACCTCGCTGTGCTTGTCTTTGCTGCTCCTTGAGAGCAGAGGTATATATTATACCTTTTGCTTTATGTGGATATGTTTTATTTGTCCCTATAATGTTGAATTATGACCAAACCTATATGGGGGTCGGGAAATCTAAGGAATGGTTTGGTTATGTGATTGGGAAAGTATATGAATTGATGGATTTCTTATAAAATTATTGTCTTGTTATATATGAATTATGAATTTGTGGATTGTTGTGTTAATTAGTTGAACAATTGAGATATGGACATACCTTAATGGGGTGGGGAGGGAAATCAAAGGAATGGATTGGTTTGTGTTGTTTAATTGCAATGTGCATCATTGGCCTAGATACCCGTTCGAGGCTTACTCATTAACAAGTAAGTCTTGAATAGTCCTCGGTTTGGGATCGTCTTTGAGTTTCTTATCTCACTTAGGATGTGAATGAATGTTTGGTTTTCGATTCTAAGAAAGATCTAGCTCATTTCCCTAAGCGTTCTCTCGGGGTACATATGTTGATAGTTTACCTACTATCTTCATCGTGTACTTGGAGAACTGTAGGGAAGTGCTGCCGGATTTTTCTTAGAATTGAAAACTAAATGTTCATTCACTAGTGAGATGAGAAACTCAAGGATGGGTTAGGTTGGAGTGATAAGGACCCAAATGTTCATGACTGCATTTGATAAGACACTTCGAATGATGTGATCGATATATTGTGTTCTTGTTTGGTGTCTCTAGTGTATGAATATGGATCGAAACTGGATGTATGGTAATCGGATTTCGGCGACATTTCTACAAGGGGTTGATGAATTTATCAAGGTTGCGTTAGAACATCAATCGCAGAATGGGTCAAAGTTAGTCTTGTGTCCTTGTTGTGATTGCAATAACTCTAGGGGGTATCGTGATGTGGATTAAATTAAGGATCATTTGATTCGTCGTGGGTTTAAGAGTAACTATACTAGGTGCACTAGAGGAGAAAAACGCAAGGGCTGCGCTGCAAGGGCTGCGTTTTTTGAAAAACGCAGCCCTTCGTGTATGAAGGGCTGCGGTTTTCAAAGAAACCACAACCCTTTTAGTGAAGGTCTGCGGTTATACCAAAAACGCAGCCCTTCGTACTGTATGAAGGGCTGCGGTTTTTGGGCTAACCGCAACCTTATTAGTGAAGGGCTGCGGTTAGCCCAAAAACCGCAACCCTTCATACGCGAAGAGCTAATGAGGGAGGCCTGGCATGGGGTGGGGGAGGGCTGGGGAGGCTGGGCAGGGGGTGGGGGAGTGCTAATGAGGGCTCGCAGGCGGTGGGCTCATTATCAATTTTGTGTAGTTTATGGTGAATTAATATAGGTTTTTAGTTAGTTTTGCTTTTCTTAATTGAATTATGTGATTAATGTGCCGTGTGTGATTTGTTAATTGTAGGAAAAAGAAGCTTAGGAAGGCAAATAAACTATCTCTCTTCTCATAATTGCTCCTCTTTTGTGTTGAGAGGTAATTAGCCTAATTTTCTTGTTTTTTTTTGGATGTTGATGAGGAAAAATTGTCATGTGTTCCAATTTGAGTAAGATATGATAATGTATGTATATTTCTTGATATGAGATTGTATGAAAACGCAATGTAATTTAGCTATGAAATCTACAAGTTGTTTGAATCATCATCATATGCCTAGATACCCGTTCAAGACTTACTCATTAGGAGTAAGTCTTTAATAGTCCCCGGTTTGGGACTGTTCTTGGACGTTTGATCTCACTTAGGTGGTGAATGTGTGTCTTCTTTTCAATTCTGAGGAAAGTCTTGGCTTATCGTTTCTCTACATTGTTCTCTGGGTACATATGTAGATAAGCAATTATCTACATTGTGTACTTGGAGAACTGTAGGGAAATGCTACCGGATTTTCCTTAGAATTGAAAAGTTGGCATATATTCACTAGTGAGATTAGACGTCCAAGGATGGCTTAGGTTGGAGTGATAAGGACCTACGGCTGCATGCATACATTTGAACATGTCACTATCTTAGCTTGCTCTCGTGTATTTGTGTGATTTGAATATGTGAGTGTATGTACTTAAATAATGATTGATGCATTATAATTATTGGTTGTGTTTAATTATTAGAGGTCTTCTTGAATGAGATGGATCGTACTTGGATGTATGGTAGTCGTGAATCGATTGAGTTTATGAATGGGGTCTCGGAATTATGTACATCTGCATTACAATATCAAGCATCCTCTGGAGCAGTCGACTTTTATTGTCCTTGTGTCGATTGTAGAAATGTGAGCAAGGTTAGTAGTATACATTTGCTTAGGGAGCATGTCTTTCGCCGTGGGTTTAGGCCTCAATACCACGTATGGGTTTGGCATGGAGAGCAGGGGAAGTATATAAGAAGCTCCAGAGTAATGAACGATGTATGTGAAGAAAAGAAGGATTTAGAGAATTGGGATGATGAGTTCGGGGATGAGAATTGGGATGATGAGTTTGCAGATGATGATAGGGATCGAGTAGACGAGATGATACACGAGGTTGAAGATCAGTCGTGTAAACGACCTCGTATTTTTGAGTCTATGTCTGAGGCTGCTGAAAAGCCGTTGTATCCAAGTTGTACAAAGCACACCAAACTTTCCGCCGGGATAACACTGTTCAACATTAAGTCGAAAGCTGGTTGGACGGACTCTAGTTTCACATCGTTGTTGGAAGTTCTATATTGGAAGGGCTGCATTTTTGGCCGTAACCGCAACCCTTCGTTGTGAAGGGCTGCTACGGAAAGGGCTGCTGGCCAAAAACGCAGCCCTTAGGGCTGTTTTGACCGCAACCCTTCCGTTTTTTTCCACTAGTGGTGGACATGGCATGGAGAGTTTTATGATCAGGGTATGAGCTCCACTAGCTTGTGTGATGATTTACATGTTGATCACATTGATGATGAGGTTGAGGTTGAGGTTGATATCGAAAAAGGAGAGGATGAGAATGATAGGGTAGTTGATGAGAATGATAGGGTAGATGAGATGTCGCACAATTTGGAGGATGAAGGAACCGATCGTCCGCATATGTATGATAGTATTCTAAGAGTAGCGGACAAACCTATGTATTCGGGGTGTAAGAATTTCACTAAACTTTCTGGCATCCTCACATTGTTCAATATGAAATCGAAGTATAGTTGGACAGATAAAAGTCTAAGTGAGTTGTTCACTTTTTTTACAAGAATTGCTACCTGAAGGGAATAAAATTCCCAACTCTACCTATGAGGCAAAGAAATTATTATGTCCATTAGGTATGGAATATGAGAAGATACATGCATGTCGAAATGATTGTGTGCTGTATCGAAATGAGTACAAGGATTTGGGTGAGTGTCCAAGGTGTGGAGAGTCTCGGTACAAGATAAAGGAGGATGATGAGGGAGTGAGAAAGAAAGAAACTCCGGCGAAGGTTCTTTGGTATCTTCCAATCATTTCGAGATTTAGGCGATTATTTTCGGATGAAAATAATGCTAAATTGTTAAGGTGGCATGCAGACAAGAGGAAGAAAGATGGGATGCTTAGACATCCGGCCGATTCTCCGTAATGGAGAAATATCGACCGAAAGTTCGTAGGTTTTGGTAAAGAACCACGAAATCTTAGGCTTGGACTTTCTACATATGGGATGAACCCATTTGGCACACTAGGTACCCAACATAGCACTTGCCGGTTCTACTGACCATTTATAATCTGCCCCCCTGGTTATGTATGAAGCGTAAATTTATTCTGCTATCGCTTCTTATTTCGGGTCCTAAGCAACCCGAAAACGACATAGATGTGTATCTTGACCCACTCCTTCAAGATCTGAAATTGTTGTGGGATGAAGGTGTTTCGATGTTCGATGTGTATACGAAAACTGACTTCACATTACGTGCCATGATATTTTACACGATTAATGATTTCCCAGCTTATGGGAATTTGTCAGGGTATACAATTAAAGGAGCAAAGACATGCCCTATTTGTGATGAGGATATGATTGATGAGCGATTGCATCATTGTGGGTTGAATGTGTACCTGCATTATCGTACATGACTTCCTTTAGATCATCCATTTCGTAAGAAGAAAAAGTTGTTCAACGGAAAAGTGGAGATGAGAGAAGCCCCTGTACCCTTACGTGGAAAACAGGTTTCTAAGCGGGTAAAGGATATTAAAGCAGTGTTTGGCAAGCCCTTTAAAAGTGTCTCAAATAACTTATACAAGAAAAGGTCTAAGTTCTGGGACCTCTCATATTGCGAATGCTTAGAAGTCAGACATTGTCTTGATCTAATGCACATTGAGAAAAATGTTTGTGATGCCATTGTCGGAACATTGTTGAATATGCCCGGGAAGACAAATGATGGAATTAAATCTAGGAAAGACATGACTGAAATGGGCAGACTAGAACTAGCACCTCAGGAGCGGGGACAACGTTACTATCTTCCACCAGCTTGCTACACTTTGTCTAAGAAGGAGAAAACGAGTTTTTGTGAGTCTCTGCATAGGTTAAAGGTCCCTGCTGGATACTCGTCAAATTTTCGAAACCTTGTCACACTGAAGGACTTCTGGTTTGAGAGATACATTTGAAATCTCATGATTATCATATCTTGATGCAGCATTTATTACCTGTTGTAATACGAGGAATTTTGCCTTCCCAAGTAAGATACACGATTACAAAGTTGTGTTTCTTCTTCAGAACTATCTCTAGCAAGGTGATTGATCCTAACACTCTAGATAACTTGCAAGCTGATGTAATAGAGACGATGTGTCGATTTGAAATGTACTTCCCACCATCGTTCTTTGACATCATGCCTCATTTGATAATTCATCTTGTCCTAGAAATTAAACTTTGTGGGCCCGTTTGTATGAGGTATATGTGGCCTTTCGAAAGGCATATGGGTACTCTCAAGGGTTAAGTGATGAATCCAGCCAGACCAGAAGCAAGTATTGTCCAAAGAACAGTTGCGGAGGAAGTATCTGAATATGTAAGTTAGTATTTAGCACGTGCACAAGCAATTGGATTGCCAAAATCTAGACATGAAGGAAGGCTTGATGGTTGTGGTACCATTGGGAGAAAAAGATTGTGTCTTGATGGAGAGTTGAAAAGAAAAGCAGAATTTTTGGTGTTAGAAAATCTCAAACAAGTTCATCCTTACTTAGATGAGCACAAGAAGATGCTTAGTGTTCAGTATCCATTAAAGAATGAACGTGAGTTGATGATTGAGCATAATCGGTCGTTCATGTTATGGTTTTATATAGAGTTTTAGGTGCATTTAGGTTGCATTTCTAGTTCATATTAGAGCATTTAGGTGCATATTTGCATGATTTACTCAAGTTTTGCTCTACTACTCCCCGTTTGGGTGTTTCGATGATTTTTAGGTGATTTTGATGCAAATTGATTATGATTATCTAAGATAAAGACTATTAATCATTGAGGATGAAGATAGCTTGCACAAGGATCACAATGTATCCGTTTGGGACAATTTCGAGTTAGAATGAAGCAAAGAGTTAGTGAAAGAAGTGCCAAAACTGACACTTGTTCACTATTTTGATCATAACTTTTGATAAAAAATTGATAATCAAGAAATTCAAGTTGGGTTGGAAACTAGACTTTAAGAGCTTTCCAATGATAGGTCACACGCCTCCAACGGACTTCTGGTTTGAGAGACTTCGCAAGTTGTTGCAAAATCGCAGTTTTCCCGCCCGATGGGATCGGGCGGTTTAGCCCGATCGGGCCCGAGAACATATTCATCTGGCTGCGTTCTAGAGTTGAAAACAAGAGGAAAAGACTCCCGCCCGATGGGATCGGGCGAGCTTGCCCGACCGGGCGGGCAGTTCGTCATATTTCCATAATAAAGAGCTTTTCGCCCGATGGGGTCGGGCGAGTTGACCCGATCGGGCGGTTGACCCGGCACGTGTATTTTAATGATTTTCGGGCTATTTTCGTATTACTTTTCTTTATGTTTTAGGTTTAGTATAAATACGAAAATTAGAACATTACTAAGACATCTTTTATTCATCTTTGGTTTTAGTCATTATTTTTCATTGTTTTCTCTCAAGAACCCTAGTTTACTACTTTTCACTTTGGATTCAAGATCAAACATTCGGATTACTTGCATGTTCAATATAGTTATTTAATTTGGTAATCTTCTTCATTGCTTTCTCTATTATTGATTAGATTGATTTCTTAGTTAATTGCAACTATTCCAAGTATGAATTGTTATATTGATTTTGTTATGGTTTTCATAAACATGAGTGAGTAATTCTATTTCTAGGATTGTGGGGATCTATGTATGCAATGAGGGATTGATAGATTAGTATAATTGCCTTTTATTTCAATTGTTTCCTGTGGTTGAATCGTTCATGCTAGATTTATAAATTAGGCCTGATTTGTATTTCTATTATCGCAATATTGAATCTACTTCGAGAGGAGAGATTTCGTATAGGCTTTTAATCATTAGGCAGAGTGATCCTTGACCATGCGAGAGCGGCTAGGTGATCTTTGAGTGAGGTAATGTTCGAGAGAAATTACATGTGCCCTAGATAAATTGACTTATGAGGTGGTTGTTATTCGTCCCTGATTTCCCGAATTATATGCATAGTGATCCATAGTCCTAGTTCTCTATTAATTGATTCATACCTTCATATTTAATTATGTTATTTGCTTAGTTCAGTAAAACAACTCTTTTCATCTGATCTAGTTAGTATAATATTAGAATTCAGATACAATAAGTATAACTTTCTCCCTGTGGATTCGATCCTGACTTCCCTGACTACTAGTAAGTGGACCTTAGGTTATTTTTGATAAGGTGATACGACTTTAGCCTGTCAAATTTTGGCACCGTTGCCGGGGAGACGACTTATTACTATTATATCTGAACTGTTAATATTAGACTAATTGTATATAGTTTTTTTTTTGGTAAATTTTTTTTTATTTTTTTATTTGAATGACGTCTATCTCTTTTCCCCAATTTGAACATGAAGTGTTTTGGAGATATAAGCTTAGATTTGAAAACTATCTTGGTCCCGATCATTTATTTGAACAATGGGAAATTGGTTTAGTGATCTATAAGGGTTTGAATGATGATACGAGGGTAGTTGTAGATTCCATGAGTGATGGTAAATTCATGGATATGACACCTGAAGTGGGTTGTAATTTATTTGAGCAATTAGCTAGGGAAACCTTTGAGTGGGAGATGACAAGATATGTTACTCCAGCTCTAGAAAATTCATCTATCTATGATTCTCAAACTCTTACCTCTCCATCTGATTTTTGTTCTTGTTGTTACTCTTATGATCATGATATTTCTCTTTGTCCACATAATGAGTCATATATGCATGTCAATAACCCTATCCCTGAGTTTAATTTGTCTAATGCTCCATCTGAATCTGATAATATCAAAGATTTTCTTTATGATGAATGAATTAAATAAGGTTCAGGAGGATTATAATTTTGTTCAGGAGGATTATATGTTGCAACTAGCAAATATTGCAGAAAGTCAAACATCAATAGCATCTTGACTAAAATCTATTAGCCAACCTATTGAGCAACATTTGTATTATGATGATGTGTTGGTTGAGAATGCTAGTTCATTAGAAGAAGGTTATCATTTGACTCTTGATAGTAGTTTAAATAAGGAAAAGATGGATATAATGGATGTTTTTGAGGAGGAAAAATCATTAGTTATAGAATCAATGATTGAAAAACCATTGGTTATTGAACTTTTGAATGAAAACTCCTTTGTTGACAAGCTTATTAATGAGAGTGAAGTTTTAGGTAAAGAGTTTGAATATGCTGAAAGCGTACAAAAATTCGATGTTGAGCCTAACCTGCATAACACTCATATCCTGTTTTCACGGAAGCTTGATCTTGTACCTTCATCCACTGTGTTATATCCTCCTTGTTTTCTTAAAGATCTATTGTCGCATGATAATTTTGACCAAGTAAATATTCATGTTCATCTGGTGAAACCTGAGGAATTGCAAGATAGTTGTACATTTTTTTCTTTTTCTTATGATTCTTTTTCTTGTGGTACCTCTAACCCCCTATTAGTGAATATAATTATGCTTGCTGTCAAGCAATATCGAGTGTTCAATAACATGTTTGCAGGGGAATTTGATAAGTTACTGAAGGCATTGTATTCTTCATAATGTAAAAAGTATTTCGGTCGTGCGGGACCCTAAAAAACCAGAGCTTATCGGGAGGCAACCCGACTTTCTAACCTTTAGATGTTATCTTTATTTCTACTTTATGACTACTTTGCTAACGTGTGTTCCAGTGACGTGCTCTTGGTTGTGGTGGCAGGTGTCAATCTTGTTTGGCACACTCTATGTTCATTACCCACCTTTTCTGTGAGTTGTACCCATCCCTTTTTTTTTGCTTCGTTGTTCTTCTCAGTGTTCACATTGAGGACAATGTAAAGTTCGGCTTGGGGAAGGATGTCACTTCGTGCATGTTAGTTGCATACTAGTTTAGATTTATTGCTTTAGTAGGATTGTTACATGGTTTGTACCGCTCATTAGGGGTGGGAGTTTACATGTAATGAAAAAAAATGTACTGCTTTCTTAGTTGCATTAGAATTTTTTTTTTTCATATTAGATTTCATATCATTTTAGTTTGTATCTATGGGACTATTGCTAACACTTTTTGAGAACCTTGTTGATATTTCACTACACTTCCTAAGCGCCATTCATCTTGTTCATGATTCTTCATAGCACCATTGTTTTGCAATTGATCGTTTGTGGTAAGATTGTTTGATCTCTCTGATACGCTCAAGTTATACGAAGTTTTTATGATATTTTGGGTGCACTTTGCTAAGGGTTTGATTGTAATTGTTAACATTTGTGTTTTACTTAGCTCTTAGCGGAAGTTCGGAATTTTGTACTTTAATTATTGTTAAAGTTGTAAGTTCCGAGCTCCTAGAAGCATGAGTGGTTGGAACAACTCCACAACATCGTTGCACTAGCCAAGCGTCGCCACAAGTTCTAACCAAGCTCCGCCGCAAGCCTAAGCCAAGCCCAGCAGCATCGCAAGTCCAGCAGCATCGCAAGTCAAGCAGCACGCGCTCAGCTAACACGCAGGTCGCACCACGCGAAGGGAATCACACCTCGCGACCCTTGCCTCGCACCTCACGAGTTATGTCGCGGGTCGCGACCCCCTTGTCCCCGCCCATCTACGAGCGTGTGTTGGAGGCGGAGGCTCATCGCACGGTGTGACCAGCCTCGCACCTCGCGACCTGCTAGGTCGGTGTAATTGTCGGCTGATTTTTGGGCTTTAGTATAAATACCAAACTTTATTTTTGGGGAGATGGGGCAGCAGACACAAGGAGAGAGAGTCTCCAAAACTCCACTCTTTTCTTATTATCTTCTCTTTTAGTTTTCATTTTCTAGTTTAGTTTTTAGAGATTTCAATTATGGAATTGGCTTATGCTATGCCGATTGTAGCTTGAACTGTTCTTGAACAAGATTAACATGAAGCTTCAAGCATTATTGTGAGATCTTTCCTCTCTATTTAGTTTCTTTGATTATGGTTTAATTTCTTTGATTGTGTTCTATGATTTTTGCATAATTATGCTAGGAACGTTACTAGTTTGATTGTGTAATTAATCTAATGCTAGATTTAAGAATAGAATCGGATTGTTTTATTCTTTTATCAATTTGTAGCAAACTAGGGAGTAACTTAGATGCAGATCGTCTTGGTTATTTCTTGGGGAAATTGAATCAACTGTTGAATGTTTATCACGTGTATGACGTTAGCAGGTCTATTGATTCTCTGTGTTTATTGCTGCTATTGGATTGAACTTAGACGCTGATCGGACTAGGTTATCCTTTAGTTAGGGTTTTATAGTCACGCTGATCGTGCTATTCAACTAAGAATAAGGAGAATACGAGATTAATTCTCGACATTAGATAATCATGGAAATAATTAGAGTCGAGGTTCAATGATCGATAATTAAATTGAAGTGGATGTTAATCGGATTCAAGATCTTTCCATATTGATTTCTCATTTTATTTATTTGCTAGTTAGTTTTAGTTTGTTTATAATCTACTTGAAAACCCCCCTGAATTGGTTACTCGGTCCTTAGAGTCATCTAGGTATTGATTCCCGCTAAATACAAAACTCGTCCCTGTTTCCCTGTGGATACGAACCTTACTTCCCTTCTACATTTAATTGTAAAAGAGAGTAGGAGAAATTTATCTTTGGATAGGTGCATACGACAAAGCCGCACCACCTAAATTTTGGCGCCGTTGCCGGGGAAACGGTGTTACTTGTTTGTATTTAGTGTGTTTTTGGATTGTATTGCTTGTGCTCTTTGTTTATGGTTAACACTCGTGCTACTAACAAAGAATTTTTGCAGTACGATCCCGAATTAGAATTGACTCTTTTCAGGTTGAGGAACCTTTAGTGAGAAAATTTTGAGGAATTACCTTTTAACGTTGAAGTGGAGGAAGAGATGCATCCGAGAATTGAAACTCGTACCTTGAGGGAGCTCACGACTCCTAACCTTGATCAACAACCATTGTGCATCTCATTTCCGGCTCTTGATGAAGGCACTACTTTTGAATTGAAGTCGGGGTTGATACACTTGCTTCCTTCGTTCCATGGGCTCAATGGAGAAGATCCAAACAAATTTCTTTCGGAGTTTCACGTGGTTTGTACTAGCATGAAACCAAGTGGAGCAAAGGATGAAAAAGTCAAGTTGAGAGCTTTTCCTTTTGCTTTGAAGGATGGAGCTAAAGATTGGTTATATTATCTTCCTCCTGGTTGTATTTCCACTTGGGTTGAAATGAAGAAGCGATTTCTTGAGAAGTTCTTTCCAGCTTCTAAGTCATTAACATTAAAGAAGGATATCAGCAATATTGAGCAGAAACACGATGAGTCTTTCTACGAATATTGGGAGAGGTTCAAGAGACTTTGTGCTAGTTGTCCATATCATGGCTATTCTGATGAAGACCTCATTTTGTACTTTTACAATGGTTCTTCTGACGAAGATGTGCGAATGGTGAATGCTGCTAGTGGAGGTTCTTTCATAAATAAAACCCCAACTGCAGCTAGAGAACTCATTGAAGAACTAGCTGAAGGCTCGAGACAGTTCAGTAGAAGATCGAATCATCGTAGAGCAAATGTTGAAAGTCCAGGTTCTAGCTCTTCAAAGGCCGAGGATCAAGTACAAGTTCTCACATCAGTGATGCGTGAGTTCATGGTAAAGAACAATAGAGTTCAACAGGAAAAAGCTTGTAGAATTTGTTCTTTAGATCATCATACTGATGTTTGCCCTCAAATACAAGAAGAATTTAGGGAAGAGGTCAAAGCTGTAGGTGTTCAAGGCCAACAAGCATTACAGAGACATGATCCCTACTCCTATGCTTCCGAGCAAGGGTGGAGAGATCATTCTAACTTCAGATTTGGCAATCAACATCAACAACAACACTATAACAGGCCACAACCACACCCTTATCCTAGGCCCCAAGGCCAAGACTCGAGCTCTAGCATGTCCACTGAAGAAATGTTAAATGTTCTAACTAAAAATGTGACTAACATGCAGGGTAACATGGTGCAGTTCCAAGAGGAAACTCGATCGAGCATCAAGAACTTGGAGAGCCAAGTAAGCCAAATTGCAGGAGCTGTAACCAAGTTAGAGGCTAGGGATTCGGTGAGGTTGCCATCCCAAACAGAACTCAACCCTAAAATGAACATGAGTGCTATCACATTGAGGAGTGGAGCGGAAATTGCAAGCAAAGAGAGGTTGGTGGTTCGAGACAAAGAGATCGTGGAAGAGGTGATCGAGCATGATCCGACAACAGATTGTAAATCATTGCCACCTCAACAAGAGGAGCAAGTCCGAAAATCACCTCCTCCACCATATGAACCGAGCCACCATTTCCCGAGGTATTGAGAGAAACCCGCAATGCAGAGCGCAACAAAGACATTTACGAAATCTTTCGTAAATATGAGGTAAACATTCCCCTTTTTGATGCTTTAAATCAAGTACCTAGGTATGCTAAGTTCCTTAAAGAATTGTGTACTTCGAAAAGAAAGCAAAAACAAAAGGTAGTGCAAAAAGTGAAGGCTAGCGAGCATGTCTCTACTATCTTTCAAAAGAAATTACCTCAAAAGTGCAATGACCCAGGCATGTTTACCATCCCATGTACTATAGGTGACACCATGTTTCCTAAAGCCATGTTAGACTTAGGTGCGTCAATTAATGTGATTCCATATTCATTGTATAAGTCTTTGAAACTTGGCAATTTGCATGAAACTGGTGTGGTGATTCAATTAGCTGATAGATCCAATGTTTATCCTAGGGGTAAATTAGAGGATGTGTTAGTTAAGGTTGAATAATTGCAATTTCCTACTGATTTTTATGTTTTGGAGATGGAACCTGATAAGCATGCCGCCCCAATCCTTTTGGGGCGACCTTTCTTGAAAACATCTTGCACTAAAATTGATGTTTGCGCTGGCTCTTTGCCCTTGGAGTTTGAGGGGAAGGTAGAGGCATTTGATATCAATGATCCTAAGCTTCTACTTAAGGATGATAACCCACTTTGCTCTATTAACATTGTTGACACTTTATTGCATGATGTTCTTGATATTGAGCAGGTTAATGAGTCGATGAATGCTGATGATGTCTTGGTTGAGGATTGTGTGTCTCCTAGTAACGTGCAGGTTATGGTGCCAGAGTTGAAAGAGCGAAAAAAGCCTCCTAATTTACCATGTTTTGAAACTGTACCACTAACGATGCATTGCAAGAGTTCTTCTCAATCTGTTTTGCAGGTACTTGAATTGGAGGTTGACATGGAGCCACCATTGTCACACATGGAGCACAAGCCCAATTATTGAGCTTAAGGTACTAAGTCGAGCTAACGACTTTAAACAACAACGCTTCTCGGGAGGCAACCCGAGACCCCTTTTATTTTCGTTCTTTTCTTTATTTCTCATCAAATTTCCACCACCACAACAAATTTTATTTCACCCACCGCCCACCCACTAAAAAGAACCACAACAAATCTTAATCCACTTTGAGCCAAAAGCCACAAAAGAAAACCCGTTGGGAAGAGTTCAACCGCTAGGAGTTGGCGAAATTGAAACGGTGAGATTGTTGTATCTTTTCGATCTCTTAAGCTAGGTGCAAATCTCAAAAATTTAAAAAATTTGAATTTGCCATTTGTTTGAGTGATTCGAGGGAGAGGGTTGTGATTTGATTTATGAGATTTGAGTTGGTGTTGTTAAGAAATTTGAGTTTGACGGATTGTTTGTCATGAGTCTTGAGCATTCGATCGTCGATTTACCCGATTTTTGATTTTCCCCCCCATTTTCAGTTTACTTTTTCTTCTATTTGTCGTCACATTGAGGACAATGTGTAGTTTAAGTAGGAGGGAGGGTATTCTCATTCTCATGTATCTATGTTGTATGTATTACTTTCAAAATGAAAAAAAAAATATATATAAAAAAAGTGATGAAATGAAACCCGCTGAGTTGAAAACCCGCAAGGGCGGGCGACTCAGGCAAAAATGGGGGCCCGGATAGGTTGAAAACCCAAAAGGGCAACCTATGCAAAAAAGTGGCTTATATTGAGCGGGTAAGATGGTGAGATGAAAAAACAAAATGTGAGAAGCTAGGATGAAAACCCGAAAGGGCTCCTAGGCAAAATGAGAGATTAAGAGAGAATTATGTATTTTGAAAACTCATTTGCCGGAGTAGGTGTCATAAGGTGGAAAGCGTTTTCGGGTAAGGTTGGTGAATTCATCCTTTGTTTTGTGAAGATCTATTTAAAGTTGGCTTTCACATTCTTTTAATGATTTTTGGTGAATTGGAGGTCAATATTGAAGTTAAGTTTGAGTCCTTAGCAAATAGGGATTTGAACTTGTATTGGTTGATTGATTGTTTTTGGGAGTAAGCATGGAATTTATCCCTTTTTGTCATTGTTCCATGACTTGCTTATCTAGGTTGGTTGTACTAGTAGTAGTAGTTTTAGATCATCTTTTGAGGTTTGGGAGAGCTGATAGTTTAGTGTGTCATGAGCTGGCATTTTGATTCTTGTTGGCGTTGCTGGTTATTGTTGTTGTTACGTCTTTATATATTTCAGATGAGCTTGAATCTAAGTGTGGGGGAATCATCGTCCCTTACATTTAGGTTTTGGGCGGATTTTGTTAAGATGTGATAATGATGATGTAGATGGTGGAGAGTGTAGGTTGGTGTTGATAATTTGGGTGAAGATTTATTTGGTGATCCTCATTTTGAGTTACTCGAGGTCGAGTAAAGTTCAAGTGTGGGGGTATTTGATACGCTCAAGTTATACGAAGTTTTTATGATATTTTGGGTGCACTTTGCTAAGGGTTTGATTGTAATTGTTAACATTTGTGTTTTACTTAGCTCTTAGCGGAAGTTCGGAATTTTGTACTTTAATTATTGTTAAAGTTGTAAGTTCCGAGCTCCTAGAAGCATGAGTGATTGGAACAACTCCGCAACATCGTTGCACTAGCCAAGCGTCGCCACAAGTTCTAACCAAGCTCCGCCGCAAGCCTAAGCCAAGCCCAGCAGCATCGCAAGCCCAGCAGCATCGCAAGTCAAGCAGCGCGCTCAGCTAACACGCAGGTCGCACCACACGAAGGTAATCACACCTCGCGACCCTTGCCTCGCACCTCGCGAGTTACGTCGCGGGTCGCGACCCCTTGTCCTGCCCAGCTCTGCAGCGTGTGTTGGAAGCAGTAGCTCATTGCACGGTGCGACCAGCCTCGCACCTCGCGACCTGCTAGGTCGGTGTAATTGTCGGCTGATTTTTGGGCTTTAGTATAAATACCAAAATTTATTTTTGGGGAGATGGGGCAGCAGACACAAGGAGAGAGAGTCTCCAAAACTCCACTCTTCTCTTATTATCTTCTCTTTTAGTTTTCATTTTCTAGTTTAGTTTTTAGAGATTTCAATTATGGAATTGGCTTATGCTATGCCGATTGTAGCTTGAACTGTTCTTGAACAACATTAACATGAAGCATCAAGCATTATTGTGAGATTTTTCCTCTCTATTTAGTTTCTTTGATTATGGTTTAATTTCTATGATTGTGTTCTATGATTTTTGCATAATTATTGCTGCTATTGGATTGAGCTTAGACGCTGATCGGACTAGGTTATCCTTTAGTTAGGGTTTTATAGTCACGCTGATCGTGCTTTTTAACTAAGAATAAGGAGAATACGAGATTAATTCTCGACATTAGATAATCATGGAAATAATTAGAGTCGAGGTTCAATGATCGATAATTAAATTGAAGTGGATGTTAATCGGATTCAAGATCTTTCCATATTGATTTCTCATTTTATTTATTTGCTAGTTAGTTTTAGTTTGTTTATAATCTACTTGAAAACCCCCCTGAATTGGTTACTCGGTCCTTAGAGTCATCTAGGTATTGATTCCCGCTAAATACAAAACTCGTCCCTGTTTCCCTGTTGATACGAACCTTACTTCCCTTCTACATTTAATTGTAAAAGAGAGTAGGAGAAATTTATCTTTGGATAGGTGCATACGACAAAGCCGCACCACCCACTCTCTCTGGCTCGATTTAACTTTGGATAGGTGCATACGACAAAGCCTAACCTAAGTGAGCTTATGTGCCTATAAACTGACGTATCTGTGTCAGTTATGTTCTTTCATGTGTGATTAGTTCCTTAGTTGTCGCATTGATCTTGACTTTGACTTGGTACTCAGTGATATTTGATAGTGCATACATTTTGATATGATTGAGGCGTTTCATTTCATGATCTTAGCTCCAGAGTTATTCTTTTTTTTTTCATATTATCCTTTCTCTAGCCCCGTTGAGCCTTCCTAACTATGTTTGATTAATTACCTATATTACAAGCCATTGGTCTCATTTGATTCTTGTCCTAAACCTAGCTTGGGGGGGGCGAGTATTAGTTTTGGTTTGATTTGTATTGAATTGAAATGCTCTATTTCTGGTTTAGAGCTGATCAACTCCAGCCCGGCCCGGTTTTTGGGCGGGCTTGGGCAGTTTTTTTGGGCCCACGGGCGGGCAGGACCCGGCCCAAATTTTTTTTTTGGGCGGGCTTTGGACAAGCCAAAAAACACTTTTTAGTCTAAATTTTGGGCTCGGCCCGTTTTGGCCCGCAAAAGCCCGCTCGGCCCGGCCCGAAATACCGGGCTTTGGGCACAAATTTTTGGCCCGCGGGCGGGCCCGGCCCGACTCGGACAATGGGCAATTTTTTTTTGCGCGGCCCGGCCCGGCCCATGATCACCTCTAGTTTAGATGGATGGAAAATATGTTTAGTGAGCTTTGAAATTGAATTAAAAGTTCGAAAAAAAAACAAAAAGAAAAAAAAAGTGAAAAATGAAATGAAAAAGAAGTGAAAAAAAGAGATGAGAATAAAGTGAAATAAAAAGGGTTATTATTGAATTTCTTGAATGGAAAAAGTGTTGGTTATATTTTTTTTGGAGATTGTTGGTTGTTGCGTGGAGTTGTTGTGACTTTTCATGGTCATGTTTTCTGTTATATGATGCTCCCCCTCATTGGTTTTTCCACCACAATTCCCAAATTATTCTCCATACCTTTAACCTCAGGCCCATTATAACCCTTAAAAGTCCTCTTGATCATTGTGTATTATATTGTTGAGTATTAAGTGAGTCAAAAAGTCAAAGTTAAAGAGTACATGTTTCATCTGAGTCGACTTGATTTAGGTTGAGTGTCATCATTTATCCTTTAAACACATGAGAGATTTGAGTGCACATAACTATAGTGAGGTCTGTCAGGTTTGGTTAAATCCAGCTTGGGAGAGATGGTATGTGGTTTGATTGGAGAGTCGATTGCGATACATGACATGCTATGCGGCCTTGTTCGAGATAGTTTCGATTCTTGGTTTGTGTAGTGATTATATCTCTCGTGTTTTCAGTTGAGTGTTTGGCCATATTGTAGTCCCTTATTGTAGGTTGTCTTTCTTTTTTAATGTCTATGTCTTATTGCTTGAGGACAAGCAAAGGTATAGCTTGGGGGAGTTTGATGTTATGGTTTTATATAGAGTTTTAGGTGCATTTAGGTTGCATTTCTAGTTCATATTAGAGCATTTAGGTGCATATTTACTCAAGTTTTGCTCTACTACTCCCCGTTTGCGTGTTTCGATGATTTTTAGGTTATTTTAATGCAAATTGATTATGATTATCTAAGATCAAGACTATTAATCATTGAGGATGAAGATAGCTTGCACAAGGATCACAATGCATCCGTTTGGGACAATTTCAAGTTAGAATGAAGCAAAGAGTTAGTGAAAGAAGTGCCAAAACTGACACTTGTTCACTATTTTGATCATAACTTTTGATAAAAATTGATAATCAAGAAATTCCAGTTGGGTTGAAAACTAGACTTTAAGAGCTTTCCAATGATAGGTCACACGCCTCAAACGGACTTCTGGTTTGAGAGATACAGCCTTCGCAAGTCGACGCAAAATCGCAGTTTTCCCGCCCGATGGGATCGGGCGGTTTAGCTCGATCGGGCCCGAGAACATATTCATCTAGCTGCGTTCTAGAGTTGAAAACAAGAGGAAAAGACTCCCGCCCGATGGGATCGGGCGAGCTTGCCCGATCGGGCGGGCAGTCCGTCATATTTCCGAAATAAAGAGCTTTTCGCCCGATGGGGTCGGGCGAGTTGGCCCGATCGGGCGGTTGACCCGGCACGCGTATTTTAATGATTTTCGGCTATTTTCGTATTACTTTTCCTTTATGTTTTAGGTTTAGTATAAATACGAAAATTAGAACATTACTAAGACATCTTTTATTCATCTTTGGTTTTAGTCATTATTTTTCATTGTTTTCTCTCAAGAACCCTAGTTTACTACTTTTCACTTTGTATTCAAGATCAAACATTCGGATTACTTGCAAGTTCAATATAGTTATTTAATTTGGTAATCTTCTTCATTGCTTTCTCTATTATTGATTAGTTTGATTTCTTAGTTAATTGCAACTATTCCAAGTATGAATTGTTATATTGATTTTGTTATGGTTTTCATAAACATGAGTGAGTAATTCTATTTCTAGGATTGTGGGGATCTATGTATGCAATGAGGGATTGATAGATTAGTATAATTGCCTTTTATTTCAATTTTTTCATGTGGTTGAATCGTTCATGCTAGATTTATAAATTAGGCCTGATTTGTATTTCTATTATCGCAATATTGAATCTGCTTCGAGAGGAGAAATTTCGTATAGGCTTTTAATCATTAGGCAGAGTGATCCTTGACCATGCGAGAGCGGCTAGGTGATCTTTGAGGGAGGTAATGTTCGAGAGAAATTACATGTGCCCTAGATAAATTGACTTATTAGGTGGTTGTTATTCGTCCCTGATTTCCCGAATTATATGCATAGTGATCCATAGTCCTAGTTCTCTATTAATTGATTCATACCTTCATATTTAATTCTGTTATTTGCTTAGTTCAGTAAAACAACTCTTTTCATCTGATCTAGTTAGTATAATATTTGAATTCAGATACAATAAGTATAACTTTCTCCCTGTGGATTCGATCCTGACTTCCCTGACTACTAGTTAGTGGACCTTAAGTTATTTTTGATAAGGTGATACGACTTTAGCCTGTAAAGAACGAGTTATGAACCAACTATCTAACCCAAAAAATGATGTATCGGATACGTTGAGATGGTTGGCATATGGGTCAAAGATGCAAGTTCGTTCCTATGAAGGGTATGACATCAATGGTTATTGATTTTACACTAAACGAAAAGATGACAAATCCACAATGCAAAACAGTGGTGTTACATTGGGGGCTTTGTTATCAGAGTATAAAAGTAGAAGGGATAGAACGATTGTTGAGAAAATGAAGTCTTACTACGGGTTCATTGAAGAGATATTTGAACTTGACTATGTTGACTTCAAGATTCCGCTCTTCCAATGCAAGTGGTTTGATATTCGTCGTGGTGTAAAGAAGGATGAACATGACTTTTTTACATTAGTCAATTTCAGCCGGTCAGGGCATCATGAAGATTCTTTGATATTGGCATCACAAGCAAAAAAAGTATTCTACATGGTAGACCATGTCGATTCAAAATGGTCTGTTGTCATTGAAGGAAAAAGGAGAATACTTGGAATTCATGATGTACACGATGAAGAAGAATACGATAAGCAATTCAATGAAGTCATTGCTTCGTCAGTAGTCATTCCAAGTACATTAGGGGAAGATCTGGACACGAATTACATTCGTCGAGACCATAATGAGGGATCTTACGTTGTCAAAGAAAAAACTGATTAATAAGTAACTTATGTAATATTATTACAACTACTATTATTTATAATCTTCAATGATATACTTTATGCTTTGTTAAAATAATTTTGTAGTACTTCATTGATGAATTTAACATGTCTTTATGCTTTATGGTTTCAGGTGTAGTGATGGAAGATCACATAATGCATGACGCATCCGATGATGATCGACAGCCACGTTATGAGGCCGAGATAACTGATGGACGTAGTAGGAAGAAAAGAGTGAGCAAGCCTAGAGGTCCTACAAAAGGGATACGTTCCAAACCCAGGGTCCAAAGAGTACTTCAGTGGGATGATTGGATGCGTCCGATTGCGGATCATGTTGGTGCGTACAAGACACTTTGCGGCGAAATCAGTAGAAGCAAAGTGCCTATCTTGTACGATAGTTGGGATGATGTTCCATAAGGCCTAAAAAATAGTTTATGGGAAGATGCTAAAGTAAGTAACCTATGTATTTTTAAAATCCATCCTTTTTAATTTAATTTGGATCATGTTTATTATACTAATCGTGTATTATTGGTGAATTTTGTATATTGAAGAAAGAGTTTGGAATACAAGAGGATGAGGGGAAGAAACGAGATGTGTTGACAACTTGTGATAAGCGGTGGAGAGATTTCAAGTCAAGATTGGTGAGTCGATGGATCACAAAAACGAGGTCGGGGCCTAACAATGATATGCAACCGTACGTGCTCTATCCTTTCATCATGGAAGAGATTTGGGACGAATTTGTGATAAAGTGTAGCTCTATGGAGTTTAAGGTATATAATATGTACGTTACAATCACATAATATGTTATAATTAAATTTTTTTGTTGTGAATATTGACTAGTTACTTGTTTTCATATTAGGCTAAAAGTGATAGAGCAAGAAAGTCTCAGGCTGCCAACATTCATCCTCATTTTTTGGGTCAAAAGTTATATGCGGAGATGATTCCCGTTTGGAAAGCCAAAGGGGATATCCCTAAATCCTCTACAACATCATCTGTTGACTCATCCACATCATCAGTTATTTCCTCCTTGCCGGATCGAACTTTGCCATGGCTTCTCGCGAGATCGAAAAAAGATAAGGAAGGAAATCTTTTCTTCCCTAATGAAGAAACACAAAAGATAAAAGAGTCCATTGTAAGCATTCTTCAAATTTTATGATATTTTCTTGTCTAATTACTCGTATTCTACTAATCATATAATTTTTTTTTAATTTAACGCAGGATGATTGGAAAAGGAAAGAAAAGGAAGGAGAGTTTGTTCCAGGTCGGATGGATGATGCTCTATCACGTGCTCTACAGAGGAAAGATCGTCCTGGGCGTGTGTTAACAGCTGGGCGTAGCATTGGGATTACATCGGTTTGGGGAGATCCTGATCGGAGTAGTGTTGCTCAAAAGGGTAGGGGCATGGATGATGAGGAGATGAAGGAGTTCGAGGCTAGAGTGAGCCAAAGAGTTAGAGAACAGACGATGGAAGAGATGAACTCGAAGATAGATGCAATAGTTTAAGAAAGGTTGAAGGCTTTTGCGGCGCAATTAGGTCTTCAAGCACCAAATCAAACAAGTCCTCACACTCCAGTTGATCCTAGTAGCTGTCACTCGGGGGGCAATGATCCATTTATGAACTTGCAGGTATATATTTATTTTATATCTTCTACGATTATGATATTATGCTTCTAAAACACTTAATTAATGACATTGTGTTCTCATTGGATATTAAGAGTCCGGGTCCATGCCGTTTGGCAATAGCGAATAACTCGGGACCTATCATTGTAGCTGAGGGTACCGTTCATCCACAAAAGGAGTCATCATCACATCCTACGACCGTGAAAGTGAGTGTTGATGATTTTTATTCGGACTACGCAGAAGCTCTAGTTCCACTACCTACTCCATACATCGTGAAACTCAGTCAAGCCGAGGGTTCATTCATAGAATGGCCGAAAGAGTTGGTATTTTTAGTCTCAGATAATCAGGTAACTTATGTTTAATATTTTAATTTATATACTAAGAAATGTAGATATATATACTAAGAAATCTTGATTTATATATACTAAGTAATCTTTATTTTGTATACTAAGTAATCTTGATTTGTATATGAAATAATCTATATACATATATAATATGAATTAAAAAGAAGTCGGATTGAATTAGGAACATATACCTAAAGAAGGTGCGATGAAGAAGAAGAAGAAAAAAAAAAGTTGGTAGTGATCCCGATGAGTCTGCACATAGGCACGTAGATCCTATTATTGACTTGGCACTGGATGAAATGGATGATACTGTCAAGGAGATGCACCAAATATTTTGCAACAAACCCTCAGATGAGCCTTTTCATATGCAAGTTACGAAGGGTACCGTCTTCGACTTTGATAGAGATCAGATGATCATTCTCTCGCGACAAGATGTTTTTCAACTTCTCACGGGAGCATGGATTAATGTATCCATTTTGCAAGTATTTATGATGTGAGATTTCTCAAACTCTAAACTAATTAACATTGATATTTATTTTTATTGTTTCTCCTAACTATAAATATTTGGACACTAGGTACTTAGCAGAGCAGTCTGAGGAGCATGGAGATAATAATATTGGTTTCATGTGTCCAAGTATGATTTCAGCGACCATGATACGCAATCAACTAGATGTCGTGATCAACTACATGGCATGTTCAATGAAAGCGAATTAATATATGCGTTACATCCTATGTCCGTATATTGAAAAGTATGTCAGTTAAACTAATCTTTACTTTATTTTATCTTTATGAACTTGTGGTTATATATATAAACATCACATTTTGCTTCATGCCTTAGGGATCATTGGATTCTTCTTGTCATTTGTCTATCTAAGAAAGCGGTATATATATTTGATTCGCTCCAGAGAGATAAATCCTTAGCTATCAAGATACCGCTGAATACGTAAGTTCATAGTTGTTATACATGTTAATAAGTTTACATGCATTTTATGATAGTTTAAATAATTTATAAATGTTTATAGTAATTAATTGTTACTAAATCTCTATACTTAGTGCATATACAAAATACTTGCGCCTTGAAGGATCCAATAAAGGAAGTAAATTATCTTGGACATATATGCAGGTAAAACTCTTGTGGTTTTGTATTTGATACTTTATAATTCTATTTAGGATTTTTTCGATTCTAATATATATCTTAAATTTGGTGTAGTGTGCTCAACAATCGGGAGGAGTGGAATGCGGTTATTTCGTGATGATATACATGTTTCTAATTATCCGCTTCTACTATGATTCAAAGAATTTGTATGAGGTATATGTATGTTGTAAATTCGTTATTTATACTTATAGAATTTTAAAGTATATTAACTAATTTAATATATTTCTACGCTTTTCCATAAAGTCTTGAGCCATACTCCATATATGAGATCAACGACCTCAAAGAACTTTTTGCGGAATACTTTGTATGGGTCGTTAAAGCAGCAAACTAAGCTTGATGGTTAGTGTATGTATTTGTAGGTTGAATAATATTTTGTTGCTTGAACCTTGTTGGTTGATTGATTGCAACATTGGTTGCTTGATTAAGATGTACTGGAATAGGTTTTGGTTATATATATGCAAAATTTTCTCGATTTCTTGGGTTGTCCAAATTACAAAGGAGACTCTGCCGAATTTTCTGCTCATAATTATTAATATAATGTTCGTTTACTTTTGAAACTTGAGGTTTAGTATATGAAAAATAAAAACAAAAAAAAAAGCTGAAAAAAACCAAAAAAAAAAAAGCTGAAAAAAAAACCAAAAAAGCCCCATCTGCGTCGCATGCAATGCTATATGCGACGCAAATGATACTCCATTTGCGTCGCATATAACACTGCATGCGACGCAGATGGGGCTTGCTGGGCTGCTGCTTGGCTGCTGCGCACATACCATCTGCGTCGCATGCAGTGCTATATGCGATGCAAATGGAGCATCATCTGCGTCGCATATAGCACTGCATGCGACGCAAATGGGGCTTGCTGGGCTGCTATGGGGTGCAGGGGGAATGGGTCATGTGCGTCGCACGTTGGGAAGTGTCCGACGTAAATAGGAAATCAACTGCGTTGTGTCTTATCCGACGCAGATCCTGTCTTCTTCATCTGCGACGAGACTTGTGCTGTCGGACCAATGTCCGACGCAAATGGGGGTCCTAGGTCCGACGGAAATTGACAATTTTGTACTAGTGTTTGTCACCAACTTGAATTTGTGTCTTTTCCTTCTCCACATTTTGATCTCCTTCTTTCACAACCTCCTCAACTTCAACTTCTTTCTCAACTTCAACCTCCTTCTCTACCTCCTCAATTTCATTTTCTTCACTCTCATTGGGCATCTTGGGACCCTCATAACTTATTCCCGACCTCAAATGGATAGCTTTGGCTTTGTGAAGGTTGGGATTAGGAATGGGTTGGCCCGGAAGTTGATTTGTAGGAGTAGAGGGGTTTTTCTCAGCTGCTTGGGTAATTTGGGTTTCAAGCATTTTGTTATGGGCTTGGAGCTCTTGAAACCTTTGCTCATGGTTTTGGAGAATTTGGTTCAGAGTTTGGAGTTGTTGGAGAATTTGGAGAGAGGTTGGCTCGGGAGATGGAGTAGGTTAAAGATTTTGTTTGGGGAATGGATGATTAGGAAGAGCCTTTTGGAAATTAGCTCTTTGGTGTGGAGTTTGGTAGACATTAGACCCTTGTGAGGATGAACCACCTTGATTGTAGTTTTGGTTATACCCTTGCACATACCCTTGTTGAGGTTGATTCCATCCTTGTTGAGGTTGGTTGAAGCCTTGATTGTAGCTTTGTTGATGTTGTTTCCAACCTCCTTGTTGATTGCTTCTATACCCTTGGTTTCCTTGATAACCATCTCCACTTGAATTTATCGTCGCCACATGCTCCGAATGGGTACCTCCACAATAAGAAGTATCATGGTTAGTACCTCCACAAATATCACAAGAAAAAGAATTTACCTATGATGGATTAGATGATGCGAGGTTGATCTTGGAGAGCTTCTTGTCAAGTTGATCCATCTTAGCTTGAATTTGATCCATGGGATCCAATTCAAACTTACCACTCTTCATGGGTTGAGCACATCTTCGTCTTCCACCCCATGAATAGTTCTTAATCACTTCTTCAATTATGGACTTAAGTTGATCTTGCGGGATCATTGAAAGTTGACCTCCCGCTCCGGCATCAAGGTTGGCACGTGACATAGGATCAAGGCCATCATAGAAGAACCGCATGAGTATATTTTTGTTGAACTCATGGTGAGGGCTTGAACAGATCAGCTCCTTGAACCGCTCCCAAGCTTCCGCAAGAGTCTCATCGTTCTCTTGCTCAAATGAGGAGATCTTCCTCCTTATGTTTGCTGTCTTCCACTTTGGAAAGTATTTCTTCAGAAAAGCCAATGTGACTTCCTTCCAAGTAGTGAGGGAATTAGCAGGTAAGCTCTTGAGCCATGATTTTACTTTTTCGGTAAGAGAAGACCGGAATAGATGCATCATAATGTAGTTTGGAGAGACGTCATTTGTGGTTATCATGGCACAGATCTCAAGAAACCTATCAAGATGGTCAAGAGGATCTTCATCCGACCCTCCACAAAATTGTTCTGCTTTCACCATCCGAGTGAACTGAGGATGAATGCTGAAATTAGTAGTAGTGGTGGGCAGTCGAATACGACCTTGAAGAACATAGGAACCCGGATTTCCGAAATCCCTAAAGAGTTGCGGATTTGCATCACCCATATCTGATTCAACTTCACTTGTTGTACTTGAGGCTGGTGAAGATGGTTCGGAACCCAAAGACAATTGCTCCGAATTTTTCCGAAGCTTTCGCAAGGTAAGGTCAATTTCTGGATCTAGAGGCAAAGTGGGTGAACCGTGAGCTCTTCTTCTCATGTAACACAACAAAGCTAAGTAGAGGATTAGCAAATAACAACCACAATAAAAACAAAAAAAAATCAACTAAGCAACACTAAACTTAGAAAAACTTCAATCAATAGCACGTTTTCCCCGGCAACGACGCCATTTTGATAAGAGGTTTTTAGTGTGTCGTCAAGGCACCAAAAATCGTTTTTCAAATAATATTTATAAAACCTAACAAGCAATTACTAAGAACGTAGTAAAGGCAAGTCAAGGGTCGATCCACAGGGAAAATGGGATTAATCGAAGTCTATCAAGTCTAAATTACCTAATTGAGGGGTTTTTGGGGGTTTTAAATGATTTGGTAACAACTACGACTAGCTACTATCAAAGGACTAGCAAATAATACGAGATGAAAATATCAAATAGGAAGACACTAGAGTTAAGGTTACTAGTATGGATCGAAGCGGAACAACGATCATTAATGCAATTGTGATTGAAAGGCGACGATTATGGAAGGTTTAATTTTCCTCGAAAATACTCGAGTCCTCTCTCGAATGGTCCTCAAGAATAATCACTTAACCAATTAACTAAATCCTCTCTCGAATGGTCTTTAGTCAATTGATTAAGAGATTCAATAAGTACGAAAAACCCCTAATAAAGGATCCCCCTAATTTCTACCCAATATTTTGGCCTAGAAATTAAGTTGATTCATGGGGATGATAAAAGAGTTCAAAATTCGATTAAGAACATTTGAAACCAAAATACCAAAGCATATAAATGTGATCAATATCTATCCCAAGGCCTCAAAACTCCAAGATCAATGCATAATCATCTTTAGATCATCACAATCACATTAACAATACATTTAAACCCTAATCCATACTTTCACCCTAACCCTAGATAGGAGACTACTCACTAATCATGGATTCTAAGCATAAAATCATGAAATCTATAACTAATCTAGGGCTAAACATGATTAAGAGATAATTAAACTAATGAAAATAACAATTATTAAACTATAATAAAAGAGAACTAGTACTATGGAAAAGAAGAGATTGATAATCTAAAAGATTGAATAAAATTGAAAACTTTGAAATTAAATTAATGAAAGTTACCTTGAAAGTGTAGATAATTAATAAATTTAATCTAATGATCTCAAATCTAAGAATAAGCAAAGTGTTTTTCTCTCTAAAGTGAACCCTAATAATCCTCTCTAAACTATAGAATAAAGCATACTCCCCTCGAAAATAAAACATCTTTAATGTTTATAATTAGGCACGAGGCCTGACAATTTTTGACGGAACATAAATGGTGCGGGCGCACCGCACAAATAGGTGCGGACGCACCAAACACACTGATTTCGACGTGCAACAATCTGTCGAGAGGTGCGGGCACACCTCAGTAAGTGGTGCGGGCGCACCAACTTTTCTGCTCTGGTCGGATAGTTCAACTTAAAACGCGCATAACTCTTTCATTTTAGATCCAAATAAAGCTTATGACCAGTTGTTGGAAAGCTATCGAAACACGATTTCACCTCCAACCGGAATTACCTTCATCCGATTTGTGGTTTGAAAGTTATGTCTATTTGAAGTTCTCTGTTCAAGATTCTATTGTGCAATGTGCTCCTTTGTGCGAGTGGACATGGGCATGGTGTGAGCGCACCATTTCTCAACGTGTGCTCTATTTTCATTGCTTTCTTTGGCGACTCTACAACTCATAGCCGTCTTAGGTAGTCCCACCTATATTAAGAACATGGCAAAACAGGGTGAAAGCAAATGTACTAGAAATTTGGTCAAAAATGACTGAAAATCTAGCAAAATATCACTATGATCAAGAATGAAATAGAAGGGGAAATGGAGAAGAAAGAGGGAAGAAAGGGGAGAAAGAGAATCAAAATGAGCTAAAAGGAGTTGTTGTATTTGATGTTTTGATGATGCCAAATTCTTAGGTTAATTTTACTATATAGTTTTTATTTTGCGGAAATATAAAATACCAAAAATAATGTAATGTTTAGATTTTGCATTTATATCTTGTGGAGAAATATTAGTTATTTAATCTAAGTCAAGATATTTATTTTATGCACTTTGAATTTTTATATTATGGTATGTTTAATATTCTAGTAACTTAGAATCTTTGCATAAAAGAATCTTTAAGTTAGTAGATATTTTTACTGTTGTTGTTTGTGCGTAAAAATCAGTTATAGTTGGCGTGTCATACAATGTGGAACTGAATCCTTGAAGTTCTCCAACAAACCCAACTAACTCGCTGGAGATACTCCCACTAACGGATAGTGGAGGTAGTTTATTTCCGTTGCAAAAAGAGTGGAGGAAGTGCAGCGAAAATCAGGCCATAATCTCCATTACCCTACTCACGCCATTTGAGGAGAACATGGAGCACAACATGTCCAGATGAAGGAAGAACTGCAGCAGCTATATAAGAAGAGATTATTCGAAGAAAAACTTGAGAACTTTCAAGCGAAAGAAGTCAATCATTACTTAGAAAGTTTTTCTTGTAATTTCAACATACTCATAATTGTAATATCCATAGTGTGTGGGTGAGAGAAAATTCAGAGAATATCCTTGTATTCAAGAGAGAGTGAGAAAGAGAGAAGAGAGAAGACTTCGAGTGAAGTCAATAGTGAGTGTCATCAGTTCAGGGGGAACTGAGTGACTGGGGAACAAGTTCCTAGATGAACAGAGAAGGTCCAGTATTAGGTTGTACAAAAGAGAGTCTTTTGGCCTAATATATTAAAGAGAGTTTGAGTCAAAATCCCTCGTGGTCAAGGTTTTTCTTCCTATTGGGCCTAGGAAGTTTTCCTTGTAAAAATCTCGCGTGCTTGTCTCTTTCTAATTTCAAGTTTGTTTTAATTCCGCATTAAAAAATGAAAATTTCTCCTCAACTTCAATTCACCCCCCCTCTTGTAGTTGGTCTAGTGTTCATACTAGAATAACAATTGGTATTAGAGCCTAGTACCTCCAGAATCAGCTAACACTGAGGAGATTGTACCTGGAAAAATGAACACAACGGGAGAAAAGCTTGATGAAGGGTATTCAACTCAACGCCCACCCATGTTCAATGGCAAACATTATCCATACTGGAAGAACCGTATGGAAATATTTATTAAAGCTGAAAATTACCAAGTGTGGAAGGTAATTGAAATCGGTGACTTTGAAGTCACAAAGAAGAACGAGAAAGGGGAGCTGCTTCCTAAACCCCTTGCCGAATTTGACAAAGAGGACTTCGACAAAATGGAGATGAACAACATGGCCAAGAAACTACTCCATTGCGGTCTTGGTCCCCATGAACACAATCGAGTCATGGGATGCAAGACTGCAAAGCAAATGTGGGAACTCCTTCAAATTACTCATGAAGGAACAAGCGAAGTGAAACGATCAAAGATCGACATGCTCATGCATAAGTATGAATTGTTTCACATGAAACAAAAGGAGCCTATTCAAGATATGCTCACTCGCTTCTCAAACATTATAAACGAACTTGAATCTCTGGGAAAGATAATCTCCCCAGAGGAATAGGTCCGGAAGGTTCTAAGGAGTCTACCACAAGATGAAAAATGGATGGCCAAGACAACAGCACTGTTGGAAACCAAGGACTTCACAACGTTCAACATTAAACAACTTGCTGGTTCCTTGATGACCCATGAGTTACATCTCGAAACTCATGAAACTGAATCATCAAAACCTAAGGCTCTGGCCCTCAGGACTGAGGAACAAGAAGACTCATAAACTGATGATGAAGAAGCTGCAATGATCGTTAGAAGATTCAAGAAGTTCTTTAACAAGAACTACAAAGGAAAGGTTACCAAGAAACCAACAAAGCTAAGTTGTCACAAGTGTGGAGGACTTGATCATTTCATCAAGGAATGTCCTCAATGGGAAAACGAGAAAGCTAAAGGAAGATACAAAGAGAAGGGCAAGGAACAACAAAGATCATTTTCGAAAAATGATATGAAGAGAGCCATGGTAGCAGCATGGGGAGAGTTTGACTCAGAGGAGGAGCAGGAACAAACTGAGGAAGAAACCGCCCATCTATGTTTCATGGCAAATATTGAAGAAATAGTGGAATCATCAAACCCCAAGGTAAGTTTTAATGCCATTGAAGAGGAACTTACAGAACTGAATAAAAGTCAATTAATAAAACTTTTGCTAGAAATCTTAGATGATTACAAGGATGTATGTGCAAAAAAGAGATCAATTAAATAATGCCTTGAAAATCACTAAGAATCATTCAAATTGGCTTAACTTACTAAAATGTGACATTGAAAAAAGATTCTTTGAACTTTTTGACAAGAGTAGAACTTATCAAGATGCTTTTGAAAAGGTCAAAAATGAAAATTATCTTTTGAATTTGGAACTGGCAGAATTGAAACTGTTTGTTCCCGAAGGAACAGTCTCTTCATCTAATACCAGAAATATTACTGAAAATTTGAAAAATGATTTTGATAATATCTTTCAAGAAAATCTGGTATTAAAGAAGAAACTGGAGCCCTCAAAGAACAAGCTTCCTGACCCAGTCTCATGGATACAAAAGTATCAAAACAAAGGAAGAGATGGTCTAGGTTTCAATCATAAAAAGAAGAACAAAAAGAAAAAATATGTAGATCTGCCAAGTAGTAAAATATGTTCTTACTGCGGGAACAGTGGTCACATTGTATCTGACTGTTCCACCAGAGAAGAACGTATTGAGAGGAACACGTACCTAGTGAAACAGGTTTGGAAAATTAAGAAAGGCTAAAGTCCAACAATGGAACCCAAGTTAGACTGGGTTCCTGCAACTAACTAGTTTGCTATGGTACATGCTGAAGTGAGGGGGAACAACTTGTGGTACCTCGATAGCGGTTGTTCTAAGCACATGACAGGAGATAGATCAAAATTTCTCTCACTTTCAGTCTTCAATGGAGGAACTGTGACCTTTGGAGACAATCTTACAGGAAACATTGTAGCAGTTGGTAAGATTGGTAAATCTCAGTCACATTCCATAGATAATGTATTTTTGGTCGAGGGTTTAAAACATAGTTTACTTAGTATATCTCGTTTTGGATAAAGGGGAAATACGATGAAGTTTACTAATGAGTCTTGTGTAGTCGGCAATGAAAGTACAGGAACCAAGATCCTTGAGGGAACGAGGAAAGGGAACACCTATATGGTTGACCTGAACGTTGTTCCTAGGAATAATCTCACATGCTTAAGTGTGATCGAAGCTGATCCTTTTCCGTGGCATAAAAGATGTGGTCATGCAAGCCTGTCCCTACTGCATAAACTAAGTGGGAAGGACTTGGTGGTTGGTCTACCAATTATTAAGTCACTAAACCACGATGTTTGTGATTCATGTGTCAAAGGCAAGCAAGTGAGATCCTCATTCAAATCCAAGAAAATGGTAAGCACACAAAGTCCATTAGAACTTCTTCACATGGACTTATGTGGCCCTGTACGCATCCAAAGTCGATCCGGTAAGAAATATGTATTAGTCATAGTAGATGATTTTTCAAGATACACATGGGTTATTTTTCTTCATAGTAAGGATGAAACGTTTGATGAATTTCTAACCTTTGCTAAAAAGATTCAAAGAACTAGTGGTTTTAAATTAAAGCATTTAAGATCTGACCATGGTACGGAGTTTGAAAACTCCAAGTTTGATGAATTTTGTAGCAATGAAGGTTTAGATCATAATTTCTCAGCTCCAAGAACACCACAACAGAATGGTGTAGTCGAAAGGAAGAACCGGACTCTTGAGGATATGGCAAGGACGATGATAATTGCAAGCGGTCTTCCGAAGAACTTTTGGGCTGAAGCAGTGAACACAACATGCTACATCATCAATCGTGTCATGCTAAGGCCAATCACCATGAAAACTCCTTATGAGCTACTTAAAGGAAGAAAACCCAATATTTCTTATTTTCGTGTTTTCGGATGTAGATGTTTTGTTCATAACAATGGAAAGGACAACTTAGGAAAGTTTGATGCTAGAAGTGATGAGGCTATTTTTCTAGGTTATGCCTTAAGTAGTAAGGCTTATCGTGTCTACAATAAGTGAACAATGTGTGTCGAGGAAAGTGTCCATGTTATTTTTGATGAAACTAACTCCCTGCAGGAACAGAGTCACAATGATAACTTTGAAATTGGTTTAACTCGTCCTGATGAGTTTAATCAAAATGATGAGGAACTAACCCCTGCAAGAAAAGAGAAGAAGCAAGTTCATGATCCTGATAACCCTGTGCCTGATCCCCTTGAGGAACAAGCAACAGAAGGAACTCAGGAGGATCAAGGAACTCGTGATCCAGAAGAAGATCAAGAGAATCAATCACCTCAAGAAACGCAAGAAGCAGCTAGGAGATTTGATCTAAAGCCTTGGAAACACCAAAATTCTCATCCTTTAGAATTGATAATAAGTGACATTGAAAAGGGAACTCAAACGAGATCCCAATTGAAGAATTTTTGTGCTTTTCACGCTTTCTTATCTATGACAGAACCTAAGGACCATATGGAAGCGCTCAAGGAGGCTGATTGGATCAACGCTATGCAAGAGGAGCTAAATGAGTTCCAGAGGAACAAGATATGAAACCTGGAGACAAAACCAAAGAACCAGAAGGTTATAGGACTAAAATGGGTCTTCAGGAACAAACTTGATGAGCATGGAACTGTGGTAAGGAACAAAGCTAGACTTGTTGCCAAAGGTTATAATCAACAAGAAGGTATTGATTTTGATGAAACCTTTGCTCCCGTTGCTAGAATAGAAGCAATAAGAATTTTGATTGCCTTTGCTGCCTTTATGGGATTTAAGTTGTACCAAATGGACGTCAAATGTGCATTTCTAAATGGCTTTTTGATTGAAGACGTCTATGTGGAACAACCTCCTGGATTTCAAAATCCGGAACTTCCAAATCAAGTCTATAAGCTTGATAAAGCTCTTTATGGGCTGAAACAAGCACCTAGATCTTGGTATGAAAGGTTGTCAAAATTCCTGCTTTCACATGATTTCATAAGAGGTAAGGGTGATAGAACCTTGGTCCTTCGATCAAAAGGAACAGACATATTAGTAGTCCAGATTTATGTTGATGATATTATCTTCGGTGCTACTAATGATCTTCTTTGTAAGGAGTTTGCTGATCTTATGAGTAGTGAATTCGAAATGAGTATGATGGGAGAGTTGAACTTCTTTTTGGGTTTGCAAATTAAGCAAACTGAAAGAGGAATAATGATCCATCAACAAAAATATGTCAAGGAACTGCTCAAGAAATATGGACTGGAACATTAAAAAACTAACCACACTCCCATAGGAACAGGAACAAGGTTAGATGAAGATTCAAATGGTAAGTGTGTAAATGAGAAGCAATATCGAGGTATGATTGGTTCATTACTTTACTTAACTACAAGTAGACCCGATATTTATTTTAGTGTTGGTTTATGTGCTCGCTTCCAATCAAATCCCAAAGAATCTCACTTAACAGCAATTAAGAGAATTCTAAGGTATTTGAAAGGAAGTAATGAATTATGTTTGTTCTATCCTCGAAGTGATGTATTTGACCTAGTAAGCTATTCGGATGCGGATTATGCTAGAGACTTGGTTAACCGCAAGAGCACATCAGGCATTGTCCACTACCTAGGATCAAGCTTGGTGTCATGGAGCTCAAAGAAGCGAATCATTTGCCTTATCCACAAGCAGAGGCGAGTATGTGGTCGCTGCTGCATCTTGTTCCCGTGTCCTTTGGATCAAGCAACAAGTAAGAGATTTTGGCATTAAGTTTAAATGTGTTCCTATCTACTGTGATAATACTAGTGCTATTTGTATCTCTAAGGATCCAGTTCATCATTCAAGGGTCAAGCATATTCACATTAGACATCATTTCCTTAAGGATAATGTAGAAAAAGGTCTTGTCAAACTTGAATTTTGTCCAACTGAAAATTAAATAGCTGACATTTTGACTAAACCACTTCCTAGAGAACAATTCGAGAAAATTCGCCTAGAGCTAGGGATGATTAGAATTCATTAAGTGTGCTACTTCAAATAAAACCCTTAGTTACAAGATTACACTAAGTGGCCAAAGAACATTTTGTGAATTTAATCACTCATTATACGATCATTGTAAAGGACTCACATTAGTCTTCATAATACTCCCCTTATTGTCCATACATATACTTGAGTAAAAATAGAAAGGTTATTGTACATATAGAATGAACATGTTACATGCATGAGTTCACACTTTCTACTCTTTTCTTTCTTTCCACGTAAATATTATTTTTATTTTATTTTCTCTTCTTCCATTAATTATCCTTCTTCATTCATCCCCCACAAATTTTTAAAAATGGCAACGTTTCACCAGCGTTCATGTACAAATCTAAAACTAAAATCAATTCACCGGATTTAAAGATGGAAGGGAAAAGCCACATTTAATTCCTCTTCACAATTCCCATAAATTCCGTCCCAAAATAAAAACCCATCCAATCAAACCAAAATTTACACGGCAAATTAATCCCAAAACCATTAGCTCGGCAAAACCGTCTTTCTCTCTCTCTCTCTACACAATTCTACCATCTTCATCTTCCTCACCTAAAACCCTAAATGGCCCCTAAAAGAAAAACCTCCGAAGACACCAAAAATTTTCCGGCTGAAAAATCTTCACCCCTGGTGGATTTTAATGAAAGCGAGAATGAATCTTCCAACTGCAATGAAGATTCTCTGGGTTCTCAAGCGAATTCTGCGGAAAATGAAGTGCTCTCTCCAAAGAAAGAAGAAGATTTGGATGATGCTGAAACAGAGCAAGAAAAGGAAATCTTGATACCTACCAAAAGGGGTAAGAAATCAAAATCCTCTAAGTATATCATTGGGTTTTGTGTCGATTTCACCTGGTGCAAGAAAGTAAAGTGGAGTCAGTTTCTTGATCTTGTTAAGTTTCAAAAATGGGTCAAAGTTTTGAGTTTTGATGTGGGTCTTTATGAGATTGAGATGAGTGAGTTTGTTGCTAAGTTTGAAAATAACGAGGGTTTATGCATAAGTGTTGTCGCTGGGAAATTAGTTAAGTTCAATATAAAGAACTTAGGGGAATGGTTTGATGTACCTACTGAGGAGTACAAGGAATATGTGAAGGGTAGGGCTAAGCTAAATGTGAATGGGGCTTCAAACGCCACTATTTTGAGTTACTTTGGGGGTAAAGAGTCTGACCAATCCCTAGATCAGAAAGATCTCTCTCCTTTTCATAAATTTTTATTTCACTTAGTTTGGCGCTTTATTCTGCCAAGGACCTCCAAGAGGAGTCAAGCGAGCCTCATGGATCTCTCTTTGATGTTTTGCCTTGCTAAGAACATAAAAATAAACTTCCCTGCTTTAATGATTTCTCACCTTTCCTATTGCATCTCCCACAACACCAAAGTGGGTTATGCTAACCTGATTTCTGTTATCCTCAAGAAGAATCAAATTAAACTCCCTTCTAGTACCTCTTTTGATCTAGAGCCTGATAATTATTTGACTAAGGAGAACTTATCCAGGCTGTCTCGTAGGGTACAGGGTGGGATGTTAGACTTTGAGGTTGCTGAAACTAAAGGGAAGGTTGAAACTGGGATAAAGCGGAATTTAGAGGAGGAGGTCAGTACTGAAGGACTGAAGTCTATGCGTAAGAGTCAGAGAATTGCTGAGGCCAAGGCTCCCAAGGAACAAGGTCCAGGAGCAGTTCATATTGATCTTGATGAGGATCAAGCTCCTTCAGGATCGAGGACTGTTGATTTTCCTCTTCTCTCCACCACTGGTCTTCATGGTATACTGCATACAATTCAGAGTCTCGTCTCTCCTTCACTCCAGGGTCCAGGGTCTTGAAGCCAGGGTTGCCCGTATTGGTCTTCAGCAGGAGCAGATCCTTGCACGTGTGCAGCAAGGAGAATCAGCTGTTCGGGAGAAGATTGATACTGTGGTCGGTGCTTTCCTTGTTCCTCCCAAGCTTTCCAAGCCCTCTAAGCCTTAATCCCCTTCCCTCCTAATTAATCTGTTGAAACAATTTTTTTTGGTTGGTTTGTATTAAAACAATGGTGACTAGTTGTTATTCTCTTTTATCACCCATCCTTTTTTGGTGATAAAATGTTTTGGTTTATATCTCTTCTTTCCTTACTTATCTTTATTTTGTGCTCTCTTCTTTTTCTTTTTCCATCTTGAACTCAATTTGTGCATTTTCATGACTATGTGCTTTAATCTCATCTTTTTATGCTCATTATAATGTTTGGATGGCTAGTATTATTAGATGCATGTTTGAGCTACTCCGCTTTGACATTGTTGTATATGATGCACTCTTAGAGTACTGTTGGGTACTTAGTTGTTTTTTATGATGACAAAAGGGGGAAGAAGTAGAGTGCCACATAAAACTTCAAATTCTAGTCCTCTTTGGTTCTAGGTGATGCTTTTTGGATTTTTCTTATTCAAAACTGATTTATGTTAGTATAGTATTTGTTTTCTGTTAGTTAGTGCTAGACTTATTTTCTTAGTCTTTTGTTAGTTTTGTTAGTTTTGTTTTTTTAAAGTCATTAGCTCTTGATTCTTTTGCTTTAGTTATTTTATTTTTCTTATTTTGTTTTTATATGCCTTATATTTGCCATCATGAAAAAGGGGGAATATTGTTGTATTTGATGTTTTGATGATGCCAAATTCTTAGGTTAATTTTACTATATAGTTTTTATTTTGCGAAAATATAAAATACCAAAAATAATGTAATGTTTAAATTTTGCATTTATATCTTGTGGAGAAATATTAGTTATTTAATCTAAGTCAAGATATTTATTTTATGCACTTTGAATTTTTATAGTATGGTATGTTTAATATTCTAGTAACTTAGAATCTTTGCATAAAAGATTCTTTAAGTTAGTAGATATTTTTGCTGTTGTTGTTTGTGCGTAAAAATCAGTTATAGTTGGCGTGGCATACAATGTGGAACTGAATCCTTGAAGTTCTCCAACAAACCCAACTAACTCGCTGGAGATACTCCCACTAACGGATAGTGGAGGTAGTTTATTTCCGTTGCAAAAAGAGTGGAGGAAGTGCAGCGAAAATCAGGCCATAATCTCCATTACTCTACTCACGCCATTTGAGGAGAACATGGAGCACAACATGTCCAGATGAAGGAAGAACTGCAGCAGCTATATAAGAAGAGATTATTCGAAGAAAAACTTGAGAACTTTCAAGCGAAAGAAGTCAATCATTACTTAGAAAGTTTTTCTTGTAATTTCCTCTTTATTCAACATACTCATAATTGTAATATCCATAGTGTGTGGGTGAGAGAAAATTCAGAGAATATCCTTGTATTCAATAGAGAGTGAGAAAGAGAGAAGAGAGAAGACTTCGAGTGAAGTCAATAGTGAGTGTCATCAGTTCAGGGGGAACTGAGTGACTGGGAACAAGTTCCTAGAGGAACAGAGAAGGTCCAGTATTAGGTTGTACAAAAGAGAGTCTTTTGGCCTAGTATATTAAAGAGAGTTTGAGTCAAAATCCCTCGTGGTCAAGGTTTTTCTTCCTATTGGGCCTAGGAAGTTTTCCTTGTAAAAATCTCGTGTGCTTGTCTCTTTCTAATTTCAAGTTTGTTTTAATTCCGCATTAAAAATTGAAAATTTCTCCTCAACTACAATTCACCCCCCCTCTTGTAGTTGGTCTAGTGTTCATACTAGAATAACAGGAGTCCATAAAGTGCGTTAGAAACGCACTTATCAATATCCTATTGGAGTTTTAGAAGATGTATTAGTGCAAGTTAATGAGTTAGTTTTTCCTGCTGATTTCTATGTGCTGGATCTGGATTCTAATTTTGATCTCTCTAATGTACCTTTATTATTAGGAAGACCATTCTTAAAGACTTTTAAAACTAAAATAGATGTGCATGAGGGTAATTTAACTATGAAATTTGATGGTGAAATAATTAGATTTAATATTTTTGATGCTATGAGATACCCTAGTGACATCAATAATTTATGTGCCATTGATACTATTGATGTGATTGATAATATTGCACAAATTTTTTTTTGATCAAGGTCAATTATTTGGTGATTTTCTTAGATATGTAGTTGACGAAATTGCTGCATTGATTGGTGATGGTGAACTGGTTAATGACATTGAAACTCAAATAGTTGATTGTTCCCTTCTTTGAAAAACACAAATCCGGTCGTACCATTATCTACCACAAGATTGGTTCCCTCAATTGTTAAAGCACCTGAATTAGAACTGAAACCACTTCCTTCGAATCTAAAATATGCTTTTCTTAGTGACAATGGGACTTTACCTGTTATTATTTCTAGTTCATTAACTCCATCCCAAGAACAAAAATTGCTAGGGGTACTTAAATAACATAAAGAGGCTATTGGATGGACATTTGCTGATATAAAAGGAATTAGCCCGACTATATGTATGCATAGAATTTTTTTAGAAAATGATGCTAAACCTGTTCGAGAAGCTCAACGTAGACTAAATCCTTTAATGATGGAAGTGGTCAAGAAAGAGATTCTAAAATGGTTAGATGCAGGAGTAATTTACCCAATTTCTAATTCTAAATGGGTAAGTCATATTCATGTGGTTCCAAAAAAGTCTGGAATAACAGTCGTTGAAAATAAAACAGGAGAACTTGTCCCAACTAGAATATCTAATGGATGGAGAGTGTGTATTGATTATAGAAAATTAAATCAGTCAACTAGAAAGGATCACTTTCCTTTACCTTTTATTGATCAAATGTTAGAAAATTAGCCGGACAATCTTTCTTTTGCTTTCTTGATGGTTAATCTGGTTATACACAAGTTCCCATTGCTCCTGAAGACCAAGATAAAACCACATTTACGTGTCCTTTTGGTACATTTGCTTTTAGACGACTGCCTTTTGGTTTATGTAATGCTCCAGGTACTTTCCAAAGATGTATGATGAGTATATTTTATGATTTAATTGAGCAAAATATGGAAGTATTTATGGATGATTTTACGGTATTCGGTGATTCATTTGATAAGTTCTTAAATAGTTTATCTCTTGTTCTAAAAAGATGTATTGAAACAAACCTTGTCTTGAACTTTGAGAAGTATCATTTTATGGTTGAACAAGGTGTTGTTTTAGGACATGTTGTTAGTGCTAAAGGACTAGAAGTTGACAAATCTAAAATAGAAGTCATGATTTCCTTATCGTATCCTACTTTTGTACGTGAAATTCGCTCATTTTTAGGACATGCTGGATTTTATAGGCGTTTTATTAAGGACTTCTCTAAAATTGCATCTCTTTTATGCGCTTTACTTGCTAAAAAAGCTATCTTTGATTTCAATGATAATTGTAAAAAAGCTTTTGATGAACTAAAAGAAAAATTAACCACTGCCCCCGTTATTAGACCTCCCGACCGGGTCTTTACTATTTGAAATTATGTGCGATGCTAGTGATAAAGCAATTGGTGCAGTTTTAGGACAAAAGAAGGATAAAGTACCTTATGTAATTCATTATGCTTCAAAATCACTTGATTCTACCCAATGTAACTACACTATAATTATAGGCGTGGATTTTTATTCCCTTTATGCCTACACGTGGTGTGAGCGCGTTTATTTAACTACCCCATTGTTAAGGTTTTATTAAAAATATGTTTTTGAAGTCGCCAATAAATTTTTAGAGGAAAACATATAAACCTAATTGGATATTGAACTGTAGGGACATCTTAGGGACTTATCCAATGTAGATTTCCCCGTCCTGACTCCAAATGAAATATGTTTTTGTTTAAAACAAGTTTGAATAGAGCATAGCCGAGCTTCTCCCGATAAAAAATGAAAAGAAAAGGACAAATAAAAGGGTTTGGGCGGGTGGGTTTTAAATGAACCAAAAATGTATTTTGAAAAGATGAAACAGTATTTTTCATCCGAATTAGAGGAGGAGTGGCCCAAAATCGTGTGATATGTCAAATCCGAATCAATATGTGAGAGGGGAAAAATGTGCGCTGGGCGCATGCATGTTGCGCGTGGCGCAGGCCTTGCATCTGACTCAGCTCCTTGCGTCTGGCGTAATATTTTGCGCTAGGCGCAGGTTTAGCGCGTGACGCGTTTTCCGTCTGAACGGTAAATCCGAATCCGTTTAGAGTTGAGATGCGATGTTATTATAAATATAAGGATACGTGCGTTATTTCAGTATTACGAGTTCAACATTATTTCTCTCTGCACTTTTTCTCTATAATACTTCTCTGCAACTTTTGACTGTTCGCTATGGCTTTTGAACCAATGCTAAGTGGGTGGTTGTCGGCGCTGACCAATGCTGAGAAACACGAATTGGGAAGGCGACGTATGGATGTGTTGGCATCCCTAAGGTTTTTGCAATTGGACTATAATTTCCTTTATGCAGCTGTCAATTTTTGGGATGTTAGCAATCATTGATTTTGCTTTGGGAACCATGAGTTAACTATTTTGCCTGAGGAATTTGGTGCTATAATTAGCTGGCCTTGTAGTCAATTACCTTGTGTCCCTAGTCTGGAGGATTATTTTTTTAAGGATTTTGAAATGTTCATGGATTTGAAGGAAGAAAATATATCTGAAATTGTATATGGGAGGAGGGTGAATTTGACTAGGTTAGCTGCAATGTATAGTCCTCCTACCGAAAGGGCTAGGCAGACATATCATATGCGGGCGTTGGTATTTTGCCTGCTTAGTCGTTTTCTATTTGTGAACGGGGACAGCGGTGCTGGTTTTGCTTCCTTGATTACTGTAGCAGAGCAACTGGAGGTAGGACGGACACCGATGCCACTCTGTGTAGGGGAGATGATCTCCAGTCTGGATGCTGTGAAGAAGGACCCAAAAGGGCAAATTTCAGGAAGCCCCCTACTGTTGCAGGTAAAAATATACTTCCTCGGTTCCATAATAAGTGAAACATAGGGAATGGGCACAAGATTTAATAAACATGACTTTCAAAAGTCAAAAAGTCATAAAATACTTTTTTCATTATCAAAAGGAGGAGAGAGAAAAGCAAACCACACAAGTTTGTGATGGGTACTCTTGTCATTTTGTCACTTTCTTTTTTCCATTTAAGGTATGTTTCACTTATTTTGAAACGTTCTAAAATAGTAAGTGTTTCACTTATTATGGAACGGAGGAAGTACATTTTTTTTGTTAGTCATGAACCAAATAATTTATTTAACCTTGTATTTTTGGACATATTATGACTCTAGGCGAAGTAATAATATACAATAATTACGATGAGAATGAATTATGATATTACATCCACACACAAAAAAAACCAAAAAAAAAAAAAAACATCTAACAGGCACGTGCGTTGGGCGCAGTTTGTTGCGTCAGGCGCGGACTGCGGCGTTTGGCGCAGGTGATGAGCGTCAGGCGCAGGGTAGGTGATTAATATTACTCGATGTGAAACAACATATGTTGTTCGTAGTACTACTCTTAAGGAAGTAATATTACGTATAATATTGCACGTATTATTACTCGTTAGGAAGTAATAATAACAAGTTTTGCATGTATTATTACTCTTTAAGAAGCAATAATAAAATGGTATGTATATGTATTATTACTCGTCAGGAAGCAATAATAATATAGATTTTATTTGTTGATGCAGATCTGGCTGATGGAGCATTTGAGGCTGATTGACCCTCCCGAGAACATGGAGAGGTATAACAAAAAGGACTTCATCGGCAGGAAGAAGATTTTTACTAAGAAATCTTTTGAAGACTGGACCCTTTTCTTTGGGGATGACGAGTTGAGCGCCAGATGGGTAGTGCCATGGTGGAGAATTGGGTCCATGGTAGGTATTCGTGACGATTCTCCCTATGTGAGGTTGTGTAGTCTGTACACCATGACCTTCTATTTTCCTTCGTGGGTATTGAGACAATATGGGTACCGCCAACTAATTCGTACTGAGGACACAATTGCACCAAAAATATATGGTCTGACCTGGAGTGGAATTAGGAAATGGGAGAGATATTGGGGAGAGCGCCCAATTTGACTACCCCATCGTTAAGGTTTTATTAAAAATATGTTTTTGAAGTCGCCAACAAATTTTTAGAAGAAAAATTATAAATCTAATTGGATATTGAAATGTAGGGACATCTTAGGGACTTATCCAATGTAGATTTCCCCCTCCTGACTCTATAGATGGTCAAAGTGAACCATAGATTGAGTTCGGAGGTGAGGGTACAATACAGTCAGGAACCATATTGCCCATTGCTGGCCTCTACTAAACATCGATTCATTACAGATTTTATGCACAAGAATAATCATATAACGTTTTAATACACCCTAAAAATATTTAGTCTAAGTTGGTTCAGGAAATACATAAAAAGACTAATTTTTAGTGACAAGTTATTATGCAATCAATATTACAGGGAACCTAGCAGGTTGTCCAAATTATCTGAATTAATTAGAATATTTATTTAGGTCTTGTTTAGCAATAATAATATGTAGGTGATAAAAATCATGCAGGACAATCATAGCAATATATAAAAATAAATAAGAAAATATCGCAGGGAGTTAGTATAATATGTACAATACTTACAATTGTAGGAATATATTAATAACCTACATCATGAATAGAATGTTAGTAACTTCAATAAAGTAATCAAATAAATATAGAAATAAAAGAAAGTTAGTTAATTTAGTTGATCCTCAGAAATTATACCACCGTCCGGGGTCGTTGATTTGTACGGATCTTGGAAAATTGAATTATTAAACGAGTCTTAAAAAAGTTTGTGTCTTGCGTATAGTGTTGTTAGGCTTTTTATGAACTCACGTATTCCTTGCGTGAAGCTAGTCTATTGCATCAAGTTTACAACTTTGTTTTGTTGTGTTAAGAAATATGATGATTAGGTGGTGATTTGTATTGTAGGTTGTAGAGGAATTTGATTGTGATGGTGATTTATTAGGGGCGTTGACCTTAATATGCTACTGGTGATGAATATGATGGTGATGATTTGGCGAGGATGATTAGGAGGAATAAGGGATTGGCCGTGTATTTTGTTTGAGGGATGAAGGTGACAAGGTGTGCGTGAGATGAGTTTTCGTGACGAGCAGGGGTATGTTGTTATGGCGTGAGGATGCCGAGTGTTTGTGAGGTGTCGAGGGAATATGTCGAGTGAGATTTTGAGGGGTGAAGCCGAGTGATTATGCGAAATTAGGGAGCCAGCCGTGTGAGGTATCATGGAGGGGATTATATAGTGTAGGTAGGTAGTTGGGTTGCAATAGGTTTTTGAAAGATAAAAGGTTTCTAAAAGATTTTTATTAAAAAAGATTATAGAAAAGACTTAGATAAAAGATATTTTGGAGAAAAGATTATTTTTATAAAAGATATTTTTATCAATAAAACTAATTAATATAATTAACTAATTCTAATAATTAAATTGGGCTAGAAAAAGGGTCTTCATAAAATTGGGCTTTCATAAAAACTATTTTAAAAAGGTTTTCGAAGATGGGCTTTAAAAAGTTATTTATAAAAAAGGTTTTGGAAATGGGTTAATAAAAAAGGTTAGAAAATGGATTGGGCTCAAAACATTTTATTTTAGACTCGTTCTTTATTCCTTCCTCGATCCGGACCAATTGGAGCGGGGTATTGGTTATCATAGGGTACTAAATGGGGAGACACGATTATGTGTCTACAGAAGCCCCCACTTTGACTGAGGTTTGTAAAACCGAAAGTCAAAGTATACGTGTCGGAACGGAGAATGATTTCAGATGCTCTGCAATCCAAAATCACTCTTTTACGCCTGTACCTGCAAAACAAGCAAAAGCTTCAGGAACAGACAAGTGTGAAACATATTTGCAAAATAATTGTAAATTTGCAAAATTGAAATGATAGGTGAGAAAGGAATCATGAGGTATTATGGTCCGGCTCATGTCGGGGTAGAGTTTTTGGCCTGCTCCATGGCAATATGTGTAGAGCCTTTGTCCCGCTCCAAGGCAATTGTTGTAGAGTTTTTGGCCTGTTCCAAGGCAAATGGTGTGGAGTGTTTAGCCTGTTCCAAGGCAATTGGTGTGGAGTGTTTGGCCTGTTCCAAGGCAATTGGTGTGGAGTGTTTGGCCTGTTCCAAGGCAATCGGTGTGGAGTGTTTGGCCTGTTCCAAGGCAATCGGTGTGGAGAGTTTGGCATATTCCAAGGCAATTGGTGTGGAGTGTTTGGCCTATTCCAAGGCAATTGGTGTGGAGTGTTTGGCCTATCCCAAGGCAATTGGTGTGGAGTGTTTGGCATGTTCCAAGGCAATTGGTGTGGAGTGTTTGGCCTGTTCCAAGGCAATTGGTGTGGAGTGTTTGGCCTGTTCCAAGGCAATTGGTGTAGTTGATTTGAAGTGGTCCGGGACCTAACGGTTTGTGTTCCGTCATTGATTTTTCTGAGTATTCGTTGTCTCTCGAGTAATACATGTTGAAAATTCGTAGGATGGCAATATTGTAAACTTTTGAAAGTTCGTTGATTTTTCGCGCGTAATGTCGTAACGAACATTTGAATTCATATTCAGTTAAGCGTGTGGGCACCACCTGGCTAAGAAGCCCCCAAGCGTGTTGTACAGGACTGTGCGCTAGACGCACAGGCCCGCGCTTGGCGTGGGATGCTTTGCGGCCGGCGCTTGATTTCTTTGCGTGCGATGTCGTAATGAACATTTGGATTTATATGGAGTTGAGCATGTGGGCCCCACTTGGCTAAGAGGCCCCTAAGCGCGCTATACACGGCTGTGCGCCGACGCACAAGCTTGCGCTTAGCGTGGTATGCTTTGCGTTGGGCCTGATTTCTTGCGTGTGGCACACGTTGTCGGTGCGCTCGGACGCACCATGTATATAGCACTTGTCTTCTGTTGTTAAATTGTAATGGTCCACAGACCTTGGCAGAATATAACTCGTATAGAGTCCTTTAATGTTAGGTACTGCGAATACAAATAACACACGAGATATACAGACAAACATCTAGGGGACATGCATGTGTCCCGTGATGTGGGTGCTAGTGTATGGATAGGAAAAGACTCGACTTATAAAGAGTGATCGCTAACACTCTAGACTTAAAGGTGCTATCGTGTGTGCATACTTGTGGTGTGTGACTCGATGATTGATGATAGCATTCTATGGCTAAGGACGAATGATGCAATGTTTGACACAATGTTTGGATGATGCAGATATGCAATGCAAATGCAGATGTGACACTAATGCAGAGATATGACACTAATGCAGATGATATGATATGATGATGTGATCGTTCCATTAGAAGCTCAAATTTTCGTTTAGAAAACTGTTTGAAAGAGGAGAAATGGGAAGCCCCAAGGATGATCCACGTAGGTCATGTTTTATTCGAAATGCGTTGTAGTTGTTACGGGCCTAAGCGAGCCCATAAAACAGTTATGATCTCGTATGGGTCTAGAGCCTAAAATATTTTGTATGGACTCGTAATGAAGCCCTGATCAAGGTACACATGGAGCCTATGAAAGAGGAGAGATGGGAAGGCCCCCAAGGATGATCTGTTGGATTTGAAATGCATTGTAGCACGAGATTTTGTAACACTTGAGTTATATATGCTTCGAGTTTTGTATGCCAAGGGCCTAAGTGAGCCCATAAATAAACGTGATGTTGTATCCATGTGAGTTTTTAAAAACCCAAGATGTCATATATGGACTCGTAATGAAGTCCTTATTACGATAGACTTAGACTTGGAGCCTATGATTTTCTGTATGGATCGGTGACGAAGCCCCCAGTAAGATGGAGTCGATGAAGTATTTAGCTTGATTGCTTAATTGTGAAGATATCTCGTCACGCTTAGTGGAAGTTTCGACCAAAGATTCCATATAGGGTTCCTAAGGTGAGAAGACAACAAAGGTCAAAGAAAGGGACACTCAATAGATGAAGCGCGGTCATAACGCTGAGTGTTTAAAGGTTATGCTAAGGTTGGCTTAGAAGCGATAATGTAGCTTAGAAAAAGGAAGTGATTAGAATAAGAAAAGGCGTAGTCATAATGAATCGACTCACACAATAAGGTAGGCTAATGAAGCGAGGTTCAAATCCCGCCTAGTTCTAAAGGTAGGGATGAGCATTGAAAATTCATGATTTTTTGGGCGATCTCGCTTTTTTCATGGGCCTAAGCGAGCCTTTAAAAAATATGTTTTGAATTAAAATGGTCGGGCCTTAAAAGAGGTTGCCTACGTATCCATGATGGAATCAGGCCAGTCGTAGCTCTTAGCATTTTAATTGGTGGCCGAGCATTTTGCTTTGGAGCCATTTGCAATGAATTAAGCATTGATTTGGAAGAGGTCTTTGGCAAGGGTGGATAATGATGTAGGTTTGGCTTGGTTTAAAGTGGTCGGACCTCAAGGTGAGGTTTCCTACGTATCTTTAGCGTAATCGACCATTAGTAGTTCAGCCGATGAATGAGAAGATGCCCTGACTTTTGCCTAAGTCGCCCTTATGGGTTTTCGACCTAGCGGGCTTTGGTTTATCTTTTATGGCTTATTGGGATGCAATGTGCATGGTTGTTAAGAAGGTTTATCACAGAGATTTTAAGTTGGAGGTTTAGAATCGGAGGTTGAAGGTTTTGAAAAGAAAGTACATTTGACAAAGCTATTGATGGACTTATTTGCAACACTTCTTTTCTTTTTTCGGTTTTTGGATATTTTGCACTTCTTTTTTTTCATCATTTTTGCTTTTGCTTCTTTTTTTATTTTTACTTGCCCTTTACATTGAGTTATCGTCAAATGTACTTCCCCTCAGGTAGGTTAAAGGGGATGGATGTTATGTATTTAGGTTGAAATGGAGGAATAGTTATAGTGAAAGGAGGAATGCCTCTTTTATGGCAATTGTTCATTGCCTTTATTAGAATAGTCATGAGAATTAGAAATTCATTTCTTTAAAGGCGACAATCATGATTTCCATTGATGTTCATTAGTGCAAGGTTAGAGAATAAATAAATAAACACTCATTTATTAATTGGGATTTATGAGTACATGCAATAAGAGGGAAAATCCTATATTATACTGGGCAAAATAAGAGAGATGAAATAGAAAATGAAATCCTAAGTCTAGACTCCTACGTCACGTGACGAAACAGCTTCGTTGCTTCAATCTTCAGGAGGTCTCTTTCTAAATGAAAAAAGAAGAAATGTATTTTTTCTGCTGATTGGACCTAAGCGAGCCCAAATGTCTTAATGAGCGATTGAGCTCGGAGATATGTCTACTTCTATGACATTGAGGTCATTATTTTCGGCATTTTTAAGCAAATCATTCTCAATCTGGATACCTACATCATATACCCTTGTGAAGCTATCAAGACCCAAGTATTTAAGGTGGTTTTTGTATCTAGGGAGGAGGTTAGAAACGAATATTCGTACCAAGTCTTTTTCTACAGGCCTTGATACCATATGGGTTGATTTCTCTCTCCACCTATTCAGATAAGTGGTAAAACCTTCATCTTCACCTTGTTTAAGAACCTCGAGTTCTCTAGGGGAGGTTTGCATTCGTGCGTTCGATCCATATTGTTTCATGAAAGCAATAGTGATGCCTTCCCATGTTTCAGTTTGCTTGGGGTCTAGGGAATAGAACCAATTTTGACACGATTGGGTCCAAATGACATCGGGAATACCGTTGGGTAAAGTTCGTGGTCAACCGATTTGATGATCATGGTTGCACGGAAGTTCTTTAAATGATACTTTGGATTATCGCTTGGTTTAAATTTAGGGATGTCAGTGCTAGAGAACTCTTCAGGAAGTTTCCCTTTCGGTTTGGTGTTATCAATGGGGTCAAAATAAGAATTTACATTGGTTACCCTATGAACAACACTCTCCATTGTCTTGTTGAATCAAGGAGACTCACCAGACTCGATCTTCTCAAGCCTTATAGTTATTTCTTCCATCATGCTAGACAGCTTGGCTAAAGCTCTAGCCATTTCAGCAAGTTGTTGCTCGTTATTCGATGGACTGCCCATTTCAATGTCGCTTGATTTCTATGCAGATCATCAAAGGAGATTTAGAGATAGAATGATGATGGAGAGAGAGAAATGGAATGAAAGAATGTATGTTTGTTTAAAAAAGTTGAGCTTCTATGAACGAATCTGAATATCCTAAATGCATGATGATTTTTTTTTCGGATGCACCTAGACCTAATGCATGTATGCATGACTCTTTTGGATGCACCTAGACCTAATGTATGTATCCATGACTCAATCTATGCGTTCGAACCTGTAAAGGTCGCCTACATATCCCGAAAGAGGGAATCAGATCGCTTGTAGTTCAGGACTACTAAATGCAGAATGCATGAAATGCAATGGAGAGTATGGATGCAATGAGACTCCTGAATGCCTAATAACTCTAGTTATGCATGAAGTGCATGAATGATGGACTATGCAAGGCAGAAGGATTCTCGTATGAATGCAGTCCTAATCGATATGAAATTCTAATGACTTCAGAATCCTCGACTTGATAGACTTCTAATGACGTTAGAATTCTAGACTTGATGAACTTTCAAGGAGGCTAGACTTCTAACATGCATGAAACTCTGGTGGACATAGACTCCTAAAATGAATGGAATTCAAATGGTTTTAGACTTCTAATATGGGCGGAACTCTAATGGATTTGAAATTCCTAAGACGAATGAATTTTAATGGATTTAGACTCCTAAGATGGACAAAATTCTAACGATTTTAGACTCCTATTATGCATGGACTTTCTATGGATTATAGACTTCTAAGATGGCAGGAATTCTAACGACCCTAGACTTCTTAGGAGGGTGAACCTAGACGGGGTTCTTAACATGGATAGAGTTGGATGAGGTGAAGAACTCTAACTGGAGTGAAACTGGATGAATCTAGACATTTGGGTCGACGGACTTCAAAGGTTAGAATTCCTAAGCGGATGAGACTTTTACAACAAGATGGACACTAAAAGGAATCCTAAATGACACACAAAGGATGGATGAAATACATGAAAGGATGAATTTTTGAAAAAGATATGAGATAGGAAAAAAGATAGAGATTTTCTTTTAAAAAAAAGAAAAGGTGGAGATAGAATTTTTGAAGTAGATAGGAGATCGAAGATGGGATGGAATTTTGAAATTGATAGGAGGATAATTTTTGAAGAAAAAAAAAGAAGGGGATAAATTTTCAAAAAAAGATGGGAGATCATTTTATAAAAAAAATAATGGGAGATATAGTTTGGTCAAGGATGAGGATAGAATTTTCGAAATAGATAGGAAATAGGGATTGAAAAAAAAAATTAGATGTATTTGTTTTGTTAATGAAAGAGGATTACAAAGGAAAAAAAAATTATCCTAGTATATGGCCAAGGAAACCGCACAAACATAGAGATATGCACATAGCGTACGAGACGGACGCGGCATGCAGTCCAAGATCTGCGTTGAACGCAGGGAAGGAGCGCGCGACGCAGAAGACGAGCGTGCAACAAGGAAGAAACTGCGTCGAACGCAGTACGCTACGCAGCACACACGTACACTGCGAGGAACGCTTTCTGGCGCGTAGCGCACAGATGCTAGACAATTCACTATTCTCATTTTTTGCTCGCGCAAATTCGTTTGAGATTTTTACTCGAAACATCGATAATACGAAACAGTTAAAGCCATGCACACACAAATATGCACTAATAGGATGATAAGATGCAAAGTTCCAACCTAAAGTTAAGTTCTACGTTCAACTATGGTCAGGTTTGAGTTAAGGCTGAAAAGGGTCCATGACTAAGAGATTGATCCCACGCTTCGTAACCTTGCTTAAAGAGGTGGCCACGTGTAAGACGCACTCCAGTTCTCAAGTCAGACCAGTGCCATGGTTGGGTAGGTTTGCTTATGACTAAGATCCAACACTATCGCTCAGGAAGCATTTTGGAAGGACAAATCGCAAACCTCCCGGGGTGACCTCTCACATAAAACATGTGCTAATGAGGCAAGGTAGATTGTCCTTATGGTGGCTGAACAATAGCCATGCATATGCAAAACAATATATTATTCAAAGGCATAAAAGAAGAATGAATCGTATTTTTCAAGTTTCACCCACTCATTTAAAAAAAAATTAATTTTTTTAAAATCCTCCCCAAAGAAGTTGCCAAATTGTAGGCGTGGATTTTTATTCCCTCTATGCCTATACGCGGTGTGAGCGCGTTTATTTGACTACCCCATTGTTAAGGTTTTATTAAAAATATGTTTTTGAAGTCGCCAATAAATTTTTAGAGGAAAACTTATAAACCTAATTGGATATTGAACTGCAGGGACATCTTAGGGACTTATCCAATGTAGATTTCCCCGTCCTAACTCCATAGATGGTCAAAGAAAACCATAGATTGAGTTCGGAGGTGAGGGTACAATACGATCGAGAACCATATTGCTCATTGCCGGCCTCTACTAAACAACGATTCATTACGAATTTTATGCAAAACAATAATCATATAACGTTTTAATACACCCTAAAAATATTTTCTTTTTTTTTGAAAGATAAATTTCATTAATTGAAGGCCAAACGGCATCTACAATAGGTATTAAAGAAAAATAAGATACAATTAAACAAGACTAAGTCAAATTTGTCTTCGAAGAAACTACAATGAACCGTATCGAGCAATACAAATACAGCCCCCTTGTATTTGCTGAATCAAGCAGCTATTGATGAGGAAGTCTATCATTCTTATATAGATTGGGAAGAACATTCTTGATCGAGTCAGGTTGACCGCATCCGAGATTCCAATACCTTCATGTTGAGTTTCGAACTTCAACCAATGAGAATCATTTCTCATACCTAAAAACAAAAGAACCATACTCACAACTCCCATAGGGGAGAAGGAGATTTCCAAAACATAAACTAAAAAATCCCATAACAAGGTTTTGAGAAAATCTCATAAAGAGAGACTAATTTATTAAACAATACAAGAAAATGAACTAAAAATTGAAATAAAAGGGAAAAGGGGGCTTATCATGGATGAAATCATCCATGGCAGCCCCTAATTGATGAAGAAGGGGGAGGGGAGGCTAGGGTTTGAGAGAGAGAAAAAGAGAGAGGGGACGACTTAAAAAAACAATGATCTTAATGTTCCACTAATTGTGATCCTCAACAAACATTCCACCCTAAAAATACATTCCACCCTAAAAATATTTAGTCTAAGTTGGTTCAGGAAACATATAAAAAGACTAATTTTTAGTGACAAGTTATTATGCAATCAATATTACAGGGAACCTAGCAGGTTGTCCAAATTATCTGAATTAATTAGAACATTTATTTAGGTCTTGTTTAGCAATAATAATATGTAGGTGATAAAAATCATGCAGGACAATCATAGCAATATATAAAAATAAATAAGAAAATATCGCAGGGAGTTAGTATAATATGTACAATACTTACAATTGCAGGAATATATTAATAACCTACATCATGAATAGAATGTTAGTAACTTCAATAAAGTAATAAAAATAAATAAAGAAATAAATAAAGAAATAAAAGAAAGTTAGTTAATTTAGTTGACCCTCGGAAATTATACCACCGCGTCCGGGGTCGTTGATTTGTACGGATCTTGGAAAATTGAATTATTGAACGAGTCTTAAAAAAGCTTGGGTCTTGCATATAGTGTTGTTATGCTTTTTATGAACTCACGTATTGCTTGCGTGAAGCTAGTCTATTGCATCAAGTTTACAACTTTGTTTTGTTGTGTTAAGAAATATGATGTTCAGGTGGTGATTAGTATTGTAGGTTGTAGAGGAATTTGATTGTGATGGTGATTTATTAGGGGCGTTGACCTTAATATGTTACTGGTGATGAATATGGTGATGATGATTTGGCGAGGATGATTAGGAGGAATAAGGGATTGGTCGTGTATTTTGTTTGAGGGATGAAGGTGACAAGGTGTGCGTGAGATGAGTTTTCGTGACGAGCAGGGGTATGTTGTTATGGCGTGAGGATGCCGAGTGTTTGTGAGGTGTCGAGGGAATATGTCGAGTGAGATTTTGAGGGGTGAAGCCGAGTGATTATGGGAAATTGGGGAACCAGGCGTGTGAGGTATGATGGAGGGGATTATATAGTGTAGGTAGGTATTTGGGTTGTAATAGGTTTTTGAAAGATAAAAGGTTTCTAATAGATTTTTATTAAATAAGATTTTAGAAAAGACTTAGATAAAAGATATTTTGGAGAAAATATTATTTTTATAAAAGATATATTTATCAATAAAACTAATTAATATAATTAACTAATTCTATTAATTAAATTAGGCTAGAAAAAGGGTCTTCATAAAATTGGGCTTTCATAAAAACTATTTTTAAAAGGTTTTCGGAGATGGGCTTTAAAAAGTTATTTATAAAAAGGTTTTGGAAATGGGTTAATAAAAAAGGTTTGAAAATGGATTGGGCTTAAAACATTTTATTTTAGACTCGTTCTTTATTCTTTCCTCGATCCCACCAATTGGAGCGGGATATTGGTCATCATAGGGTACTAAATGGGGAGACACGATTATGTGTCTACAGTAACCGAAAAAGAAATGTATGCTGTTGTTTTTGCATTAGAAAAATTCTAACATATTTGCTTGGAACTCATGTCAATTTTTATTCTGACCATTCTGCGCTTAAGTATTTATTGAAAAAGAAAGAATCTAAACCTAGACTTCTTAGATGGATGCTCCTTCTACAAGAATTTGATTTAGAAATTAGAGACAAAAAAGGTGCTAAGAATCATGTTGCTGACCATCTAAGTAGAATAGTCCCTAGAGAGGATTGGCCTATGGTAAGTGAATTTTTTCCTGATGAACAATTATTATCTTTGTATCAAGTTGAAACTCCTTGGTAACTAGTGTAGACAAGGATGACAATATCACTAAAAGGAAACGTTCACTATGGTCAGAACATCGGTGAATTAGCCTAGATCCCGAACGGGCCCAAGCAGAGTTCTCGTGAAATGAAATGAAAGTTATCACAAGAATTTGTTCTAACTTTGTTTCTTCTTTTTTTTCTTTTTTTATTATTATTTTATTTTGCAGGGAATAAAAGAAGTGATATTTTAGAGAAAACTTCTAACCCTAACTTTCAGTTATCATTTATTAAAGTTGTAAAACCTTGACTCTGCCATTTTTATTTTAGACTTCGATTTTCTTTAAATCATTTTTTTAGACACTGACCTTTTCATTTTTAGACCCATTTTATTATTATTTTTAGACTTTCATTTTTAGACCTATTTTTTTAGGATTGGACGAAAACATTTTTCAAAATCAATTTGCTAATATCCTTACATTTTCCAGCTGCTACAAAAATAAGAGAAGAGATATATGACGAGGCATGTGTCCTCATTAGCGCAAAATATTATGCCCTGGATTTCATTGTAATACTCCATTTTTTATTAATTTTTTATTCATAATTTTAAAAAGCTTTTATTTATTAAAAAGGCTTTTAAAAGATGCTTTTATAAAAGATTTTGGGTATTTAAAATAAATTCTAGCCCAAATAGAGGTTAGGCCTAAGTTTACTAAATTTTTAAATTCAAGTAGTTTGTTTAAAACAAAATTTAAAATGTTTTTAAGGAAATTCAAAAAGATTTACCAAAAAATCAGAAAAAAAAAAACAAAAAAAACAAATCTTGCGGCGGCAAACTCACGCTACTGAGATGCTTAGCGTTACTTTTTCCTTTGGCTTATCTTTTAATTATTTTAGCTACTATAATATGTTTTATAAGATAATTTATATTTTTTCCTAATCTTAGTTGGATTATCGTAAATATTAGTTAGATCTTAGCTAGTTTTGTTTATCTTTTCCTTTAACCCATCTTTTAGTTTCATAGTCCTATTCCGACTCTACCTATCCAACTAGTATAAATAGGGGTCTCCACCCATCATATTCTTCACACCAAATTTGATAAATACATCTATTTTCTCAAGTTTAAACTCTCTCTCTCTTTTAGCCTACCCTTTCTCTTTCTCCATTAGTAGTCTTTTAAATTTCAAGGTGCGTGTATATGTAGATCTTTAATAATTGTTTTGCAAGCGTAGTATCATGTTTTAAGCAAAATATTTTGGATTGAAGTGCATATTGTTATGAGTTTTATTATGAACTTCATGTGTTTTGTATGAACATGTTTGAATGTTTACGAATTTTATTTATGAACTTTGAATCATGTCTTTAGTTTAATATTATTATAAAGTTTGATCTCTGAATTTACATTGAAATATTTTAGAAGGAGTTTGATCTTTAAATTCATGTTTAAATATTTAAAAAGGAGTGTTTTTGCACTATTATTATTATTTTCCAAAGGTTACTTCTTGAGCGAGTTATTTTATCTATGTCTTTATATGGCTAAGTTTAGAAGTATTACTATTCTTTTTATAGGAGGATTTTTTCCGAAGGATTTTTATTAGATATATATGATCTTTTATAATCGCAATTATAAAGAGGCAACGGCTTGTTATTTATTAGCAAGTACGGTAGCTATTATATTATTTACCCATGTACTTTTTGTATAAGTGTAGGCGTAGGATTTTGAATTCCTTTAATGCCTACACGCGGTGTGAGCGCGTTTATTTGACTACCCCATTGTTAAGGTTTTATTAAAAATACGTTTTGAAATCGCCAACAATTCTTTAGAGGAAGAATCATAAACCTAATTGGATATGGGAAAACGTAGGGACAAATTAGGGACTTATCCAATGTAGATTTCCCGTCATGACTCCATAGATGGTCAAGAACCAAAAAGTGAGTTCGGGGTGAGGGTACAATATAGTCGGAACTATATTGCCCATTGCCGGGCCTCTACTAAAAATCGATTCACAACAGATTTTATGCAATAGAATAATCAAACAACATTTTAATACACCCTAAAAATATTTAGTCTAGATTGGTTCAGGAAACACATAAAAAGACTATATTTTTAGTGACAAGTTATTATGCAATCAAATTAATGGGTTCCTAGCAGGTTGTCCATGTTATCTGAATTAGTTAGAACATTTATTTAGGTCTTGATTAACAATAAATACAAGGTGATAAATATTGCAATCAGGCATGAAAAATAATATGTTCATAATAATAAATAAAAATATGAAAATAAAATACTACAAGTGAGTTAGTAAAATATGTACAATACTTGACAAATACTGTAATATATTAATAACCTACATCACTGAATAGAAAGTTAGAAACTTCAATAAAATAATAAAGATAAATAAAGAAAACAAATAAAGTTAGTTAATTTAGTTGACCCTCATAAATTGTACACCATCGTCCGACGTTGATTTGTACGGATCTTGGAAAATTGAATTGTTGTACGAGTCTTGAAAAACAGTTTGTTGGATTGTGTTATGTATTGCGTCGAACAAAACAAACCACTCGTAGGCTTTAGATATATGCGTGATGAAGAAATTTATATCTGATGATTAGTGTGTTAGGATGAATGATGATGCTACGTGACGATGAAGTATGGGGTTTGATGATCATCAGGTGATGATGAATTAATGATGCGTTAACTTGGGGAATTTTAGGCTTTGGAGTGATAAGGTGTGCGAGATGGTAGGCGCAGGGGGTTAGTGAAGAGACGATGATTTTGGTGCGATGAATTTTGTGAGGTGTGCGCTCGGTGTCGAGAGATTAGTTAGAGGCGATGGAATTTTGTGAGTTATCTGGTTGCCGTGGGAGATTGATGATGAAACGGTCCACTCAGATTAATGTGAGATGAGTGTATTATATAGTGTAGGTAGGTAGTTGCATTGTAATAGGTTTTGAAAGTTAATAGGCTCTACAAGAGATTTTTATTAAAAGCAGATTTTGGAAAATAGTTAGTAAAAGATATTTAAAAACACTTTGGGAAAAGATTATTTTTGTAAAAGATATTTTTATTAATAAAACTAAGGAAAAATTCATAAGAATAATCCAAACTGTTGACCATCTTCCACAATTAATCCCAACTATGGGTTATTCCTGTATAATCCAACTTATAACCTCATTAATCCAAAAATACTCTAGTCACCTGTTGCAACCTATTGTTACCGGTTTACCTAGTCTTCTTTAGAATCTTCTATTTAACTCCCAACGGTAAGTTGGAAGAAAAGAGAAATCTGCCAAAAAAGCTTGCCATGAAATCTGCTTCTGCATCATCTTCTTGGAGGTCTTCTTCTGGCGCTGCTGCTGAGAGGGTTACGCTTTGTTTTCATAATATTCCACCCAAATTGAGGACAGTGAAAACAAGGGGTCTGAATTATGGAAGAAAGTTCTATGGATGTGCGATGTGGCCTGTAAGTTCTATAATTCCAAGTTGGTTTTGTTTGAAAGATTTGAATTTCGTTTTGATTATGATTTGTATATATTGCAGAAATCAGATTGTGGGTTTTTCTTATGGGTAGATGAAAACCAATTGGGAGATGTTGAAGAAGGTAGTAGAGAAAAGGAGATGTTGATTGACCAATTACTGAATGAGAAGAAGGTTTTAGAAGAAAAAGTCCAGAGGTTGAAAAAGAAGAAAAAAAAATTAGAAGATGCCCTCACCGAGATGAAGATGGTTGTTTCAAACAATTCAAAGGGGGAAAAGCATGCAATGACTCGCACTCTTTTTTCTTGGGTTTTATTTGGTGTTGTGTTGTATTTGAAGGGATTTTGATTACTTTGTTAAGTAGTTCATGTATTAGCACATGGAGACAAGTACTTTTGAGCTACTATGTAACTGTTATTGCCTGAAACAATGGCATGATAATATGATATGAAAAATTTGCATATTTTTTGGATAACTTTGCCATGCTATAACTTCATTACATTGCTCCAAAACAAACAGTTAACAATATGAATTTGTTCCAAAATAGTTCAACTAGTCCAAACTATCTAAGTTCATAACAACTGGAAAACAACTTGAATTTTAGGTTCCCCCCAAAAAAAACAAAATGATGCTCATAAAAGCAATTACACATGACACACTTGACTTTCTACACATCTAATCCCTCAATATCATCCTCACCTTCACCATCTAATCCCTCAATATCTTCCTCTTCTAATTCTCGTCTCAACATCGGATGTATCCTCACCATCCGGAATAAATTCAAAGATCTTTGGGATCTAGGTCCTCATCATCGAGCTCATACCCTTGAAAAAACTCATCCCAACCTATAGGTTCCTCACCTCTTGGATCATACCAAGCAAAATACTCATCAGGGTTCAGATGTTCAAGGTTTTCAGAAGAATGATTTACTTGGCTTTGTTGAGTTTCAGGTTGTTGGCTTTGTTCAGTTTCAGGTTGTTGGCTTTGTTCAGTTTGAGATTCATTAGCAGCATTTAATATGGTCTCTGTGAAGGTGTTATCCAGGGTAGGTGAGTCAAAATGAGTCAGGTGAGGTTCATTTTGTTGTGTAGCAGTAGATTCTGCTTGGGTAAAGTTAAAGATTCCTTCTGGGACCACTGGACTTTTATGCCCCTTCTTCCCTCCTTTGATAGGGGTCAGTTTTTTGGGTCTAATACCCCTTTCTTCACTTATATTTGAGACCTTAGTTTGGCTTTGTGTCCCTCCTCCTTCAATTTCAACAATTAGCTCTGGTTTATCTACCCCATGAAGTACATAGCAATCAATACACCTGTTTTTAAGCACAATCTCTATCATACTCCTAACCTCTGAGTCATTATACACCCTACTCAAACCCTTCTCAAATGATTCAGAATGGGGGGCCAAATAATATATCTCAGAAATGCTAGAGTATTTGCCACACTTGTTAGCCAATTCCTCTAAATAGAACCAACACAATTCATCTGCATCCACCTGAAAAGTCCTAGCATCCCCTCCTACAAATTCCAGTTTCCCCTTTTTATCCTTCTTAAATCGACCACCATGCCACATTCTTATACAAACAGTTGTAGATGCCATAATTATCAACTAAACCTAGTAATTTCACAACACACCGAATATATTAAATTAAAACAACAAATTTCAGAGAGGTTTCATGCGAGAAATTCAAAGTTCAACTATTTAAGAAGAAGAAAAAATTTGAACTTTACTTACCTACAATGGCAGAACCTTGAGTACCGATGAAATCTCGAATCAGCTTCAGCTTCACCTTGATGTGTTGAAGAAGAAGAAGAAGAGTTGAATTTTTTTACAGCATAACATTCATGGTGGGCGAGATGGGTTGACAGACACGCTCATTAATTTCTTCCATTAAGATGGGTTCAGTTTTGGAGGGAAGGTTACTTTTACCGGATCAACAAGTGCCAAGTTAAGGGGGAGTATTTTTGGATTAATGAGGTTATAAGTTGGATTATACAGGAATAACCCATAGTTGGGATTAATTTATAGACTTCTAAGATGGCAGGAATTCTAACGACCCTAGACTTCTTAGGAGGGTGAACCTAGACGGGGTTCTTAACATGGATAGAGTTGGATGAGGTGAAGAACTCTAACTGGAGTGAAACTGGATGAATCTAGACATTTGGGTCAGACGGACTTCAGGTGCAGTTAGAATTCCTAAGCGGATGAGACTTTTACAACAAGATGGACACTAAAAGGAATCCTAAATGACACACAAAGGATGGATGAAATACATGAAAGGATGAATTTTTGAAAAAGATATGAGATAGGAAAAAAGATAGAGATTTTCTTTTAAAAAAAAGAAAAGGTGGAGATAGAATTTTTGAAGTAGATAGGAGATCGAAGATGGGATGGAATTTTGAAATTGATAGGAGGATAATTTTTGAAGAAAAAAAAAGAAGGGGATAAATTTTCAAAAAAAGATGGGAGATCATTTTATAAAAAAAATAATGGGAGATATAGTTTGGTCAAGGATGAGGATAGAATTTTCGAAATAGATAGGAAATAGGGATTGAAAAAAAAAATTAGATGTATTTGTTTTGTTAATGAAAGAGGATTACAAAGGAAAAAAAAATTATCCTAGTATATGGCCAAGGAAACCGCACAAACATAGAGATATGCACATAGCGTACGAGACGGACGCGGCATGCAGTCCAAGATCTGCGTTGAACGCAGGGAAGGAGCGCGCGACGCAGAAGACGAGCGTGCAACAAGGAAGAAACTGCGTCGAACGCAAGACGCTACGCAAAGACACACGTACACTTGCGAGGAACGCTTTACGGCGCGTAGCGCACGGATGCTAGACAATTCACTATTCTCATTTTTGCTCGCGCAAATTCGTTTGAGATTTTTACTCGAAACATCGATAATACGAAATGATTAAAGCCATGCACACACAAATATGCACTAATAGGATGATAAGATGCAAAGTTCCAACCTAAAGTTAAGTTCTACGTTCAACTATGGTCAGGTTTGAGTTAAGGCTGAAAAGGGTCCATGACTAAGAGATTGATCCCACGCTTCGTAACCTTGCTTAAAGAGGTGGCCACGTGTAAGACGCACTCCAGTTCTCAAGTCAGGAACAAGAGACCAGTGCCATGGTTGGGTAGGTTTGCTTATGACTAAGATCCAACACTATCGCTCAGGAAGCATTTTGGAAGGACAAATCGCAAACCTCCCGGGGTGACCTCTCACATAAAACATGTGCTAATGAGGCAAGGTAGATTGTCCTTATGGTGGCTGAACAATAGCCATGCATATGCAAAACAATATATTATTCAAAGGCATAAAAGAAGAATGAATCGTATTTTTCAAGTTTCACCCACTCATTTAAAAAAAAATTAATTTTTTTAAAATCCTCCCCAGTGAAGTTGCCAAATTGTAGGCGTGGATTTTTATTCCCTCTATGCCTATACGCGGTGTGAGCGCGTTTATTTGACTACCCCATTGTTAAGGTTTTATTAAAAATATGTTTTTGAAGTCGCCAATAAATTTTTAGAGGAAAACTTATAAACCTAATTGGATATTGAACTGCAGGGACATCTTAGGGACTTATCCAATGTAGATTTCCCCGTCCTAACTCCATAGATGGTCAAAGAAAACCATAGATTGAGTTCGGAGGTGAGGGTACAATACAGTCAGGAACCATATTGCTCATTGCTGGCCTCTACTAAACAGCGATTCATTACAGATTTTATGCAAAACAATAATCATATAACGTTTTAATACACCCTAAAAATATTTTCTTTTTTTTTGAAAGATAAATTTCATTAATTGAAGGCCAAACGGCATCTACAATAGGTATTAAAGAAAAATAAGATACAATTAAACAAGACTAAGTCAAATTTGTCTTCGAAGAAACTACAATGAACCAGATCGAGCAATACAGCGCAGCCCCCTTGTATTTGCTGAATCAAGCAGCTATTGATGAGGAAGTCTATCATTCTTATATAGATTGGGAAGAACATTCTTGATCGAGTCAGGTTGACCGCATCCGAGATTCCAATACCTTCATGTTGAGTTTCGAACTTCAACCAATGAGAATCATTTCTCATACCTAAAAACAAAAGAACCATACTCACAACTCCCATAGGGGAGAAGGAGATTTCCAAAACATAAACTAAAAATCCCATAACAGGGTTTGAGAAAATCTCATAAAGAGAGACTAATTTATTAAACAATACAAGAAAATGAACTAAAAATTGAAATAAAAGGGAAAAGGGGGCTTATCATGGATGAAATCATCCATGGCAGCCCCTAATTGATGAAGAAGGGGGAGGGGAGGCTAGGGTTTGAGAGAGAAAAAGAGAGAGGGGACGACTTAAAAAAACAATGATCTTAATGTTCCACTAATTGTGATCCTCAACAAACATTCCACCCTAAAAATACATTCCACCCTAAAAATATTTAGTCTAAGTTGGTTCAGGAAACATATAAAAAGACTAATTTTTAGTGACAAGTTATTATGCAATCAATATTACAGGGAACCTAGCAGGTTGTCCAAATTATCTGAATTAATTAGAACATTTATTTAGGTCTTGTTTAGCAATAATAATATGTAGGTGATAAAAATCATGCAGGACAATCATAGCAATATATAAAAATAAATAAGAAAATATCGCAGGGAGTTAGTATAATATGTACAATACTTACAATTGCAGGAATATATTAATAACCTACATCATGAATAGAATGTTAGTAACTTCAATAAAGTAATAAAAATAAATAAAGAAATAAATAAAGAAATAAAAGAAAGTTAGTTAATTTAGTTGACCCTCGGAAATTATACCACCGCGTCCGGGGTCGTTGATTTGTACGGATCTTGGAAAATTGAATTATTGAACGAGTCTTAAAAAAGCTTGGGTCTTGCATATAGTGTTGTTATGCTTTTTATGAACTCACGTATTGCTTGCGTGAAGCTAGTCTATTGCATCAAGTTTACAACTTTGTTTTGTTGTGTTAAGAAATATGATGTTCAGGTGGTGATTAGTATTGTAGGTTGTAGAGGAATTTGATTGTGATGGTGATTTATTAGGGGCGTTGACCTTAATATGTTACTGGTGATGAATATGGTGATGATGATTTGGCGAGGATGATTAGGAGGAATAAGGGATTGGTCGTGTATTTTGTTTGAGGGATGAAGGTGACAAGGTGTGCGTGAGATGAGTTTTCGTGACGAGCAGGGGTATGTTGTTATGGCGTGAGGATGCCGAGTGTTTGTGAGGTGTCGAGGGAATATGTCGAGTGAGATTTTGAGGGGTGAAGCCGAGTGATTATGGGAAATTGGGGAACCAGGCGTGTGAGGTATGATGGAGGGGATTATATAGTGTAGGTAGGTATTTGGGTTGTAATAGGTTTTTGAAAGATAAAAGGTTTCTAATAGATTTTTATTAAATAAGATTTTAGAAAAGACTTAGATAAAAGATATTTTGGAGAAAATATTATTTTTATAAAAGATATATTTATCAATAAAACTAATTAATATAATTAACTAATTCTATTAATTAAATTAGGCTAGAAAAAGGGTCTTCATAAAATTGGGCTTTCATAAAAACTATTTTTAAAAGGTTTTCGGAGATGGGCTTTAAAAAGTTATTTATAAAAAAGGTTTTGGAAATGGGTTAATAAAAAAGGTTTGAAAATGGATTGGGCTTAAAACATTTTATTTTAGACTCGTTCTTTATTCTTTCCTCGATCCGGACCAATTGGAGCGGGATATTGGTCATCATAGGGTACTAAATGGGGAGACACGATTATGTGTCTACAAGAAAAAAAAAGAAATGTATGCTGTTGTTTTTGCATTAGAAAAATTCTAACATATTTGCTTGGAACTCATGTCAATTTTTATTCTGACCATTCTGCGCTTAAGTATTTATTGAAAAAGAAAGAATCTAAACCTAGACTTCTTAGATGGATGCTCCTTCTACAAGAATTTGATTTAGAAATTAGAGACAAAAAAGGTGCTAAGAATCATGTTGCTGACCATCTAAGTAGAATAGTCCCTAGAGAGGATTGGCCTATGGTAAGTGAATTTTTTCCTGATGAACAATTATTATCTTTGTATCAAGTTGAAACTCCTTGGTAACTAGTGTAGACAAGGATGACAATATCACTAAAAGGAAACGTTCACTATGGTCAGAACATCGGTGAATTAGCCTAGATCCCGAACGGGCCCAAGCAGAGTTCCTGTGAAATGAAATGAAAGTTATCACAAGAATTTGTTCTAACTTTGTTTCTTCTTTTTTTTCTTTTTTTATTATTATTTTATTTTGCAGGGAATAAAAGAAGTGATATTTTAGAGAAAAACTTCTAACCCTAACTTTCGCTTATCATTTATTAAAGTTGTAAAACCTTGACTCTGCCATTTTTATTTTAGACTTCTGATTTTCTTTAAATCATTTTTTTAGACACTGACCTTTTCATTTTTAGACCCATTTTATTATTATTTTTAGACTTTCATTTTTAGACCTATTTTTTTAGGATTGGACGAAAACATTTTTCAAAATCAATTTGCTAATATCCTTACATTTTCCAAATTGCTACAAAAATAAGAGAAGAGATATATGACGAGGCATGTGTCCTCATTAGCGCAAAATATTATGCCCTGGATTTCATTGTAATACTCCATTTTTTATTAATTTTTTATTCATAATTTTAAAAAGCTTTTATTTATTAAAAAGGCTTTTAAAAGATGCTTTTATAAAAGATTTTGGGTATTTAAAATAAATTCTAGCCCAAATAGAGGTTAGGCCTAAGTTTACTAAATTTTTAAATTCAAGTAGTTTGTTTAAAACAAAATTTAAAATGTTTTTAAGGAAATTCAAAAAGATTTACCAAAAAATCAGAAAAAAAAAAACAAAAAAAACAAATCTTGCGGCGGCAAACTCACGCTACTGAGATGCTTAGCGTTACTTTTTCCTTTGGCTTATCTTTTAATTATTTTAGCTACTATAATATGTTTTATAAGATAATTTATATTTTTTCCTAATCTTAGTTGGATTATCGTAAATATTAGTTAGATCTTAGCTAGTTTTGTTTATCTTTTCCTTTAACCCATCTTTTAGTTTCATAGTCCTATTCCGACTCTACCTATCCAACTAGTATAAATAGGGGTCTCCACCCATCATATTCTTCACACCAAATTTGATAAATACATCTATTTTCTCAAGTTTAAACTCTCTCTCTTTTTAGCCTACCCTTTCTCTTTCTCCATTAGTAGTCTTTTAAATTTCCAAGGTGCGTGTATATGTAGATCTTTAATAATTGTTTTGCAAGCGTAGTATCATGTTTTAAGCAAAATATTTTGGATTGAAGTGCATATTGTTATGAGTTTTATTATGAACTTCATGTGTTTTGTATGAACATGTTTGAATGTTTACGAATTTTATTTATGAACTTTGAATCATGTCTTTAGTTTAATATTATTATAAAGTTTGATCTCTGAATTTACATTGAAATATTTTAGAAGGAGTTTGATCTTTAAATTCATGTTTAAATATTTAAAAAGGAGTGTTTTTGCACTATTATTATTATTTTCCAAAGGTTACTTCTTGAGCGAGTTATTTTATCTATGTCTTTATATGGCTAAGTTTAGAAGTATTACTATTCTTTTTATAGGAGGATTTTTTCCGAAGGATTTTTATTAGATATATATGATCTTTTATAATCGCAATTATAAAGAGGCAACGGCTTGTTATTTATTAGCAAGTACGGTAGCTATTATATTATTTACCCATGTACTTTTTGTATAAGTGTAGGCGTAGGATTTTGAATTCCTTTAATGCCTACACGCGGTGTGAGCGCGTTTATTTGACTACCCCATTGTTAAGGTTTTATTAAAAATACGTTTTGAAATCGCCAACAATTCTTTAGAGGAAGAATCATAAACCTAATTGGATATGGGAAAACGTAGGGACAAATTAGGGACTTATCCAATGTAGATTTCCCCGTCATGACTCCATAGATGGTCAAGAACCAAAAAGTGAGTTCGGGGGTGAGGGTACAATATAGTCAGGAACTATATTGCCCATTGCTGGCCTCTACTAAAAATCGATTCACAACAGATTTTATGCAATAGAATAATCAAACAACATTTTAATACACCCTAAAAATATTTAGTCTAGATTGGTTCAGGAAACACATAAAAAGACTATATTTTTAGTGACAAGTTATTATGCAATCAATTTAATGGGTTCCTAGCAGGTTGTCCATGTTATCTGAATTAGTTAGAACATTTATTTAGGTCTTGATTAACAATAAATACAAGGTGATAAATATTGCAATCAGGCATGAAAAATAATATGTTCATAATAATAAATAAAAATATGAAAATAAAATACTACAGGGAGTTAGTAAAATATGTACAATACTGACAGTCACGGGAATATATTAATAACCTACATCATGAATAGAAAGTTAGAAACTTCAATAAAATAATAAAGATAAATAAAGAAAACAAATAAAGTTAGTTAATTTAGTTGACCCTCATAAATTGTACCACCGTCCGGGGTCGTTGATTTGTACGGATCTTGGAAAATTGAATTGTTGTACGAGTCTTGAAAAACAGTTTGTTGGATTGTGTTATGTATTGCGTCGAACAAAACAAACCACTCGTAGGCTTTAGATTTATGCGTGATGAAGAAATTTATATCTGATGATTAGTGTGTTAGGATGAATGATGATGCTACGTGACGATGAAGTATGGGGGTTTGATGATCATCAGGTGATGATGAATTAATGATGCGTTAACTTGGGGAATTTTAGGCTTTGGAGTGATAAGGTGTGCGAGATGGTAGGCGCAGGGGGTTAGTGAAGAGACGATGATTTTGGTGCGATGAATTTTGTGAGGTGTGCGCTCGGTGTCGAGAGATTAGTTAGAGGCGATGGAATTTTGTGAGTTATCTGGTTGCCGTGGGAGATTGATGATGAAACGGTCCACTCAGATTAATGTGAGATGAGTGTATTATATAGTGTAGGTAGGTAGTTGCATTGTAATAGGTTTCCGAAAGTTAGTAGGTCTCTAAGAGATTTTTATTAAAAGCAGATTTTGGAAAATAGTTAGTAAAAGATATTTAAAAACACTTTGGGAAAAGATTATTTTTGTAAAAGATATTTTTATTAATAAAACTAATTAATATAATTAATTAAATTGGGCTAGAAAAAGGTGTTTTATAAAATTGGGCTTTCATAAAAACTATTTTTTTAAAAGGTTTTCGAAGATGGGCTTTTTGAAAGGTATTTTAAAACGTTTTATAAAATGGGCTTTTATAAAACTAAGTATAAAAAGTGTTTCGAAAATATGTTAATAAAACGAGTTAGAATATGGATTTGGGCTTAAAACATTTTATTTTAGACTCGTTCTTTATTCTTTCCTCGATCCGGACCAATTGGAGCAGGGTATTGGTCATCATAGGGTACTAAATGGGGAGACACGATTATGTGTCTACAGAAGCCCCCACTTTGACTGAGGTTTGTAAAACCGAAAGTCAAAGTATACGTGTCGGGACGGAGAATGATTCTAGATGCTCTGCAATCCAAAATCATTCTTTTGCGCCAGTACCTGCAAAACAAGCAAAAGCTTCAGGAACAGGCATGGGTGAAACATATTCGCAAAATAATTGCAAATTTGCAAAAATGAAACGATATATGGGAAAAAAAATCATGAGCCATTATGGTCCGGCTCATGTCGGGGTAGAGTTTTTGTCCAGAGCTTTTGTCCCGCTCCAAGGCGGTATGTGTAGAGCTTTTGTCCCGCTCCAAGGCGATTGTAATGAGCTATTGTCCCGCTCCAAGGTGATATGTGTAGAGCTTTTGTCCCGCTCCAAGGCGATTGTAATGAGCTATTGTCCCGCTCCAAGGCGATTGTAATGAGCTATTGTCCCGCTCCAAGGCGATTGTGATGAGCTATTGTCCGGCTCCAAGGCAATTGTGATGAGCTATTGTCCCGCTCCAAGGCGATTGTAATGAGCTATTGTCCCGCTCCAAGGCTATTGTAATGAGCTATTGTCCCGCTCTAAGGCTATTGTAATGAGCTATTGTCCCGCTCCAAGGCTATTGTAATGAGCTATTGTCCCGCTCCAAGGCGATTGTAATGAGCTATTGTCTCACTCCAAGGCTATTGTAATGAGCTATTGTCCCGCTCCAAGGCGATTGTAATGAGCTATTGTCCCGCCTCCAAGGCTATTGTAATAAGCTATTGTCCCGCTCCAAGGCTATTGTAATGAGCTATTGTCCCGCTATAAGGCGATTGTAATGAGCTATTGTCCCGCTCCAAGGCGATTGTAATGAGCTATTGTCCCGCTCCAAAGCTGTTGATTCACAGAGTAGCAAGGTTGCGTTTTAGCCAACTTTCGAAAGTTCGTTTAATTGTCGCGTGCAATGTCATAACGAACATTTGAATGCATTTGGGAATTAGGTGTGTGGGCTCCACATGGCTAAGAAGCCCCCAAGCGTGTTGTACAGATCGTGCGCCGAGATGCACGAGCCACGCTTGGCGTGGTATCTTTGCGGCTGGGCGCAGATTGTTGTACGTGACACAACGTTGTCGGTGCGGCCGGACGCACCATGTATATAGCACTTGTCTTCTGTTGTTAATTTGTAGGGGTCCGCAGACCTTGACGGAATATAGCTCATATAGAGCCGTTTAATGTTGGGTACTGCGAATACAAATAATACACGAGATATACGAGATAACAACTAGGGGACATGCATGTGTCCCGTGATGTGGGTGCTAGTGTATGGATAGGAAAAGACTTGACCTATAAAGAGTGACCTCTTGTACTCTAGACTTAAAGGTGCTATCGCGTGTGCATACGTGTGTGTGTATGTGTGACACGATGATTGACGCTAGAATTCTATGGCTAAGGACGAAGGATGCAATGCTTTGACATAATGTTTGGACGATGCGAGATATGTAATGCAAATGTAGAGATATGACACTAATGCGAGGTATGACACTAATGCGAGATGATTTGATCGTTCCATTAGAAGCTTCAAATTTTCGTTTTAGAAAACAGTTTTGAAATAGGAGAAATGAAAAGCCCCAAGGATGATCCATGTAAGTTATGTTTGACTCGAAATGCGTTGTAGTTGTTACGGGTCTAAGTGAGCCCATAAAACAGTTAGGATCTTGTATGGGTCTGGAGCCCACAATATTTTGTATGGACTCGTAATGAAGTCCTTATCAAGGTACACATGGAGCCTATGAAGGATGATTTGTTGGATTTGAATACATTGTAGTCCTCGTAATGCTTGAATTGTATGCGCTTCGAGTTTCGTATGTCAAGGGCCTAAGTGAGCCCGTGAATAGGTGCAATGTTGCATTTGCGCTGGTTTAAAACCCAAGATGTCACTTATGGACTCATAATAAAGTCCTTGTCTCAATAGGTCCGGACTCGAGCCTATGATTTTCTAGGTGGACCAAATGATGAAGCCCCCAAGAAGATGGAATTGATGAAGTATTCAACTTGATTGCTTGATTTTGAAGATATATCGTCACGCTTAGTGGAAGTTTCGACTGAAGATTCCATATAGGGTTCCTAAGGTGAAAAAGATAAGAAAGGTCAAAGAAAATAACACTCAAGGGATGAGGCGCGGTCATAGCACTGAGTGTTGAAAGGTTATGCTAAGGTTGGCTTAGAAGCGATAATGTGGCTTAGAAAAAGGAAGGGATAAGAATTAGAAGAAGGCGAGTCATAATGACTTGACTCACGCAATAAGGTAGGCTTATGATGCGGTTCAAATCCCAGTCTAAATCTAAGGGTAGGGGATGAGCATTGAAAATTCATGATTTGGGAGATCGCGCTTTTCTCATGGGCCTAGGCGAGCCCTTAAAATATATGTTTTGAATTAAAATGGCCGGGCCTCAAAAGAGGTTGCCTATGTATCCATGATTGAATCAGGCCAGTCGTAGCTCTTAACATTTTAATTGGTGGCCTAGCATTTTGCTTTGGAGCCATTTGCAATGAATTAAGCATTGAATTAATCATTGATTTGGAAGAGGTCTTTGGCAAGGGTGGATAATGATGTAGGTTTGGTTTGATTTAAAGCGGTCGGACCTCAGGGTGAGATTTCCTACGTATCTTTAGCAGAATCAGACCATTCGTAGTTCAGGCTAGTAAATGAGAAGATGCCGTGACTTTTGCCAAAGTCGCCCTTATGGGTTTTCGACCTAGCGGGCTTTGGTTTGTCTTTTATGGCTTATTTGAATGCGACATGGATGGTTATGGATTGCTTGAGGGAAGATTTGTCAGATATATGATTTGGCTTGTAAAGATTTCTGGTTAAAGTTTTGGTTGAAGGTTAAAGGTTTTGAAAGAAATACCTTTGACTAAGCTATTGATGGGCTTGTTTGCAACACTTCTTTTTTTATATATATATTTTGCACTTTTTGCATGATTTTTTATTTTTGCTTTTGCTTTGATTTTCGTTTTGTTGCTCTCTTTTTTTGTTTTTTTACTTGCTCTTTACATTAAATTGATGTCAAGTGTACCTCCACTAAGGTAGGTTAGAGGAAAAAGGGTGTTATGCATGATAAGAATTGGAGAAATCGTTGCGGGGAAGGGGAGGAATGCCTCTTTTATATATGCCAGAGAATTAGAAATTCATTGCATTTAAGGCGACAATCGTGATTTTCAATGATGCTCATTAGTGCAGGGTTAGAAAAGAAATAATCATTTATTGATTGAAAATTATGAGTACATGCAATAAGAGGGGAAATCCTATATTAGACAGGGAAAAATAAGAGAAATGAAACAGAAAATGAAATCCTAAGTCTAGACTCCTACGTCGCATGACAAGACAACTTTGTTGTTTCAATCTTCATGAGGTCTCTTTCTAAACGAAAAGAGAAGTGTATTTTTTTTCGCGTTGATTGGACCTAAGCGAGTCCAAATGCTTTAACGAGCGATTGGGCTTATATGTCTATTTCTATGGCATTGAGGTCATTGTCTTCGGAATTTTTGCAGCAGTAGTGATTGTAAGCCTCCCATTGTCTACCATATCTTGGATAAGCTATTTTAACTTGTAGCAGGAAGCAGTCTTATGTCCATTGCCTCTATGGTATTTGCATTAGGCATCCTATTGTATATTTGCATTGCAATTGTCTTGAATAACAGGGTAGTGTGCCTCTAGTCTGATGACACCACTACTACATAAATGAGCTATTGCAACGGCTATTTGCAACGGCATGAGCTATTGCAACATGCTTTTGCAACGGTATGAGCTATTGCAACGGTTGTTTGCAACGGCTTGCTCTAATGCAACAGGTATTGCAACGATTTTTAGGAACCGTTGCATTACACCATGAAATGCAACACCTTTACTGGATATAGCAACGGTGATGATACACCATTATATTTGATTAAATTCCACAATTGCATCCAACTTTCTCGAAAATTCTAATACCCCAGAGCCTTCTTTTTCTCCAGACAAAAAAAAACCTTGTGTCCTCCATTTCTCTGCCATCTCCCTAACATATATCAGGCAATACGACGCCATCTTTCCCTCGCAAGTCAAATCACCGCACCACGCCATCTTTCTCTCGCAAGTCGGACCACCGTACCGCACAAGGCCACCAGTTCGTCGGTGCCGAAGTCTATCTTTGTTTTCCTCTGTGCGAGCAACGAGGATTTTCACCAGACTCATCACTCCAGTGTACGCGTCCCCGCCTGTCGCCACCGTCACCTCGTCGGCCACAAGTGCTTAGCCTTTTTCCGCCGAGTCCTACCACTCGATCTCTAGAAATTCGAACTTAGGTAATCGAATTTTAACCTAATATTAATTGCTTATTGTTGAGTTGTTATTTCTTTTAATTGGTTGTTAGTTTGTTCTCCTTAATCTATTTATCAAGTTTCAATCTCTAAAAAAAGTGATTATAATGTGTCAATAATTTAGAATTATTTATAACTAGTTCTTGCCAAAAGAACAAAGAATTGATAATTAGTTGTAAATAATGAGGGGTTTAATTCAAATTGTTTGCCAAATGAGAATTGATGATGTAATTGGATTTTGTTCATTGTTTGTTAGTAATAATTGACAAGAATAAGTATACCGTTTGATATAAGAACTTATTGAATTATTTGAAATTGTTGGATTTGTTTTTGAAAGTTAGCTCTAGTGCCCACTACTTGTTCGATGAAATACCTAGTAGAAATTTTGATAGTGCCCACTACGTTTGATCAGTTTCTTACTTGTTTGTATGGTTACCTACTCTTTGACTGAGAATAATACTGATATCCATATGCCAGCATTTACAATCACAAATACATGTAATTGAGATTTAAGTCCAGAAATCTTATTCCTTATGAGGTAACTATGGTAATAGTCCAAATTGTATTTCCTTATTGAAAATATTAATATAAAGAAATTTTTATGGTACATGTAGTCGGATTGTTTGGCCCTTTATATGCCTATGTTATTTTATATAAGATGAAAGATCAAATAGAATGCAAAATGATAATTTGTTTGGACAAGGTAATCTTATTCCCATTTGGCTGATTCATTGGGTGTATCAAGTCTCGAATAATTCTTTAGTTTGCTGCATATCACGTTAGCAGCTATAGAGGGCATAAAAAAGAAGGCCAAATTTGTACCAAAATAATTTGCCAGTTGGTTGATGCGACAACGATAATGGCATTTCAGATTCGGAGTAGTGGTAGCAGTGGTGATATAAGTGGGTGCACTGAGGACAATGAAGGGTGTGATTCTCATCGGAGTAAAATCTACCATAGGCATACACCTGAGCAGATTTAGCAGTCGAAAGGGTAAGGAATCTCTACCTTTCCAAGAGTTATCAATTTGTAACCCGTCACATTCTTACCCTTTTAATCAATGGTTTACAATTTGTTTTTTTTCCCTTATAATTTATCTTACTTGGTATTCTAGTTGTCTTTTGACTATTGTAAGGTTGGCGTGTGTATTTTTGTTGTCTTTTGACTATTGTAAAGCTGGCTTGGGCCACTGGAGAATCTTTGTCCCTCCCTCCCTTATGGTGGATTATGTATCTTTGTGAGAATGGGTGGTGGTTATTCAGTTTCTGGCTAATTTCGTATCTTTTGTCTTTTCCTACACTTAGACTCAATGAATTTTGCTACATTTACAACAAAAGAAATTATGGAGTCCCCTTTTTTTTTAACTTGCTAGGATTTTCTGTTTATTGAGTTTGTTTTTCTGTAAAGATGTATTATACATTATCCGATCCATTGCTCTGTTTTTTGATGAGTGGGAAGTTGCAGTTTCCCCCATTGTCCTTTATAAAACTCACCACTATTTCAGTCCCACCATTATCAACCCGCCACGGCAACTAAAATTTTACAAAGAATGGCCCAATCTACTTGCATAACAGTAGCTAAAAGGTCATACAAGGTTGCCACCATTACCAAAAGATGCATTTCTAAACCTTCAGTTGGAATGGACTCTAGTAGACTCAGCCTAATGGTCTGCAGTAGTGTTCTATGTCTATTATTTGACTTGTTATTATTTGTTGTCATTATTGATCTTTGACTTAATATTATTTTTTTAGGGGAACTTACCTCAAAAGTCAAAACTAATTTGGTAAATTGTCTATAAGATGGAAATTTTTAATATGTTCTATATAGTGCTTCATTGTCTAGCGATACGTTATTTCTATTGTTGGTTATACAATTTTTCGTGTGATTTATTCTCTTATACAGATGTTTCGAATATCAAAAGTTGATGTTGGGGATGATGAAATAGCATTTCAAGCTATGGTGGAGTGATAGCAATGATTGTCATATAGTAACAAGTCATACATGCTCAAATGTTGTTAGTCATACAACAGTGACTGGAAGTAGAAATCAAGACTTTATGACTATAATTGGATGTTGTAAGAAGTCCTACATGTAGTTGGGTGTGAGTGCATCTGTTATTTGAGCACTATTTTTAACATAACAAGCAACAATACTAGTTACTCTCTACGGGTCAAGTACGGAGCATTTGTATGGTTTTTAACCGAAGCACTTGATGCTTCTTCTACTAGTGGTGGAGTTCCTTTGGGACTTTCTCCCTGATTAAAACCTCATATTGGGTCGACGGGAACCAGTCTCTTGCTTACTTGGAATAAAGGTAACCTTTCCTTTTACATTGATAGTTATGCTTATATTTTATTGTTGCTTGAAAATTTTATTTTGGTTATATTATAGGACAACTATGTTTAAAGAAACTTAATTACAAACGTTTGATTTTACTAATTTGATCAAATATGTCTGAATTTCCAGGTGGTCATAAATGAAGAAATGGAACGCCACATTCGATAAACTAGTTGCTTATAGGATGGCATGGAAGCATTTTAGATGTAGAGTGATTTATTGGAGCATTTTACATGCTGAAGAGAATTGAGAAACCATAAATTTTATATAGTTTTTTACTTAATAGACTTTTGTAATATGTATTTCGTAACTTTGTTATTAGGCGCATGAATATTGTATGTATAATCCCTCTTCTGTGTATATAATTTCAAAATAAATTTATGAATATATAATTTTATATATATCAATGTATTACTAATAGACTATTACGGTATTGGAGTTGCATTAGCTACGGAGTCGTTGCAATAGGTGCTAAAATGAGGTATAATATTAGTAATAGAGGCGTTGCAATAGCTATAAGATGGCGTTACAATATATATGGAGGTGTTGCATTAGATGCCAAAATGGGACACAATATGAGTAATAGGGGCGTTGCAATAGCTAATGGATGGAGTTGCAATAGGTATAGAGGCGTTGCAATAGGCTCTATAGCTAATGCAATGATTATTTACACCTATTGCAACGGTTATGGGGTAGCCGTTGCAATAGGTCTAAAAACCGTTGCATTAGACCTAATGCAAGGGCAGCAACAGCAACGGTTGTTTAACCGTTGTAATAGCTCTATTGCAACGGTTTTGGGCTCTATTGCAACAGTTTTGAGGGGTTGCATTAGCTCATTTATGTAGTAGTGCACGTGCTACAAGATCTACCACTGTACCCTTCAACTCATCAACTTATTCTTGAAGTGTTCTTGACATATTGCGTATTTCCTACAATGGATCATCCAACATGGGTGATAATGGAGAGAAAGGAATGGAATGGGAGAATGTGTGTTTATTTTAAAAGACTTGAGCTTCTATGAACGAATCTGAATATCCTAAATGCATGATTTTTTTTTTTTGATGCACCTAGACCTAATGCATGTATGTATGACTCTTTTGGATGCACCTAGACCTAATGTATGTATGCATGACTCAATCTATGCGTTCGAACCTGTAAAGGCTGCCTACATATCCCGAAAGAAGGAATCAGATCGCTTGTAGTTCAGGACTACTAAATACGGAATGCATGAAATGAAATGGAGAGTATGGATGCAATGAGACTTCTAAATGCCTAACAACTCTAGTTATGCATGAAGTGTATGAATGATGGATTATGCAATGCAAATAAATTCTATTGTGAATGCAGTCCTAATTTATATGAAATTCAGAATCCTAGACTTGATAGACTTCTAATGGCGTTAAAATTCTAGACTTGACGACTATCAAGGATGCTAGACTCCTAATATGCATGAGACTCTAGTGGACCTAGACTCCTAAAGTGAATGAAACTCTAGTGGACCTAGACTCCTAAAATGGATGAAACTCTAGTGGACCTAGACTCCTAAAATGGATGGAATTCTAATGGATTTAGACTCCTATTATGCATGAACTTTCTATGGATTATAGACTTCTAAGATGGATGAGACTCAAGCGAATGAAGACTCTTAACATGGACAGAGTTAGACGAGGTTAAGAACTCTAAATGGAGTGAAACATGATGAATCTAGACATTTGGGTTAGACGGACTGCTAGTGCAGTTAGAATTCCTAGGTGGACGAGACTTTTACAATAAGATGGACACTAAAAAGGAATCCTAGATGGCGTACACAAATGATGGATAATATACATAGAAAGATAGGAAAGAGAAAAAGGATGAATTTTCGAAAAAATATATGTGATAGGAAAAAAGATAGATTTTTTTTTTTTTTTTGAAAAAAAGGTGGAGATAGAATTTTGAAGTAGATAGGAGTTTAAAGATGGGATGAAATTTTGAAAAAGATATGAGAATGATTTTTGAAGAAAAGATGAGGATGAATTTTCAAAAAAGGATGGGAGATATAGTTTGGTAAAAGATGGGGATAGAATTTTCGAGATAGAAAGATAGAAGATTAGAGACTGAAATTTTATTTTATTTTTTTGAGAGAGAAAAAAAAAGAAGATATTTTTTGTTGATGAAAAAGGATTAGAGAAAAAGAAATCTAATTATCCAAGGATTTGGTTAGAAAAAGGGGAGATGTATATGTGAGCTAAGGAAACCGCACACGATGGAGATATGCACATAGCGTGAGAATTGGGCGCGACATGCAGCTGTAGAGCTGCGCGGCACGCAAGGGAGAAGTGTTGTACGCAGCATATGTGCGATGCGCGCAGTGGAAAGCGTGAGACGCAGAGAAGCATTGGCGTGGAACGCATAGATGAAGCGCGGGACGCATAACAAATGCGTGACATGCTGCAGGAGCGCGGCGCGCAGACAGAGAAATTCGCTTTTTTCATTCTTTTGATCGCGGAAAATTTGTTTGACGTTTTGACTCGAAATATTGCATAATACAAGCAATTAGAACCACGCACATGTAGTGATGCACAAGCAGGATAATAATATGCAAAGTTCTCAACCTAAAAGTCAAGTTCTACGTTTGAGCTATAGTCAGGTTTTGGTTAAGGATGAAAGGGTCCATGACTAAGAGATTGATCCCACGCTTCGTACCCCTACTTAAAGAGGTGGCCACGTGTAAGACGCACTCGAGTCTCAAGTCAGGAACAAGAGAAAAATGCCATGGTTGGGTAGGTTTGCTTATGACTAAGATCCAACACTATCGCTTAGGAAGCTTTTTGGAAGGACAAAGCGCAAACCCCCCGGGGGTGACCTCACACATAGAACATGTGCTAATGAGGCAAGGTAGATTGTCCTTATGGTGGCTGAACAATAGCCATGCACATGCAAAACTGTATATTATTGTAAGGCATAAAATAAGAATGAATCGTATTTTTCAAGTTTCACCCACTCATTTAAAAAAAATTAATTAATTTTTTTTAAAATCCTCCCCAGTGGAGTCGCCAAATTGTAGGCGTAGGATTTTGAATTCCTTTAATGCCTACACGCGGTGTGAGCGCGTTTATTTGACTACCCCATTGTTAAGGTTTTATTAAAAATACGTTTTGAAGTCGCCAACAATTCTTTAGAGGAAGAATCATAAACCTAATTGGATATGGGAAACCGTAGGGACAAATTAGGGACTTATCCAATGTAGATTTCCCCGTCATGACTCCATAGATGGTCAAGAACCAAAAAGTGAGTTCGGGGGTGAGGGTACAATATAGTCAGGAACTATGTTGCCCATTGCTGGCCTCTACTAAATACCGATTCACAACAGATTTTATGCAATAGAATAATCAAACAACATTTTAATACATCCTAAAAATATTTAGTCTAGATTGGTTCAGGAAACACATAAAAAGACTATATTTTTAGTTACAAGTTATTATGCAATCAAATTAATGGGTTCCTAGCAGGTTGTCCATGTCATCTGAATTAGTTAGAACATTTATTTAGGTCTTGATTAACAATAAATACAAGGTGATAAATATTGCAATCAGGCATGAAAAATAATACGTTCATAAAAATAAATAAAAATATGATAATAAAATACTACAGGGAGTTAGTATAATATGTACAATACTTACAGTCACGGAAATATATTAATAACCTACATCATGAATAGAAAGTTAGAAACTTCAATAAAATAATAAAGATAAATAAAGAAAACAAATAAAGTTAGTTAATTTAGTTGACCCTCATAAATTATACCACCGTTCGGGGTCGTTGATTTGTACGGATCTTGGAAAATTGAATTGTTTTACGAGTCTTGAAAAACAGTTTGTTGGATTGTGTTATGAATGATGATGCTACGTGACGATGAAGTATGGGGGTTTGATGATCATCAGGTGATGATGAATTAATGATGCGTTAACTTGGGGAATTTTAGGCTTTGGAGTGATAAGGTGTGCGAGATGGTAGGCGCAGGGGGTTAGTGAAGAGACGATGATTTTGGTGCGATGAATTTTGTGAGGTGTGCGCTCGGTGTCGAGAGATTAGTTAGAGGCGATGGAATTTTGTGAGTTATCTGGTTGCCGTGGGAGATTGATGATGAAACGGTCCACTCAGATTAATGTGAGATGAGTGTATTATATAGTGTAGGTAGGTAGTTCCATTGTAATAGGTTTCCGAAAGTTAATAGGTCTCTAAAAGATTTTTATTAAAAGAAGATTTTAGAAAATAGTGAGTAAAAGATATTTAAAAACACTTTGGGAAAAGATTTTTTTTGTAAAAGATATTTTTATTAATAAAACTAATCAATATAATTAATTAATTCTATTAATTAAATTGGGCTAGAAAAAGGTGTTTTATAAAATTGGGCTTTCATAAAAACTATTTTTTTTAAAAGGTTTTCGAAGATGGGCTTTTTGAAAGGTATTTTAAAACGTTTTATAAAATGGCCTTTTATAAAACTAATTATAAAAAGGGTTTCGGAAATGTGTTAATAAAACGAGTTAGAATATGGATTTGGGCTTAAAACATTTTATTTTAGACTCGTTCTTTATTCTTTCCTCGATCCGGACCAATTGGAGCAGGGTATTGGTCATCATAGGGTACTAAATGGGGAGACACGATTATGTTTCTACAATAAGTCATGTGGACAAGGTAGTAACCCCTCGTAATAGACTCAGTAAGGAATACTAAATTTGGAGGTGTGCACACTTTAGAAAAGGTACCTAGGCAAGGAAAAAGGTTTTTTTTAATATATACTTTATATTATATAAGTATTACAAGTATCCAAGGAAGGTTTATGAAAGTTAAATTTTTTGCATGTTTTATTAAATAAAGTGTTTAATATTTCGCATATACATGTACTCAGTTTTTTTACTGACACGCTTTTATATTTGTTTTGTTTTGTTTTGTTTTATGGCTTTGTCCCTCTGATGACCCTATTTTGGCGAGCATAATTTACAGGTTGATATGATGCATATATACTTCAAATAGGGGAGCTAGTGAGGAATAATAATTAGCCCAGGAGTTGTTATTTTATTTTCTTTATTTCCATTGCCATAGTTGTACAATAAAGTTTATATCAATAAAGATTAGTTATTTCAGTTATTCTGCTGCATTAGTTTGAAGTTCAGTTAGTAGCTAGTATTGAAGCCTTTAACGTTATCACGTGGCGGTAACACTCCTAAGTTTCTCAAGAGTTTTATATTAAAATATGTTTTCTAGAAAGAGAGAAATTTGGGGGTGTTACAAAGTGGTATCAGAGCCAGGTTCTTTTTGAAAATAAGATATATAGTTAGTGAGAATATGGGTAGATTTCGAATGACATTTAAGCTAGAGTTTCGCATTTTATGTGCACATTTGTTTTTGCATGTTATGTGGATATTTTTTCCCTTTCTTCCGCATAAGTACTTATATTTTCAAGTATAAATATTTTATGTTTTATATTTTGAAGAATGGATTAAGTGTGTGGAATATTATTTTGAGGAAATTTCGGGCGTTTGTGTCGCACCTCTCTTTCTTGGGAACTCACTCGCCTAATTATTCATACACTATGAACCTAGTACTCAAATAAATAACTCTTTTTGTCATATACATATATATGTATTTTTCAAAGAATTCAAACGAAATATTTTTTTATAGAAATTTCGAATCTTTTTCGATTCACTTCAAATTACTATTAATATTTTATTTTTATTCTGACTATTCTGTCAACATGTATTTCGAATTTTTATTTATATATCTATATATATTTTTTGAATTATAAAGCTGGGTTTTTTTTCAAGTAGTATTGAATTTTTTTAGTTATTGTTATATTATAATTATGATTATAATGAATATATTTCAAGGAAGTGTGACTTATTGTCAAGTTAATATGAATATCTTTGTATTTTTCATAAGCAAAAGAAAGAGTTTATTGTTTATTATTAAAAATTAAGTTATTACTATGTCTTTCATGGCATATTATTTTGAATCTACTTGCAAGTTGGGATATTATTATCTCTCAAGGCATTTTTTTTGGATATTTTCTATATATGAGATGAATTTGGTTATTTAACGTCTTAGATGACATGTATGTATGTGATTCAATTCATGCAAAGTGATTTAATTATGTATAAAGTATGCATATGTTTGTTTTGTTGATTTATAAGTGTTAGGAGAATTTATGACTTCAAAAGAAGCCTAGTTGACTAATTTTAGATTCATTAAAGGTGAAGATTGTTCTGGTTTATTCCTTTGAAGGAAAGAAGTTCAGTAGTTATATATTTTTTTAATAGCAATACCCTATGTTATGTGCTAAGAATAGTGAAACTAGTCATTTGAAGTTTTATTCAGTTGGATGACCTTTAATATTTAGTGACATGAGTAAGAAAGGGAAAATGTATGATTTATGGAAACAAGAAGTAGGCGATTAATGGTTTATACTATCTTGAAGGAATTATCAAGATTTAGATAAGTTATATATTTGGTTTATGGATATAGTCAACACCATTTTAGCAATGATATAGCTATAACCTTAAAAAGGTGATAAAATAAGGGATATTATGGAGACCTTATAGGTATATGAGATATCATACTTGAGGTTTGATTCAATTAAGAAATTTTACCCTAGGCTGAATCGCAAATATCTATAAAGGAGTTATCATTCTTATTGTTAAGTAAAAAGGTATGAAGTAAGATCTTGTTTGAATTCTAGCAGGTTACCTTATATCCATTTTATTTTAAAGGGTAAAAGTGACTATTACTATAGCTCTTTAAATGTCATGCTAAGTTATTATGGGGGATTATTGAGTATTAAGAGGAGTATAATTTTTTGGAAGTGGTCTTGAATTCTTGATTGAATAGTAGTGTATTCACAATAATTGTTCTTTTTATAAGACGTTTGTTACAATGAGTTATAAAGGATTGGGTATATCAATTATTAAAGGAGCTAAGTGACTCCAAGTCTCTAATAATGGAAGATATATACTTAGGGAAAAAAATCGTGACCTTAATAAAGGAGAAAAGGGAAGAAACTAGTCAATCAAGGTAATTGATTTTAGAAAGAGATAGTAGTCATATATTTGTCTTATGGATTTAAGCATTGAATATATATTATATGAAGGAGTTAATTTTTTTGAAATGAAGATTTTATGAATTTCAGGCAAGATTGTTTATTAATTATCTTACTAGTTGACTTTTGTCTATTTTGGGAATATATTGATTATGGTACTTTAAGAAAAATGTGAAGATGAATTTTGAGGAGATCTAGTTTTGAGGACCTAAGTAAGGAAGACTATTTTCTTCAAGTATATGTTGTGTTAGTATATATACTAATAAGTTTTGCTTATAAATGATGAATTGATTTGTTCTTGATTTGTAATAAAGTATGATCAAGGGTTTATTTTTTATGATATTCATTGTGAGACCTTCGTGAGTTATGTGAAGCTGACTAAATTTTGAAGAGAAAACAAAGATTTTTTTTTATTTAAAAAAAAGGCATGTTTGAATATTGCATTTTGGAGCAAAGTTTATGAAATGTTTTATAAAATTCTTTTGTTCTCACTATATTGTAGCATTTTCATAATATATTAGTATTCACCTCAATTGCTTAAGTCTTTTAATTTCCCTACAACACTTGTATTTAGTGTCAATATTAGTTCTTTATTATTCTAGACATTAATTTTGAAAATTTTTCGTATTCAGATTTTAAAAACTTTGCAGTTTGTCATAAAACTACCCTTTTGACTTATTTAAATATTTTCTATATTATGTTGATCTATTATTGAAGGCAAATATTTCTATTATTATTACCATGAAAAAGAGGTTAATTTTCAAAACTTAAAATATATTTTTGAAAGTGTTATCTATCTGTTGATTTTGTTATTCCTTTTCAACCATGATTCTTATGATTTTTGTATTACAAAGTTTGGTATTTAAGTTTTAAGTCAAGTGTTAGTCTTAGCGAGTTACGGGGGTGTAACTCCTTTTTAAGGGTGGTAGAATGCGATAGAGTTTCGCGCGTTTGACCTTATAACGCTATTTTTGACCTAATTTTAACTTGTTTCATGAGTTAATAAGTGAGTTAGCTTTCTTTTATAAGAAGTTTATAGTATATGGGAATTACTTGCTTTATATCTTACTTGCTAACTTCAAGTTTCGAGGATGAAACTTCTTTTAAGGAGGGTAGTTTGTAATACTCCGTATTTTTATTAATTTATTATTCATAATTTTAAAAAGGTTTTATTTATTAAAAAGGATTTTATTTATTAAAAAGGCTTTTAAAAGAGGCTTTTATAAAAAGATTTTGGGTATTTAAAATAAATTCTAGCCCAAATAGAGGTTAGGCCTAAGTTTACTTAATTTTTAAATTCAAGTACTTTGTTTAAAACAAAATTTAAAATGTTTTCAAGGAAATTCAAAAAGATTTACCAAAAAAAAAACTAAAAACTAAAAACTAAAAAAACAAATTTTGCGGCGGCAAACTCACGCTAGTGAGATGCTTAGCGTTACTTTTTCCTTTAGCTTATCTTTTAATTATTTTAGCTACTATAATATGTTTTATAGGATAATTTATATTTTTTCCTAATCTTAGTTGGATAATCGTAAATATTAGTTAGATCTTAGCTAGTTTTGTTTATCTTTTGCTTTAACCCATGTTTTAGTTTCATAGTCCTATTCCGACTCTACCTATCCAACTAGTATAAATAGGGGTCTCCACCCATCATATTCTTCACACCAAATTTGAGAAATACATCTATTTTCTCAAGTTTAAACTCTCTCTCTTTTAGCCTACCATTTCTCTTTCTCCATTAGTAGTCTTTTAAATTTCAAGGTGCGTGTATATGTAGATCTTTAATAATTGTTTTGCAAGCGTGGTATCATGTTTTTTGTAAAATATTTTGGATTGAAGTGCATATTTTTGAGTTTTATTATGAGCTTCATGTGTTTTGTATGAACATATTTGAATGTTTACGAATTTTATTTATGAACTTTGAATCATGTCTTTAGTTTAATATTATTATAAAGTTTGATCTTTGAATTTATATTCAAATATTTTAGAAGGAGTTTGATCTTTAAATTCATATTTAAATATTTAAAAAGGAGTGTTTTTGCACTATTATTATTATTATTTTCCAAACGTTACTTCTTGAGCGAGTTATTTTATCTATGCCTTTATATGGCTAAGTTTATAAGTATTACTATTCTTTTTAAAGGAGGATTATTTGCGAAAGATTTTTATTAGATATATGATCTTTATGATCGCAATTATAAAGAGGCAACGGCTTGTTATTTATTAGCAAGAACGATAACTATTATATTATTTACCCATGTACTTTTTGTATAAGTCATGTGGACAAGGTAATAACCCCTCGTAATAGACTCAGTAAGGAATACTAAACTTGGGGGTGTGCACACTTTAGAAAAGGTACCTAGGCAAGGAAAAATGTTTTTTTTAATATATACTTTATATTATAAAAGTATTACAAGTATCCAAGGAAGGTTTATGAAAGTTAAATTTTTTGAATGTTTTATTAAATAAAGTGTTTAATATTCCGCATATACATGTACTCAATTTTTTTACTGACACGCTTTTATATTTGTTTTGTTTTGTTTTATGGCTTTGTCCTTGTGATGACCCTATTTTGGCGAGCAGAATTTACAGGTTGATATGATGCATACTTCAAATGGGGGAGCTAGTGAGAAATAATAATTAGTCCAGGAGCTAATATTTTATTTTCTTTATTTCCATTGTCATAGTTGTACAATAAAGTTTATATCAATAAAGATTAGTTATTTCAGTTATTCCGCTGCATTAGTTTAAAGTTCAGTTAGTAGCTAGTATTAAAGCCTTTAACGTTATCACGTGGCGGTAACACTCCCAAGTTTCTCAAGAGTTTTATATTAAAATATGTTTTCTAGAAAGAGAGAAATATGGGGGTGTTACATTCATTTTTCCTTGTGTTTATCCGCATAGGCTGATCACCTTCAAATGCTGAAACCATAAAGGAAAAATATCAAATACAAATAGGTCGAACCCGAAGGTTGCCTATGTATCTCCACAGGTAGATTTGAGATTAGGGAAAGAAATTTTTCTTTGTGCGTCTTTTTTTTTTGTGAATGGAGAATCACGCCCAACGTAGTTCTGATATATTGAAAAAAGGAACTTATATATATTTCACAGTTGCACTCAAAAATGAGTTGCCTACTTACCCCTTTTAGTACATTACATATTAAAGACAAACAAAAACTAAAACAAATAAATACAACATTGATTTTTTTAAGGGGCTCAAGTTGCACGTAGCTCTACCTACAAAGTACAACATGAAAACAATAACTAACTCGGGTACTTCCAAAACTTTCCAAAACTCGGTTGTTGGGCGCCGTGCCATATGTTCTCCTCGTCTTAAGGCGTCCGTTCCACCTTTCCTCCCTCTTCTTGACATATAGGGGGTTGTTTTCTCGATTGATGAGCCATGATGTTCATGCCTTGCATACTAGCATAAATAAGGCTCTTGTACCATAATCAATTTTAGCGAGAAAAATATAAGGTTCCATGATAGATTGAAGGGAAACAACCTTGTAGCTGGAGTTTCCTCTCCTTCACACTGGACAATACAGGTCTCTTGGTAAAGCCAATGGAATTGCTTCTCGATTCTCTCAACCTTTTTCATATCTGGCTTCCAGTCTGGTTGATCATGATCCTGTTTAGGAATAGACCAGTGGAAATAGCATTTCACCAACTTCAAAGGTGGTATATCTGATGCCTTTTCTGTGTGACTATCTTTGTTTTCTTCATGACTTAAATGACATACATGAGGTATGCGAGCCATTTGCATTGCAATTTCCATTTCTATGTCACCTAGGATTGTGATTATCGCATGCGGAGTTACCAACTTCATTTTTTGATGTAGTGTTGAGACGATGACCCGATTCTCATGGAGCCATGGACGTCCCAAGAATAAATTGAAGGGAGCTTCATAATCAACGATTATGAAATTAACATCCTTTATGACTGATCCAATTTGCAAGATCATGGTCATTGATCCCATTATTTCCCATACCGTACCATCATATGCAGTTATCGTCCCAACGAAAGTCTCTCCTTGGGAATAGGGATATCCAAACCAATTGAGAAAACTAAGGGGACGGATATTGGTAGAAGCTCCGTTATCAACGAGTACCCCTTTGATGTGTTTGATACCGTGATTAACTTCAATATAAAGGGCATTGTAATGTACTGGGTTGTTAGGAAGATCTTTATCGATGAAAGTTATAGCAGGAGTTGATTCGGCCTGATCTGGTTTGAGAGGCTCTACACGCATATTTGGGCAAAGCAAATATCTGCATAAGCGATAAGTTGATCGATCGATTGTTATCGGGATGTTGTAAAGGGGTTCTGAATTTGGTCACTGGTGGAGTGAAGGAACATTTTCACCCAACAAATAGGGGTTTATATTAGAGAACTTTTCGGGCGAGCTACTTCATTCTCTAGTGTTACAATCGGGGGTTCAGGAGCAACAATCTTCAGTTTCACTGGGTCTCCGTGGATTGTTACCACCCCAGATGTCGTTGGACATTTGATTCTTTAATGTGTTGGAGAAGTGATAGCTCTATTTGCATGGAGCCATGGTCTCCCTAATAACAGAGAAAATGAAGTCAAGCTTCGATAACCACGAAATCTACATCATAAACTAGATCCTAAAACTTTGTCAATAGGGCTTAACGATGTATCGTTATATCCCAATTCATAGAGTGTTCCTTTGGGACATATGCTACATGGCAACCCATCATCTACTAGGATGTTTGTCAATTTATGTCTATTACACTTCAGAGTGATGTATAAAGCCTAGTTGGGATCAACCTCTTTCAGAAGATCGATCTTAGTGAAAGACAACTAGAGCGGTTGAACACCGAAGGCATCCATGATGGAGGAATAAGGATCTTGCCATCTTCTAACGATTGATGAATGGCATGCCGAAGATCGACACACCTATATGTCTCATGACCATACTGATGACAGAAGTTGCAATATAGGCTCATGTCAACCCCTGGAGGTGGCAAAGCATATGAGTGATGTTTCCGGTTCCAATAGGCCTTGTCTTTTCATACGATTATACATGGTTCCCAGAGGTTCCTCCATGTCAGTATAAATTTGACCGATAGACCTCCAGCGGCCTTTACCCTTGGCAGAAGGTTCATCTTGAGTTTGCTTTCTCCAGTCAGACATTGAGAAATGACGAAGGCTCTAATTCTTGTTTGAAAGATGTTAGTTACCTGAAATGTGTACACTAACAATGTAAGTGATAGAATAATGATTTTTCCTTATATATGTTTTTAGCAGAAATGGAAGAATTTCTCTTTTTTGAAGAAAATGGTTATCCTTTTTCAAAAAACATTGTTTTTACTTTTTCTTAATTTTTTAGATTAGACTTCTCGTGTTTTAGACCATATGTTTTAATTACATTTTAATGACAAGTTCTAAACTCGTGATTATGACTCGTTTCATTTTTCATTTTTTTTGTTATTTTGGAATTATATTTTCAAAATAGGATTTTTTGTGTACATACTTTTTTGAAAGAACAAATTTAAACAAAAAGTGTTGTAAAGAATGTATGAGATTTTTTTTTTTTTTCGGTAAATACGTAAATTTTATTACCAAAAGAGGATAATACATGGAAGAACCAAGCTTACAACAAGTAAATCACAAAATACAAGCAAAGAGAATTACGAAGGTAATTTCTCTTGTTTTAAATACACCAAATACATAATCTTTTGAAGAAGCTCCATCAGATGTTGTTGCTTGTTTTAAAATCTCTGAACATTACGTTCGTGCCACAGCAAGTACATAGTAACAGAGAAACTCATTCTATAAACCTTATGAAGAGTGGAATTCCCATTAAATTGTCTATGACAAATTGAAAGCTCCTCACTCTAATTTATGGCATACCTATGGAAACCCATCCACTTCAACATTTCACCCCAAATCGCCTCGGAAAAAGGACATACAAAAAACAAATGATCTAGTGTCTCATCATCACCAAGACATAACACACACCTCGAGTCACAAGAAAAACCCAATTTTTTGCAAATAATCACAAGTCAGCATCCTCTTATGTAGAGCAAGCCAAGTGATAAACACACATTTTGGAGGAGAAGGATTATTACAAATCATTTTCTTCCAAGGTACTCTATCATGTGTACCTCTTAACATAACATACATCTTCCTGATTAAGAAATTTGGCTGCTGAAGAAGCTCAATCCCACCATGAACCTGAGAACAATGCTGAACAACTCCAAAAAATTTCCTAACAACCCATGAAGCCTGACTAGGACCATCCATGGCTGTAGGATTTCGAGACTTGATATAATAACCATGTATCCAGAGAACCCAAGCTCTATCTTTTTTGGTGCAATATTCCAGAGTTTAATGTTGACCATATTCCAGCCCCTGCAACTTTAGGGAGACAAAGTGTTTCCCGAGCTACTAAGGCCCTTTTAGTAGCTCCTGATCTACCTGTCCACAAAAAAGCTCAGCAAGCAGCTTGAATAAGCTTCAACACTTTCTGAGGAATCACAAAAACCTGGCACCAATATATCTAAACACCAAGCAAGATAGATTTGATTAACTGAATTTTACCAGCATAAGAAAGTAATTTAGAAGACCAACAATCAATCTTGTGCAGAATCTTCTTGATTAGGGGCTGACATTGAATAATGGTGAGCTTTCTAGAAGAAAGAGGCACACCTAGATATTTAAAAGACAATTCCCCCTTAGTCCACCCAAATTTTTCCAAAATCTGATCTTCGATGTCACTACTAACTCCTCCAAAATAAATTGAGCTTTTAGAAGGGTTAGCAACCAAACCAGACACCATAGAAAACCTTTGAAAAGCTTCATAAAGCTGCTGCACAAACATGAGATCCCCTCTTGCAAATAACACTAGGTCATCAGCAAAGCAAACATGAGTAATGTTTAGCTTTTTGCACCTAGGATGGAAATGAAATGCCCTATTGTATTGTAAACCCAACATGCATCTATTTAGGTACTCCATACACAATACAAAAAGATAAGGTGAAACAAGATCCCCCTATCTCGAGACCCTTCTTGGCAAAGAATATGCATAGTGAGCTCTCCATTTACATTAAAAGTATAAGAAACCGAACATAAACAAGCCATAATCCGGTTTGCAAACATATTAGGGAAACCCAACTCCATTATCAAATACTTCACAAAAGGCCATTCTATCAATCATAGGCCTTTTGGAGATCAATCTTAATCATACATCTAGGAGAAAGATGTTTCCAACCATAACCCTTGATTAGTTCATGGCTAAGAATAACATTATCAAAGATGACTCTCCCTTTCACAAACGTAGATTGACTCCCTCCAATGATACAATCCAACACACCCTGCATTCTATTACTCAAGACTTTAGAAATAATCTTGTATAACACACTACAGCACGCTATTGGCCTAAAATTCTTGACAGAGCAAGCATTGTCACATTTAGGAATCAAGCATACATAAGTACAATTGATTTGGCTAGGAATTATGCTAGAATCATAAAAATAATTAACAGCATCAATGAATTCCTCACCAATAATATGCCAAGAGGATTTATAGAAATGGACATTGAAACCATCAATGCCTGGAGCCTTACTAGAATCCATAGAAAACAAAGCATGTTTAATTTCCTCACCAGTAAAAGGTTGACAAAGAAGTTGTTGCTGAGAGGAAGATAAACTAGGACCTCTTTGAACTACCTCTTTATTAATCATAGGTTGACTTGCAACACTACTACCCATAAGAGCTTGATAGAAGCTTACAACTTCAGCTTTGATACTATCTTGAGTCTGACATCTAGTACCATCTTCAGAAAATAGTACCTTAATAGCATTTTGACTATGCCTCATTCTAGTGTAAGCATGGAAAAACTTAGTGTTAGAGTCACCCAAATTAATCCATAGAGCCCTAGACTTCTGTTGCCAGATTTTCTCTTCAATATTGCTCCATTTTTCCAGATCAAGCAACACATGTTTCTCAGTAGCAAGCAAATCAATATTATCTCCATCTGAAGACATCCGATTTTGAACATTGAGAAGCTCAGCTCTCAGCCTTTCAACCTTTTCAGAAGTCTTCAAAAATTGAGTGGAGTTCAAACTTTTAAAAGCTGGCTTCAGTGCTTTCAATTTATACCATATATTCAGCAGGGGGTTGTGGTGCTTTCTTTGAATCCATCCCTGATGAATAATAGAAAAAAAATCCTATTGGTCAGAAAGAATGTTTAGGAATCTGAAGGGAGTCCTGATAAATCATATTTATATATAGTTTTTAGGTGCATTTAGGTTGCATTTTAGAGCATTTAGATTCATATTTAGGTTCATTATTGCATCATATTCTTAAGTTATGTTATTCTACTCCTATTCGGTATGTTTTCTTGTTTTTGATGAATTTCAGGTAATGAGAACATATTTGGAGTATAATTAGCTAAGCTTGAGGATTACGAGCACTTGGAAAGAAGCTACAATACATAACGATCGTATGGATATGTCATAGTACGAGTTTGAGCAAAAACGAAGCAGAAAATCATTAGAAGAAATGTGAAAAAGGAGTCACATCTACTCTTCTGATCATAACTTTTGATGTGCTTCTTATAATCGAGTAATTCCAGCTGATTTGGAAACTAGACTTGAAGAGATTTCCAACGATAGGTGGCACGCCCAGAGGAGACTTCTAGTCAAGGAGTTATGCATTTCCGAAGTTGGGATTATTTCTCCTCGAATCTGTTTTTGTACGCGCGGATCACTAATTCCGCCCATTTAATGATATTTCGATTTTCCTTTTTTTTTAACTTACTTTTCTAGTCATATTGGGTTACCTAGTATTAATTGTATTAGGTTTTCACTCTTTCTCTCTCCTCCTCCCTTATCATGTTAGTTTTATTTTTCTTAATTCTAGTTTTTAGTTTTCTCTTCTTTTTCTCTCTAGTTTTTAGTAAACCCTAGTTTTTATTTTTCTCCATTAATTCATGAGTTCTATATTAGTTTCTTTCATTGATTTCTTTAATTATGCTCTTCTTTGTGGATTTAGATTTTATTCTTTATTTCACGACTGAGTAGTTTTTATTTCTAGGGTTTGGGAATCCATGTTTATATGCTATGATTCTTGATTGATATTTATTGATGGTTTGATTAGTTATTGATATCTCTAATTGATTAGTGTTTTTATTGTTAATCTTGCAATCTGATCAATTGTCTGATTAAATATTGCTAATAATTGTTTGTATTGACCAATATCTTACTTTTAGAGGCTTTCCTACAATTAGCAAATCTGATTATGTTAGCGATCGTACTGCATATGTTGATTTGAGAGCGTTAAGACCCGACCGTAGGATTAACCTGTGCTCTAGATATCTGATTAATTGAACTATTAAAGATATTTTGATAGATTATAGTTATAAACATGGTGAACCATTACCTAGATCCTTTTAGTTTGATTTTCATAGTTTAGAACCTTAATTATAATATCTCTGATCTTGTTTAGTTTCTCCAGACCTTATAAGCTAGATTAGAACGACCATCTCTCTGTGGATTCGACCCTACTTACCCTGCTACATTGTTAGAAGGTTTTGCATGAATTATTTTTGACAGGTGTACGACAACCTACCAGGTCCTCCTTGTAGTTGCTAAATGAAAATCCAATAGTAGAGGACAGTGATCAGACACTCCTTTTTCCAGAACCTCAACAACAATACCAGGATACTCAGCAAACCACAACTCATTCCCTATAAAATGGACAATTCTAGTATGTATTCTATGATCACCTTCTTGTTATTACACCAAGTAAAGTGGTTACCAATTGTGCGTATAGAATGCAAGGCATTCTGCTCCATACAATCAGTGAAATCTTTTATTTCAGCTTTAGTTACAGGTTGTCCATGAAGCCTATCTTCAATGGATAGGATGGCATTGAAATCCCCCCTAGCACCACAGAACCACTATGAGCAATAACATGAGATATGAAACTCCACAAATCCCTTCTTAATTCATTAGAATTAAAACCATATACAGCCACAAAATCCATAGTAATACCTGTCAGCTTATCAACAAGATGACACCAAATACCTTGTGCATTCTCCTCCACTTTATCCACGTCCACAACTCTGGGATTCCAACTACGCCAGATTCTACCATTTGATGCAGAATCATAATTATGCATCACAAGCCAATTTCTGAAAATTTTCTGAGAAATTTTAGCAAACTTCTCTTTCTTGACTCGAGTCTCCAGTATAGCACAAACATCAAATTTATTCTTGGTAAAGAAGGTTCTCACCTCTTTTTGTTTGAAGGGTTTATTACAACCCCTCACATTCCATGTAAGAATCTTCATAAAGAGCCAAAGGGGATAATGTCCCCGCCGTCTACACATGGACCTTTGCCTTTATCCACAAGTGGAGGATGCACTTCACCAACAATACCATCCCTGGGTAACAAGTCATAAGTATTTGCAATTGGCACTAGGCTTGAGATACTCGCAAGAGGACTCTTAGAAGGCCTCACTGGTTGTTGTCAGGGAACTTCTTCAACAGTTGAAGGTTTTGTAGGAACAACCTTGGGAACCCATTTCTTCTTAACAGGAGCAGGATTTACAGTAGCATCACAATTGTGCCCCACCCGTTGACACTTCTTACAAAAAACTGGTTCCTATTCATAAACCATGTTTTGCTTAAACTTACCTCCACTAGGATTTTCAACCATGAGCTGCTTAACAGGATGAATAGTAGCATTAATTTCAATAAGCAATCTAGCATAGGAGATCCTAGTTTGATTCATTGTATAATCATCAGCAACAAGGGGTGTCCCGAGAATACTCCCTATTCTACTGAGAGATTTAGTACCCCAACAAGCCAAAGGGAGGTTTGGAAGTTGAGTCCACACAAGCAACACACGCAAAACTTCATCATTAAAATAGAAATTAGATGTCCAAGGTTTCACAATGACTGGTTTACCAGCAATAGTGTATCGTCCAGCATACAACACTAGTATAATCCTCCATAGTCTGAAACCTAACAATAAAATAGCCTTCATTATGGTACAAAACCTCGGGTTTTTACTCACATTTTCCATTATTTTTCAATGAAGGTATTAATATAAGATAAGGTCGGATTATCCCCAACAACATATACCACAATTGCAAGTTTCCATTTTAGAATTTCAGCATCCATAGCTGATTATTGTAAACAAGCAGTAAGAGTTCCATCCTTAATGACCGGTGCTATGTAAGACAAGTTTTTACCTCGTGAAACAACAGGAGTTTGAATAGGAGGACTCTGCCAATCTAAGCGTCGCTTGACCATCAGAATAGTGGTTGGAGTCGGAGGTTTTGCAAGCGGCAGCGCGCTTCGATTAACCCCATTCCCAGAAACTTGCACAATCGGAACCACCGGACACGCCTTAGCTTGTTCCCCGTAGATTCAGACTGATGAGAAGAAGAAGACTCCGAATTCTTCTGGTTTGGTAGAGTAGGAAGCTTCTTGGGGCGTCCTCGCTTAGCCATGGCGGTGGATAAGTACACGATAGCAATTCACGTTATCGTGCGCCGAGAGAACCCCTGGAGCATTCCTTTTTTGTGCTCAGTTAAATCAAAGCGAATATTAAGTCAAAAATGCAGATTTTGCTTTTGAAAAGATGTCAACGTATTTTTATGACACTTACGATAAATAAATAAGAAAAGCTTTAACAAAACATTTCAATAGTCATTTCGGCGGCAATTCAGCTACAGTTAATGATTACTGAAACACTGAGCGAATGAATTTTTTTTCACATTATTCAATAACTAAAATAAATAAAGGACATTAGTGCATTGATCCTTGTGTCTTAAAGTCGACTAAGGGTGCGTTCTCTTCACCTTAATAAATTAAGTTTCAGGTCCAATCAGTTCAGTTCAGTTCAGATAAGTTCAGTTCAGTTCAAATAAGTTTCAATCATGTCCAATCAGGACAATAAGTTACAATCAGGTCCAATAAGTTCCAATCAGGTGCAATAAGTTCCAATCAGGTTCAATAAGTTCCAATAAGGTCCAAATAGTCAATGATCAATAAATTTGAATTAAAATTTTAATTAAAGTACTACTATGATTATTATATAGTATTATATTTGTAATATTGTCTATTATGTTATTATTCATATTACGATTAAATGATATGTTGTTATTAAAAATTTTAATTAAAGTACCGTTATGATTATATAGTATTATATTTGCATTATATTCTATTATTTTATTACTCATATTACTATTGGCTGATTATGTTATTATTAAAAAATATTATAATCATGGTCATATAAAGTTAACAATAATAATCATCATAATCATAATATTTTGCAATTCGTCTTTACATAACTAGATATAACATGTTTTCGTTACTAATAACAATGAAAGATATAAATGTTATTAATTGATTTCCTACTAGTGCTTTATGAAAACAAAGCAACACTATTAGATATATTAGTGGTGAAAGTTGTGTATATATTGGCAAGCATATAAATAGTAGTTTTTTTGTTAAAATGTTAATCATAAGAGATAACTAATAATTACTATTTTTTTGAAAGATTAGATTTTAATGATTATTATGCTATCATAAATTTTGAGGGATAGTATTTATATTAGGGGTAATATTTATGATATTACTCATCAAATTTTTTGTTAAATAAGGTCAAATAAGTTCCAATCAGGTTCAATAAGGTCTAATAAGTTTCAATCAGGTCTAATAAGTTCCAATCAGGTCAATAAGTTTCAATCAGGTCCAATAAGTTCCAATCAGGTTCAATCAGGTCCAATAAGTTGAATCGGGTCCAATCAGGTCCAATAAGTTCGATCGGTTCGGTCCAATAAGTTCGGTTCGAGATAAGTTCGGTTCGGTTCGGGGTTATTCGGTGAAGAGAACGCACCCTAAAAGGAGATTCGTTTAAGGAGAGATTCAGTTAAAGTGGCATCGAGTCACTTCCGTTGTGGCCATCGAGGGTAGACGCTCCTGACAGAGTCGTTCGCAATAGCTCGCGGAAGCAGGTTTTACGCCCTTAATTATTAATTTGTCATTCTAAAATTCTGACCCTTGCCAATACAGAGGTATCAGACCTAATAAGAAAATGGTTAAAAAGATGCACGTGTATGGATATGTAATTTCCCATAAGCATGCGATATATAAAAATAAATTATGAATATCCATGATTAACTTTTAATTATATATTACACATAGAAAATAACGCATTTTTCAGATTTAAGTCTCTTATACTTCAAGTGGAAGTAAGTCCACAGCGGAGCGCCAGCCTGTGGTACCAGATTTTTTACTGTCTTAATTAACGATCTGAATCACACGAAAGTCTCTCATTGGACTATAATTTTCAGAAAACTTGAACTCGCCAACCTATTAATATCTTAATAGGGACAGGTTTATTGAATGAATTATTTTAAAATCAATTTACGTAAATATCATCTAAAACGATGATGACTTCATATGGATAAGGTTTTTTTTTCTGAAAATTGGTCTTTCATACCATGAGATAGGGTTTGAAGTTTAGGTTAAGAGATGTATATGTCTGGAACTCCTCTCCTCTTCCGTTCTAACGAACGCGCTCTTACTAAATGCGTTATTTTTCATTTTTAAAGTAATCATGGCTATTCAAAAGAAAGAAAATCACATAATTTGCACATATACACATCAATCATTTATATTTAAGAGGGACAATATATATTTTGAACATGGTAGGTTTGAGCACTGAAGTTGCACTACGTACCAATCACTACGGGCTTGGAATCTACTCATGCATCAAAACCATATGTCTCACCCTAAACGGCCAATTCCATTGAGGATGAAAAGGATATAAGCGAAAATAAATTATGAATAACTCATTTTTAGAATTAGACAAATCAATTAGAAATGAGGTAATCACGCCGGTTAGTGATTAAAATGGGGTTAAGATAATTACCCTAATTAGTGATTTAAAATGAAGGTTAAGATAATCACCCTAATTAGTGATTAAAAAGAAAGGTTTAGATAATCACCCTAATTAGTGATAAAATAAAAATTAAGATAATCACCCTAATTAGTAATTAAAAATGAAGGTTAAGATAATCACCCTAATTAGTGATTAAATAGGAGGAAAGATAATCACTCTAATTAGTGATTAAATAGGAGTAAAGCTAATCATCCTAATTAGTGACTAATAATCAAGCTTAAGGTAATCACCCTAATTAGTGATTAACTAAGGTTTAATATAATCACCCTAATTAGTGATTGAATAGGAGGAAAAATAATCACCCTAATTAGTGATTAATAATCAAGGTTAAGGTAATCACCCTAATTAGTGATTAACCAAGGATTAAAGTAATCACCTTAATTAGTGATTAAATTTGGGATTGAGATAATCACTTTAATTAGCGATCAAAATAATCACTTGAACTAGTGATTAAATTTAAAAAATTTCAAAGGTCTTAGAAAAGATATTTGCTTCCTAATTAAAGGCTTTTGGATGGATGATAAATAATCTTATTTGAAGATTACTAATTCATCTTTGAGAAAAATGATCAATTTGAAAAGGGGTTCGGAGATTATGTATTTGGTTTATCGAAACTTGGCCATTTTAAAATGAGACACGTGAAAATAGCCAAAAATCAATTAGGAGATCATAAGTACCTATCTAATTATGTCAAATTATATAATTAACCCATTTTGAAGATTATGGAGAACAATGAAAATTTTAAAATGTAGGATGGATCATCATACAGTTTAACTTACTTAGATTTGCAATTTTTCCTCTTAATTAAGATTGAGTCATTTAATTCATATATTATGATATATTGGGCCCAACATGCAATATTTACAATATTAGTTGCTCATTTTATTTAAATAAATGACTTGTGGAATTATATATGAAAATCATGCATAAACATCTCCATATTTTTTCATTAATGGAGAATATGTAATAACTATTTACAAAAAATATTATTACAATAATATGTACAAATTCTATGATCTATACAAATCTTCAGTCTTGATCTTCACCATGATGCTCCTTGATCTTCATCTTCTTGAGCGGGCTTTGAAATTTAAGTTTATTTTAAAAATTAGGAAGATTAGAGATTAATTAACCTCATTAATTTAAATTTTTATGATGATGATTTTTATTGATTTTTATTTATGTAATAGAAGTGAGTCATTTTAAGAGGAATTTAAAACTTAATGACTTTTAATTATCTATTTCAATATAAAAAGAAAATATTTTTATGAAAATTGAGTTAATCACTTTATTTCAGTTTTCCATATTACACTTTTGTTCTGATATTGACTTGAAAAATTCATAACTTTCTTCACAATGCATTAAATTGAGCATGTGATATGCATATGGATCTTTTGTGTTGTGTCAAATTTGACATGTTTTCAATGATAGCTCAAATTATTATGATTTCGATTATAAAACCGGTCAAAAAAGGACCTTTACCCAACATGTTGAGTTTGATTTGAATTTTGGTATAAGCATTTTCAACACATTGAAGGAATAGAATAAAAATTTTCATGTCAATTAAACATCTTTAAAACCCTTTTCCATTTATTTCTTTTATTGAGAAAAAATCAATGTTATGAAATTCATAGGAAATATATTACATCCTATAAACTATTTACATAGAGCAGACGAAAAATAAGATTAAGTACAAAATTAAAGCAGACTATAATTCACTAGTGGAAAAAAGCCCATCCGATCCAGTCAAAACCGGGCTACCGATCCGATTTTGGTCCGGATCGGGTGGGCTAGCAGCAGTTTGTAAAGATTAACTGATCCAGTCCTAAACCGAATCAGTTAATCATTTACTGATCCGGTTTTGAAGGAAAATCAGATCAGTTGACCCCCCCCAAAAACCAAATTTTTTTTTTGTGTGCAACTTTTCATTATTAATCGATACAAAATCAATAGTATATGTCAATACTCGTTTTATTAAGCATATTATGCTTAATTGAAGCATAAGCATAAATACTTAGATACATAAAAATATTAACTATAAACTGTTCAATGTTCTTGATTAATAAACTGTTCTCTGAGAGTTTCTTCTGATTATAGTGTTCATCAATATCCATCTCACCAACCTTAGAGATCGAGTTGCATTTTCCATCCACATCCATCTCTTTGTCGCAAGTTCTTCTTCACAGCCTCCATCCATAATAGTACTTAGCTCTTCTAGTCTTCTCTTAAAATACTGGTGCAAGATTGCTTAGAGATTACATGCATGAGACACCAAGAAAAGAAATCAGTAATATACGAGATGATGGATCATAATTATAGCCTTCTAAGAGAACTAGAAACTTGGGAGTTGGGACACCCAGGTCCATAAATATGTAAAGCGTTATGATGTAAAAAACTAAGTAATGCAACAAGATACTTGGTGTAAAATACAGAATACAGGTATAGAACTATAGATCGCGATGGTGAATTCTCGTTTTATCAATACACACATAAAGAAAACTGAATTTGCTAAGCATTTCATCATTCACAAAAGAATATGCACCAGTTAGTCAGCAAATATCAGATGAGGGAAGTCAGTGAGCACAAGCACATTATTGTCTCCCACTATCCCCAACCCTGACCAGGGGGAAAAGGAGTTAATAACAATCCTTCAAGTGCAGAATTGAGAATATAAGTGCTCTAATTTTGCATATTATTCAACATATAAACCATTTGCAAGATCAAGCAAATAGGTTCCAAGTTCTACATAATTAGTTGATTCATCTTGTAACACCACGGATTTTCGCTCATAAATTTTTCGAGTTATTATCCCTTAATTATTATTTTCCGTTAAAATTAGAATATTTTACTTCTTAAAAAAAATTATATCTTATATTATTTGTTTTTCAACTTTTAAAATGTTATATTTAAAATGTTATATTTATAAAATGTTATATTTAAAATGTTATATCTTAATTATTATTTTCCGTTAAAATTAGAATATTTTACTTCTTAAAAAAAATTATATCTTATATTATTTGTTTTTCAACTTATAAAATGTTATATTTATAAAATATTATATTTAAAATGTTATATCTTAATTATTATTTTCCGTTAAAATTAGAATATTTTACTTCTTAAAAAAATTATATCGTATATTATTTGTTTTTCAACTTTTAAAATGTTATATTTATAAAATTTATTTGATTAGAAATTATATATTTTCTAATATTTAGAAATACGCGTTTGAGCTAGTATTTTTATTTCTTCGATTTGAGCGCGTTTGGACCGTCGCACGACTTTTTAATGTGAAGTTTTAAGCTCCAAAAAGTTGTCCATAAAAGCAGAATATTGGAAGCAATGGAGAGGCTTTTTAACACCTTGTAACCCCCTTGTAACATTCCTTTTAATTCACCATAATTATCCAACTTAAAACCCCATCATTAGTCTTTGTAACCCCCCTTTTAACTTCATTTGTACTGCTGAAATTATGCCAGAAAATTTCAGTTTGTAATCCCCCTTTGTTCACGCCATTTGAAGAGAGAAAGAGATGAAAAGTTTATCCCAGTTTTTCCTGCCACGGCTTCACGAAAATTACTATTGCCGGAGATCTAAGCGTTGGATCATTCTCAAATTTGGACAGCACGTTGAGGTCATCTGGGACTTGACTTTGACAGGAGCGATTTTGAATCCGAGCTTTCGATTGTCGGGAATCTGGGTCGGAACAGAACAATATGTAATAGAATTTTATAATGTTCAAGAAGAAGAATGCAAGCAATTGGAGGTCTTCAAAGGTAACTAACAGTTTTCCTAGAGCGATTAGAATTCATATTGGAATTATGTTGGTTGTAATGGTTAAGTTGGGTTAGTAATATACTAGGAATTTGGTAGTAAAAAAATTATTTATTGTGGAGTTGTTTTCATGCCAATTTTATGATTTTATGATAATTTGGTTTCTTGTGATTTCCATTACTTAACTAATACATTTCTACGGAGCCATGATTTTGTGCTTTAGATTTGTTGATTAGAGTAGTTCTTATAGATATCATGTTCTGGCTTGAGTTTATGAATAATTATGCTGGGCGTTTTATCACTTTGTCACTGTCGGGCTGTAGTATCATTTTCTTTAATTTTGGTTGCTCGTGTGTTAATGTTGTGTTGGTTGTGTTTTCTCAAGTTTGAAACCCTTATGGTATGCTAATGTTGCCTGCATGTTACCATGTTTGACTTCACATTTCATTTTATTTTATCTTATTTTTGTTATTAGTTTATGAAGTAGTTTAACATGATTATGGCATCGTTTGTTGGAGTTCAAGACCTGATTAGAAGAAAGTTTTGGTTGGGTACAAAATGGTTATGGCTTTTTATTACCACTGTTGGGATATTGTTGTTGTTCTATTGATGTTCTACCCTTTTCTTTTGGTGAGCCTTGTTGTAGTCTGGTCCTTTGTACCTCCTGTTGCGTGAGGATGATGATGTTGGATGATGGTTGATGGTTGTGTTGCTACTGAAATTAACAGACTTGTTAGTTTTATTTCACCTCTATTATTTTTGGGTGTTAGTGGCAGCTTTATCAAGTTTTCTTTTTGTAGTTTTATATGAGACTATATATATGTTTTGTGGCAAGTTTAGATATTTATAAATAGTCAAGTCATGGTTTTTGTTGTTGTTTTATAAATATGGTTATGTTACATTTAGCATGTTTGATGAATCATTGTTATAGTTGTATCCTTACGAATTAACGTATATCGTGAAAGGTCTAAATACAAGTTATTACTTTGAGGTCTTCGAATTGGTTTTTAATTAAGCTACTATCGGTGTTTTTATTATTTTCTAGTTTCTTGTTGTGTTAAAGTATATTTTTCGAAGATGATATTGTTAGCATTATGACTATTATTGTTGAGAAATTGTGAAGTTATTTTTGAATTGGAATTGATGGGTTGGTTCCCTAAAATTCCCGCAGTTTGATGTAAATGGAATTGATGGGTAAAGCCCCTAGATTTTTGCAGTTTGATGTAAGCTAAGGCCTTAAATGGTATTCTGCAGATGATAAAATTATATTATTGATTATTTGTTTTTGTTTGAGGATGATGACTAGTGAGACGGCCTCCTAGGAATGAACAGTCACTGTGTATTAAGCAGGGTACACATTTTATACTTACATACTGAGCAGGGTGTGTAGGTCCGTCTTGGTTATTAGTTGTCGTCCGAGAGGTCGAGAAGTACTAAGCGGGTACTATCTCGCATCGTGGTGTGGCCATACTAGACATAGGCGAGCGGGGTCCTAATAGTATAACCAAATAGGAACAAGTGGGTTGTGATCCACTTACGTTCGTTCCTCCTCAAATGTGTTAAGAATATTATTTTTGGAAACGTTATCATTGTCATTTATATCGTTCATATTGTTATTTTATTTAGACGTGAATGTTTATATGTTGATCCTTGAGTTGATCATATGTATATTTAATTGTCTAATCATTCTGTTAACTTTACCCTGGTTGTGGATAGCATGTTGTATTATATTGTTTTTGTTGTATTTATTTAATTATTTGTTTATTTGATTATTTGAAGGGTGTTTCTGAGATATTGTGTATGACTTAATTGTTAAAACTTTTATAACTCTTATATGGATCCTAATTGGGCTGGGAGAGTTGTTAGTTACACCCCACTGATTGTGGATGTTTGTTGATAAATTTTGCAAGTGATTATTTCGTGTTATGGGCATTGAGAAAAAGATTGTCTAGGATTTTTGAGGCATCTTATTTTATTTTATATATATTTACATTGGGTTTATGATGTTGTTTTACCTCTTTACGAATATCTTGGATTAATTTAATTGGGTTTTATTTTTATTTAGTTTAATTTAGCCTTCATTTAGAGTAACATTTCCGTCAGGCAATATTTCTACTAACGCTATTTCATTAATAAAATGTTATATTTTCATTATATTGTGTTTATAAAAGGACAGAGTGTCACACATCTCCTCACTGAATACAGAGTTTTGGAGTTACAAAAAAAACATGAGCAGTAACTGTGCACATTAGATTGTACTCGTTGACAAAGAATCTATTGATAGTTTTTAAACTATATGGGTATTACCAAGAATATGATACAAGTTGATGAAACAAGCAACTGTTGATCTTTGAAATAGAGCCAGTAATTGACCATCTCAAGCAACTATTATGTTTACCATGTCAAGCAACTAGTAATGGTAAATTGTTTCCTTCTTTAGTTGAAGGCGTGAAGTAGTGCTAAAAGGGTCGTATGTTTGAAATATTAACACATGTTGGTCTGTGCTAGTAGTCTAGTACCACACTACCACTTTTACAACATGTCTTGGAAAAGGAGTTTGCACTATGTATTATATATGCCTGAGAAGCTAATATATGGTTTAATAGTTGCTTATATGTTGACGTTTGTGCATACCAGGGGATGATTGTATTTCAATCGTCAATGCCAGTTCAACTATCAAAATGAAGAAAATTTATTGTGGTCATGGGCATGGAATTAGGTATGTCCTTCAATCACTATATTTCTAACTTGTAACAAGTCAACTATCTTGACTGTTCTTTATTACACTAATTGAGTTTACCACTGCAACATAGGAAGCCTTGGTAAGGATAATTCAACTGGCATTGTCTCAAAAGTTGTCCTGAATGGTGCGCTTATAAGGAATGCGAGTAATGGGGTCAGGATTAAGACTTGGCAGGTAACTCATGTTTTGAGGAGATACATATATATATTGTTTCAAACTCACCCCCCCGCCCACCCACATAGTAAGACCCACACATGAACTCATCCATTTCTATAGCAATAAAGCAAAAGCCACAGCATGACACTTAACAAAAACATAATAGGAGCAGAAAATGTATAAAACTAAGGAAGCAAGTTCAACAACCAACTATCCAGTAAGCATCCCAAACATACTATTACAACTCTATTTCATTGATTTAAGAGCATAACAACATTCTCTTCTTTCTTTAAAAGTCTTCCACAAAAATCAATCTCTAACAAGAGACAAGTAGCTTCTCCAAATCCAAGAAACGGAAATTCAAGAAGCCAATTTATTAAAACCAATTTAGCAAACAAGCCAATTCTAAATTTTCTAGTTCATTTACTCAAGTCTTTATGATAACCCAGTTACTGACCTGAGTTGAAGAGAGCCTACACCATTTGGGAAGTTCCAAAGCAGCGAAACAGAATAGGTTCACTGTTGCAATAAATCTGCATTCAAACCATTTATAATATATAAATACAGATGATGTAAGTGGGAAAAATTACACTGCCATTTCAAGACACCCGAAAACTTAAAGTGTCACTTATTGAAAAAGAGAGCAACCTATTTCTTGTTTCTTGCCTCTACTTTCCAATCTCTTCTCCCGGCTTTACTTCTAATTTTCTCACTATCATTTGACGATAGCTTTCAGAAGAAACTTCACTTTTCGAAGTTTGTTCTGCTTCCCGTGTACTTGACTATTTCGAATGCCGATCGTCGTCCTCATAAGCCATTCAATTCTTCCTTCCACCTCCACCGAAGTCGAGGAGTACCGGTCTGATGACCCGCAATTCTTTTCTTCTTTTCCCGGCGAGTTACAAGATAATACGACTATGAAGAAGATAATTCGACTGAATGATTTTCCGGCGAGTTACAAGATACTTCGAAATCCTGACGATGAAGAAGAAACCCCTTCTCTTAAAGTGCGAGATTGAAGAAGTGATTGGACTATGGAGGAAATTTAGGGTTTAATTTGGAGTGAAAGAGAGAAGGGGTAAAAGAGGAGAGAAGGGGTGAAAGAGAGAGAAGGGGTGACTGGGCTAGCTAAGTTATTGAACTGGGCCTTGTGTTTTTTGGACAATTAAGCTGATCCGGTTCTCCACCAAACCGGACTAGTTTCTTGGCCCAAAAATTTGTGCTCAATTTTTTTTTAATTTACTGATCCGATTTTGGGAGAACGTATAAGGTTTTTTCCACTAGTGATTACATCATCATATTTTTGTTTCTATATATGGATATGTTAAAGCACAATTCCACTTAAAATTTTATGAAAAATTATTTTTGGTGATTTATAGCAACTTGAATAATAAAAATAATATAATCACATATTTTCTAAGAGTCTCCTCAGTAGAGTTGACTATCTAGGTGGGATGATTTCAAGGTTGAGAACCCATTGGGAATTCCCACATACCCAAATCACTCCAAAAATTTAAAAAAAAATAATAAGAGAAAACAAAGAGAAAGAGTTAGTATATGATCAACAAGATAATTAGAAATTAACAAAGAACAAAAATTTACCTTGCTAACTCAATTATGCAATTCCTTTGCAAAGGCTTCAACTTTTTTATTTTTCTTAATTTCTAAATGGATTTCTAAATGCACTAATTACTAACTAAAACTCTTTTTTGTATTTTTGATGAACTATTTACTTACTAATTACTTTTTTAATTTTCACTTTTGCTCTCTTTTTCTCTCTTGTATGAAGTTTTTGAGTGGGAGAAAGTATGAAAATCAAGTGTGTTTGAAGTAAAAATGAAGGGGGTATTCATAGGAGAAATGGGGTGATGAATTAAGGTTTGAAAGAGGTAGAAAATTATTTTTTTACCCAAAAATCTGATTTTTATTCACTTACATCATCGTATTTCATAGGAAATCTAAATATTCTTATTCTCATTGTATTTAATTTTTACTTTTACACTAAAGAAGCAAATCAAATTTTTTTCCAGTCCTTATTCTCTTCCTACATAGCTTTGATATATCCTAACATGAAAGATCATCGAATAACGTGAAAGTAATGATGACTGGGCAAATGTGCGGCGTGCAAAAGATTACATGGGACGCACAACTGACGCATCCCATGCACAAGGGCGACGCCAGGCGCAATGTCTTGGTTTGCCGAAAAAATCAGATCTTTAGCCCTTCTAATCATCTTACACCTATAGATTTAGATGCTTATTCTTATTCCTTAACCAATGGATAAAAGGATGTGATTGGTTGTTTTAATATACTTGATCATCAATAAAACTGTTTTATACCAGTTTTGAGAGACGATTAAATTTCCGGCAACTAAGGGCAACTTGTTTTTTCGTTTTTCAAAAGACTAACTTAAAACATTAACGCAAACTCGGCAAATTAATAAAGACGAGCGCGATTATATAACAAATCATTTTTATCAAAATCTGTTAGTGTAGTTATTGACTACGACTTCCGAAAAGCACGTTCTAAACCAAAAATCGTAAGATTAAGAGTTTTTTGTCAGAAACAACATTTTAAAACCACTTTTTGCGAAAAACAACCTTTTAAAAGTTTATTTGCAACTTACAACCTAAAACCAAATTTTTTTGCGAAATGAAACCTAAAACTAATTTTTTTTGCGAAATTAAACCTTTTGCTGGGATTCCGTCATTGACTGTTAAATATTGTGCGTTGACCGTCAGTTGCACCCTCCAATCTCTCTCCTCACTCCATCTCCCTCCCTGAACACCAACCCCAGCCACCACTCTCCTTCATCCTCCTTGCAACCACCACGCAAACCACCACTCTTCTTCCCCCCTTTCCCGAAATCACCACCCCCACCACCCCAACCTCCACTTTCCTTCCTCCTCCCCGAAATTTCCACCGCTAACCTTCCCCAAAATCATAAAAAAATCGAAATAAGGGAAAGAGAAAAGGGGTTAATACCAACCGACACAAGCATAAGAGGAGAGAGGAGAGAGGGGCGGTGGCGCGAGGAACCGGAAGGCAAGGGCGCGCGGCGAAGGCCGACGACGTTTTTCGGTGGAGGAGTGACGAACAAGCAAGCAGGCGGGCAGACGAAACAAGCGGCGGCGCGCGACCCAAAGACCTACCACCACGAAGAGGAGTGAGAAGACCGAGCAGGGGAACGAAGCACAGCAGCAGCAGCACCGCGTAAGGGGGGTAGGCGCGGCTCCGGCGAGCTTGGGACACCGGCGAGGCAACAGCGCGGGGAGGAGAGCAACTTTGATTTTGGGAGGAGGTGGGAGGGGCTGGTTGAGGGGGATGTTGTTGGCCGGTATGGTGCTGCGGCTGGGTTTGCAAGGAAGGATGGGCGGACAGTCGGTGGTGGTGGTCGGTTGTAGGGCCGTGATTGTAGACGGTGGTGGTGTGCCAGTTCTGTGCCGGAGAAGAAGAAGGCTTGAGGTGAGGGTCAATGAAAAGTTAACGGTCAAAGGCAAAAAGTTAACGGTCAATGACGGAAAAATAGAAAAGGTTTCATCTCGAAAAAAAGTTTCAAAAAAGGTTTCATCTCGCAAAAAAGTTTCAAAAAAGGTTGTAAGTTGCAAAAAAAAATTTAAAAGGTTGTTTTTCGCAAAAAAGTGTTTATAAAAGGTTGTTTCTGACAAAAAACTCTAAGATTAAAGCAAAAAAAGGGAAAGTTGTCTGACGAAACGAAACTTGCGCTCCGAGACGGAACATGCGTTTGGCGGGGCACGCGCTCTACAATGCATGATGGCTTTGTTATTTGTTGTTTCTTTTTAAAAAAAAATATTTTAGATTATTACTCGTAATAGGGGTTCAAAATTTGGTATCTACAGTACTAACATGGAGAGACACGATTACATGTATGCCCCCACTTTGACTGAGGTTCGTGAAACCGAAAGTCAAAGTAGTATGTATCGGGACGGAGAACAATTCTAGATGTTGTAACCTTAAATCTATTTCCATATAAAACCTTACTAATGGACTTTTATAGATTATGAAACTACTTCAGATTATCTCCCTGTTATTAACACAATTACTTAATCCCTTTCCTAACATTAATTAAGTAAACTAACAGAATCAATTCAAACTCAAAGTCTAGGCAAATAATTTTTGACTAATTAAACATATGACAATTATAAACTTCTTAATTACTAGTCTTTTAGCTTATAACTCAACAACAAACTTGAATTACTACTAACCTTAACAATATAAATACTATGAAAGGATCAACCACTTTCTATTGACATTAAAACCAAATAAACTTACATTACCCATACTAACTCATAGCAATCCAATTTCATTAATTATTGATCGAATTCTAGTTACAAGTTAACATATAACTACTCACAGAACTCCACTTATTTAATCACCTTAACAATCATCACAACAACAATAATTATACTCAAGAACCATTCCACTGAATTATGATAAAGAAGCTAATTCAACTAATATTCTTATTATAATCTTCTTCTCCGCTCTATTAATGTTTTTGATTTAGTAACAGAATGAACTAATTTCAATCTCATGCATATGGTCCATATTCTTAAAAGTTGTCTCGAAATCAATTTCTTTACTTTAATTAATAATACTAACATATTCAACTAAACTAGGAAATCCCATTAGTCTAATTTAAATCCCTTAATGAAGAGTCAATATAAACTAACATATTCAATTCCATAATAATAACCTTCTAAGAATAATCATCGCTCTCCAAATAACGCTTCAACTCCATAACTCATGAATCCCATGATTTCACCTCATTAACATTAATAAATATAAATAGCAATTCCTCAATAAATATCTATTTAAAGAAATCAATCCGACTAACTTTCTTAATAGAGATGATTTTAACAATGAACTGACAATCCTTTTTCTTTCCAAATAGGACTAACTAAACTCGAAAACTAAAGTTTACAAACCATTTCTAATTATTCCACCCATACTATTACTAATTACAATTCACGCCAAATCCTATGGAAGGAAA